>CM074719.1:300099099-300529099 GCA_037306005.1 Rhinophrynus dorsalis | reverse complement strand
TAGCTTTATGCACAAAGAAAAGAGGAGCAATTCTGGTGCAAACCAACTGTATCATAAGGGGGGGAAATGATTTAAATGAGGCTTTTGTTCTCTTTAACTGGTTAATGTTTTGAAGGTCTCCAGCATGTAACCCTCTGGCGCTCAAAGGGTTAATGGGTTAATGTCTGGAAGGTCTCCAGCATGTTGCAAAGCAAAAAATTCAAGAGGACAAATAAACACTGCCGGTGATTTAACCCCTTAAATGCTAAATTCCATCCGTCTCTCTCTCCCCCTCCCCCAAACTAAAAAGAAATAGAGTGGTTCTAGGACAAACCAACTGCACCATAGGAGGCAAATAAACATGACCATTAATTAACTTGAGATTTTAACCCTTTCAATGCTAGAGAGGTCTCCAACACATTGTTTAGTAATGCATTGCAGACCTCTCTAGCATTCAAGGGGTTATATGACCCATTTGAATCAATAGGGCTTTTTATTAGTTCCCTACAGCGTGATTGGTTCAGCCCAGAATTATTCCACTTTGATTTGTGCATAAGGCCCTAAGTTAGAGGGAGTCAATCTTTGGACCTCAAGCTGCTGGATACTACAACTCCCATGATACCCAACCAACCAAGGGCTGGTTAAGGATGGTAGGCGTTGTAGTTCCCAACTGCTATAAATCCACAGATTGACTTCCCTTTCTAAAGTGGTGCTAAGGTTTTATGTATCAGACACACAAACAGCACTAAAGAATAGCCTGTGATCTACACTGTCTGATTTATAGCTCAAACTCAGGTACTTCCTACGCATAAGGCTTAGTGTATCTGGGCTACAGTAACCAATATATTTTAAATACCACATACACAGCATTATAATATACAATATACAGAGCTGTTGTATCAAATAATATGAGTGGCTTTATATATAGCATTGTAATGGATTATAGAACAATCTTATTTTCTCTATATATTACAGATACTTACTCCCATAGAGTTATATACACACAAATGAACAATGGTGGGCCAACTGATACCAGATTGCATAACACCCTCCCCTACAAACAGGGTCCATAAAGCATAACCTAGCTGTGGCTACAAGAACATAGTCCACTTAAAGTTTGAGTGTGTTGAGTAACCTCTTGGATACTAGAGATTTCTCCAATGTATTGGATACACCTCTAGCATTCAGGGGGTTAATAGTTTTTCTGGTCTGACAGCTAAATAATCCTCTATTTTTCTGTATATAAATGATACATGGCTTTAAGAAATCAGATAATCACTGCTGGATAGATGTTTACTAACACTACTGTGGTGGGTAGCTGCGGAGAAGCTGTGCTTCTCCTTAGGAACAGAATAGGGGGAAGTCTAGAGTGTGCAAACATCATATGCCCGGTGCTTCTGGGGTTGCCACAGTAATTGGTCCAGCATGCATTGACTCTCTGCTCACCGTTCTGGTCTCCAGTGTCTAACCCTCACTCAAAGGGTCAACCTCTAGTCAGCATGCTTCTTACCAGTTCATCAGGATGTCTTGTGAGCGCAATAATGCTCAAAGCAATTACTTGGATCTAGCAGCGGCCTTCACAACAGTGGGAGATGTAGTTTCATCTAGGAGAGAAGACCCCCACCTGGCCACTAAAGGGTTAAACTCATCAAAACAGGCAAAGAGCACGTAGTGTTATCCCTCTGTTGGCCAAGGTTGGCTTACCTAGAATTATCGATTGCCTCCCATGAGTTTCTG
Organism: Rhinophrynus dorsalis; assembly: GCA_037306005.1. Lineage (NCBI taxonomy): Eukaryota > Metazoa > Chordata > Amphibia > Anura > Rhinophrynidae > Rhinophrynus > Rhinophrynus dorsalis. The sequence goes on along the minus strand of CM074719.1, from coordinate 300,527,383 downwards.
CAAAAGCAATGCAATTACAGGCACAGCAGAACACTTTCAGCTAAATGGGACTTGCATGCATCACGTTTATTATATTCTCTGCATTGAGTTTTGGGATTCACCTGAAGTTGGCGTTTATGGAACACATCATACACTGTCTCTTTAACCCCTTTGATGTGTAGCGGGGTATGCAATGTATTGTTGGCATTGCACTTCCCTCTGGTTTTCAAAGGATGTAAAAGAGACCAATAAGGTATATAAAGTAATCTGTGGATGCTTGCAGTGCTTTTTCTTTCAAGCACCATACTACAAATCAACACATTTATATATCTATTAGTCTAAAAACACGGGCTAAAGTCCGGGTGATGTTAACCCTTTGAGTGCCAGATGCACTCAAACAGCTAACAGGCCGGTCCTGTTCTATGCACTGCCGCCTCACTTGCAGCGTACGCGATGCAGTCATGCGCCGTAGAGACTGCCCAAATGCACATAATGCGCCCAGTGTTCGGGCAGTCACTACTGCGCATGACAGTATCGCACAGAGGGAAGGTTGGCATTCTAACACTTTGTATAAATAGAAGAAGATAGTAAATACTGGACACTCTACTTGTGATATAACTATGGATTATAGTCTACTGCAGGTGATAATATTAGCATTTTTATATCCACATCCCCCTCGTAGACGTTAACCCTTTGAGCGATAGAGGGGCACTCAAAGGGTTAATATGTGAACTGAAACCATCGGTAACCTTTATCACCTGCAACAGCAGCCTTCCCTATATTGGGATAATATGATTGCGTCCTTAGCTTCATGAGCAACAAACAACTTCTAAAGGTCTCCATCTTAATCACCTGGCGGCTCAACCGGAGCCAAGGGAGTGAAAAGTCTAGGGGATTTGCATCTGACCTTTTCCAGCTAAGACACAAAAAAAAAGCACAATGTCCTTTGCACAAGGATATTTCTGTTTGTTTTGTGACCATCAACCTGCTATGTGGTCTGCAGGACAGAGCATTAGCAGCTTTCCAATACCAGGTGCAGGATAACAACTTCAAAGCTTGTTTAAACAAGACACCAAACAGTCACGCTCGCATCTGCAGGGACTGTACTGAGATTTAGATTAGCCATATTCATGCTGTTCCTGTAGTGATGAGCCTCAACAAGAACTTAAAAGTGAAACTCACTTTTTTAACGAGCTTTCAAATTATCTATATTTATGGTAGCCATTCTTTTTTTAACACTATAGTTTGAGATATTTAGCTTTATTTATTTGTCATTTTATGCAAATAAGGCCTGCCAGCAAGATACTAACATTTCACTCCCACTCTCAACTGCCACTTCCTACCAGGAAGTACCGGCGAATAAACTGACAAATAAATAAAGCTAAATAGCGCATAAACTTCAAATTAAATAAGAATGGGTAAATTAAATGCATAGAATTTAAGTAATTATAAAGTATTAGTTCCATTATAAAGGAAAACTAACACCTCCTGATAATAAACCCCAATCTATAGTTATATGTGCGGAACATTATAATAGCCACTATGAATACATTCTGCATCATCTGGTTCTTCATAATTAATCTTTAATTAGTGTTGGATATCATGTCCACACAGGCAGGTATGGTTCCTTGATGTTGAATGACTTCAATTGCCTCCCACTGAATTCTCCTTAGGAGGAAAGAAGACTTATTTGAAAGAGTTTTGAGGTCCAAGATACCTGCAATAAAGAAACATGTCTGCCTCCTCGGACATGATATTCAGTATCAATCAAGGAGTCATTTAGGAGAATGCATCCATGCAGTATGGATTTATAGTGGTCATTAAGATATTTGGCTCAGACTAAGAAAAATTTAGGTTTATTATTAGAAGGTATTAGTGGTCCTTTAAAACCTTAAAGGGATAGAAATACTTTAATATTACTATTCCCCATATTGTAGCTATTTGAAAAATAATTAAATTGCCCCCAGGGTCATCTCTCAAACCTTTATGGTTTGAGAGATAACCGAATGCAAAGTTTCCCCCTCCCTCCCCCATTCCCTGATGTCAGCGTTGTACTAACTGCATGGATATCGGTCTTACGTGCATCAGGTGGCTCTGCAGCAGAGGCAAAATCACGTTAGTGAAAAATAATTATTTCACTGAAACACTCTTCTGCGTGTGCTTGCAAACCAAGCACACATAGAAGACTGTTTCAGTGAAATAATAATTTTTTGAACCTGGGGACAAATCAAATCTTTTTACCATAGCTACAATATGGGGAATAGTAATATTAACGTATTACTATCCCTTTAAGGACCAGAAGGGTGTACAACAGTTTGCAAAGCAATGTGTTGCACATGTCTCTGGTCCTTAAGAGTTTAAACTCCTTTTAGATGTGAAAAAAATTGATTTACCAAGAAGAAATAAAGAAATTCTGCCGCAAACCAGCTGTCCCTTGGATGAAGAATAACAAATACTATTGAAATAAGTGGGACTTTCAATCCCTTGAATGCTTGAACGGTCTTGATTTGCAATGAACCGACGACCGTTCTATCATTGAATGTTTTAAAGCTCCAATTAAATCAATGGAATTTGGGGATTTTTTATTTGTCCCCAATCGTGAAGCTGGTTTGCCCCAGAATTACTCTGGTTCTTCTTAGTACATACAATGTACTATAGACGTAGATGAGCATGGAGATTAATTAGCAGTCTTTCTAGATTGCCACTATTCCAATAGCATGTTACAGAAGCAGTAAACTATTATCATGGAAAAACATATATTGGAGGGCTTTTCTTGTAAAAGAATGTTATTTCCATTGGTTGGATATACTCTATTCCATAGTTATTAGAGCTCATTTTTGTAATTCACAGTTCCACCTGGTGGTGAGAAGTTTATTCTGCTGCATTCTATAAGAGAGGTGAGCCACTGGCTAAAGTTATGCATAGAATGTGATAGAAAAAGCTTCATTACTCATTGATAATTTGAACTCTTATAACTTCTGAATAAAACAATTGACAGCAGTGTATATACCCTAGTTTTACTCAGCAAAAAAGGCCCTACTATATATATATATATATATATATATATATATATATATATATATATATACACACACACATATATTTATAATAAAACGTTACCAATCCTTTAACCTTTTGACTGTCAGAGGGGTACAAAGCAACGCCTTGTGTACCTCTCTGCCACTGAAAGGGTTAAGTATTGCAAATAACCCATGGCAAAATATAGTATCATGGGTATGTGTAATCTTGTGTTTGCATTACCTGAAAAATATATGAAAGATCCTTTGCTCTCAGTGAAAAAAGAGAGGCTATGTCATTCATTTCAAAACTCTGTTTCTTAGCTCTAATTTTAAAGGAGAACTAACATCTCATAATAATAAATCTCCACTATGTTTACTATAAACAGAAAATCCTAGTGGCCACTATCATATTTCCCCCTGCTCCTTCATTCAAGAAATAATATCTTTAATCAGTATTGGAGATCATGTCCATGGAGACAGACCACCGGACCTCAGACTGTGCTCACTGCACATGGTGATGCTAATCCTATAAGGACAGGGCCAGCAGGACACCAAATTCTGCTCATTGCACATAGTGATATTAACAGATTAAAGGGATAGTAATACTTAAAATGTAAAAAATAATATGTTGTAGGGTTTATCCCCCTGAGTAAAACAAGGGTACTCCCACTGCTGAAAGGTGTTTTATTCAAAAGTTATTAATTTTCAAAGTTGAATTTTTTAGGTGCAATATCACAGTGGCCTGAAATTGTACAGAGGAGCTGTTGCTACAAAATCCTATGGACAGCTCTGGTCCCGGGACCATAAATCTCCATAGGATGGTGTAGAAACAGCGCCACTGTACAATTTCAGGCCACTGTGATATTGCACCTAAAAAATAATTCAACTTTGAAAATTAATAACTTTTGAATGAAACACCTTTCAGCAGTGGGAGTACTCTTGTTTTACTCAGGGGGATAAACCTTACAACATATTTTTTTCTTACATTTTAAGTATTACTATCCCTTTAAGGCCAGAGTGGTGTTGCACATCCCTCTAGTCCTTAAAGGGTTAAAAAAGGCTCCTGCTTCAGCAACTGACATATCCACCTCCATCATGGACATGACAGGATGGATAGCAGCTGTTGGGGGAGATTCACTAAGTGGTGATAAAGTAGAGATGCTTTCTCCAGTTTATCACTTCTCCAATTCCTATGTTATTCTATAGATCCTATAATATTCACTAAGATCTCCAAAGTTGAAGAAATCTTAGTGCACAGACTCCATAGAATAACATAGGAATTGGAGAAGTGATAAAGTGGAGAAGTCATCTCCTCTTTATCACCACTTAGTGAAGCTCCCCCGTTATCTCTTGAACAAAGGTACAAGTGCAGATATCACAGGGATCATTAGGATTTTATGACCAAAACAAGGTAATAATGTGTATGGGAAGTGTTATTAGGATGTGTTAGTTCTTCTTAAAGTGTGTCCTGTAGGGCCTTGACTGCATTAGTAGTGTTGTGTATTCAACTTCTAATAGTCTCCAGTCTCTAATCCTATCTCAAAAGGCTACCACAGATTTCTTCTAGGTAGATGGGAAAAACAAGGCATTGTTAAAGCATCCCCCACCTCCCCTTAGTACAAGAGACTATGCTCTGCAATATACAGTACATGAAACAGTAGCTGAGCAGGATGCGTGATCTGGTAATGGCAATGTGTGACATAGTATTAGTTTGTATCAAACACTTACATACTGATGTCTTCTGGCTGCTGTCTTTATTGGGGAGAAGCTTCACTCCTCTGGATTTCATCTCCATTTGCTTTTTCACTAAAGAATTTTGACAAAACAAAGATAGCAGACTTAAATTACGTTAACATAAGTAGAAGGTTCAGTCCAAAATTAAACTCCGTCTTCATATTTTTTCTAAATGAAAAAATGTAAAAAACAACAACAGCAACAAAAAATTGAGTGCGCTAAAAAAACTGGTGCAATTCTGGAGCAAATCAAAGAAAAAAGAAACATTCCATAAATGAGGAATAATCTAAATGAGGATTTTAACCCCTTAAATGCTAGAGATGTCCCAGTGCAGTTTGTGACCTTTTTATTATTCAAGGGATTATAATCCCTAATTAAAACAATATGAATGTTTTATTTGTTCCCTATTATGCAATTGGTTTTGCTCCAGAAATGAACCACTTTCTCACTACATCAGCCTCAGTGATGCCACCTATTGGCAGTACCAAGCACTAGCTCCAGGCTGGGTAAGTCACTGCACTTTGAGACTTTATAGGAGAAACACTAAGATGAAATTAAGGTGACATAACTTCTCAAGTGTAATAAAGTCTGAAATTGGTGTTACATTGTTTTAGCTTAATAATTTTTCCCAAGTTGGAGAGATCTTATTGTGTAAATTTCAGAGAGAAAGACAGGAATTCAAAATCACACTGGGGAGGTTATCTTACTTTTGTCTCTACTTTATCTCATGTTGTGCATCTTCCTCATGGAGGAGATGTTTCTATGGTGAGATTAAGGTGAGATAACATCTCCAGTGTGATAAACTCAACAAGCCATCCATTATTCTATGGAGCCTAACTCTAACATCTAGGCTCCATGGAATAACATAGGATGTTGGATAGTTTCCCTCACTAGCGAAAGTATTATCACTTTATCACACCTTTATCACACAACTATGGGGGACGTGTACTAAGGTGAGAGAAAGCTGAGAAATTCCCCAGTGAGAAAAAAAATATTTAATTATTTTAGTAGTCTATGGAGCAGTAAGGTCTGTATTCGAGAATCAATCCGGCAAACCAACTACTCGAGAGTGGATAAATAGAAATTATTGATAGAGAGGACTCCAGTGCATTTCGAAGGACCTCTCTAGCATCCAAGGATTTAATAGCTCCACTTAAATGACTGAGAATTTTTAGTTGTCTCTGTGGTGCAGTTGGCTTTCCCCAGGATTTTTGCTCTTTGGCTTTTGGAATGATGCCCTAAGAGCTCTCCAACTTGAAAAAGAGGCTCCATAGAATAACATAGAAACTGGAGAGGTTCTCTCACTGTAGAGTTTCTCCTACCTTTACCTCACCTTAGTGAATCTCCCCTATGTATGTAACATACTATTGACTGTTGTTTTATGAGCATCCCCCCAAAAAATATATATATATTTCATTATAAACACCTCTTTCTGCTTGCAGAAAGTGTTGATTTCTCAGAGTGTTAACAGATTCCTGAAAGAAACTCATTATGAACTGAGAGCACAGGGAGTGCAGCTCTTTCAGGGGGCACACCATTCTACTATAACAGCAATTTTTTCCCAGAAGCTCCTGCGTTTGGCCAACAGAAGGTAGATGTGTGCGTGGTTACATAGATTACTGCATGCTGAAAAGTAAACCAATAGACTGTACAGTGTACATACAAAGTAATAAAGATAATGAAACAAACAAAATATTTATAAGTAGACTAATTACAATTATAATAATTGTCCCCAACATGATTTGTCTTCAGGGGAGCAAAATACTTTTTCTCCAGCAGTTTAATTGTAAACTACAACCTAGATCAGTGTTAACCAACTTCTCTTAACCATCTTAGTGTTATGGGGGATGTTCAATGCATTGGGAAGCAAGGAGTTGGACACAACTTCATTGGACTCAAAGGGTTAACCCATGTAGCAAACCATTTTCTTTTGTGAGACATGAGTGCAGGGGAAACAACGGGAGAGATCCACTAAGCAGTGCTAAAGAGGTGATAAAATGGAAATGATGGGGGAGATTCACTAAGCGGTGATAAAGAGTGAAGAAAAAGTGATAAAGTGGAGATGACTTTATCTCCAGTTCCTATGTTACTCTATGGAGCCAAGGCACTAACATTTCTTCAACTTAGTAGTCTTTTGTGTCATAGGTTCTATAGAATAACATAGGAACTGGAGAAGTGATCTCACTGGATAAGTTATCTCCACTTTATCACCCCTTTATCACCGCTTAGTGAATCTCCCCCCAGTGTATTACACTGAGGCTGTTGTACGGAGCAGAACTGGAGCAATTCCAGAGCAAACCAGTAGCACCATTGGAGTTAACCCTTTGAGTACCAGAGTGGTACGGAATGCATTTCAACTCAATGCATTCTGTACCACTCTGGCACTCAAAGGGTTTTTAATAAATACTGCCAAAAATGTAACCGTTTGAGTGACAGACGGGTGTACAAAGTATTGCTTCACAATGCATTGCATACCCACTGACACTCAAAAGACTAACCCCTTAACGACCCTTGACGGTCATAGTACGTCAAGGGTCAATCTGACTGAACGGCCCATGACGTACTATGACTGTCATGCAGTTCCGGGCTCCCCCCCGCGACTGCACGCCGTTCAGGGAGTCCGGAACCGGAAAAAAAAAAAAATGCTCCGCGGACGTTGAGTTGCGTCACGGTGCTGATACCCCGGTTGTTAAGGGGTTAAACATTTCCCAATCACAATGCATTGAAGACCTTGCAAAGAGTCAGTCAGAAAATGGAAGATTTGTATGTGTCTCTTATAGTATAATTGATTTGTTTCAGAATTTGGCCTGTTCTTAGTACATCATTATTACTGAGTAGTTTGACACAAAAGATATGGACTGCAATGGGAACTGACCATAGAAAAAAGAAAGGAGCCATGGAAGTTCATGTTTCAATGTTAGGTTTTGGCACTAAACTGACGAGAAAAACAAAGACTGAGGATCTGGATGACTAGAAAAATCTCTCTTTAGATTGGCCTCAGCCATTCTGTGAGCCCTACACTCACAGGAAGGATTGTTAATTGTCCTCTAGGCTGATGCACTAAGAAGAACTGGAGAAACTGTGCAGCCAACTGCACCACAGGGATAAAGAAAAGTTCCTGAGAGGATCTCCTGAAAGTCTGTCAGAAAATATAAACTGTTACTACAAATAAAATAGGTATCCCAATGTGCTCATATGTTTGCAGAATCCCCACTGATTTAAAATTATCTTTTAACCCTTTGAGTACTGCAGAGGTCTCCAAGGCAATGTTTTGGGGACCATGTATAGCATTCAAGGGGTTAAAAGCCCTATTAAAGGGATAGTAATGTTTCACAAAAACAGCAGCTCCTATTAATCTTCATAGTATTTGGGCCACGTAGAGTGTTATTTCAATACTGTGAGAGTTGTAGTTCAAGAGTGATTAAATGATAACCGATCCTCCTCCCACCTCTTTTACTGATGTAACACTGCTCACCTCAGATGTGAAATCTGGTTCTGGGACCAGACAGATCTCAACAAGGATTAATCTTCTTACTGTGAGCATAAGGAAAACAATGCCCCCCTTGACAGGTTTTTCAGGTTTTTCCCATATGCTAATTGAAGATTGTCCCTCTCTGCAATCCACCTTCCTGCTCTGAGGTGAGCAGTGTTACACCAGTAAAAGGGGCTGGAGGGAGATACTATATAATTCAATTACTCTTGAACTACAACTATGACAGTATTGAAATAACACTCTCCATGGCCCAAATGCTATGAAGATTAATTGGCGCTGCTTTTATCATGAAACCTTACTATACCTTTAAATCAGTGGGGATTTATATTTGTCCTCTATGCCTATGGTTAGCCCTTTGCTATCTCCTGTTCTACTAAGTAGCGTACCCTTCTGGCGCTCAAAGAGTTAAGCCTTTGAGTGGCAGAGGGGTGTCCAATGCATTGCAAAAGCAATGCGCTGGACACCCCTCTGGCATTCAAAGTGTTAATGTTGTGATTTGGGGGGGAATGAGTATTGCCAACTAAAGCTAAGTAAAACAATCTCCATTTTATACCTTTCTTACATTCCAGTTTTTGCACAAATGTGCGATCTGTTCACATTGCAGTTGTTCCCTGCTTTATTTGAAGGATGTGTGCGGATTACTGTTTTTATGCGGCTCTGCATTTCTTCGAGAATTTTTTTTTTCTATAATTCTGCTTTGTGATAGAAATCTTCCTACAGGTTTGTGAGGTGTGACTAATCTGCACTTGTAGAAAGCAGCCATATCACATTTCTCCTTACACTGATTCATCTGTCTCTTTGTTTCCAGGCAAAAATAAGTCTAATTTGGTCGATGTGAAATGTAGTAGAGATATACAGGAGCGATTCTCATTTCTTTCATATTCACCGACCTTGTAAAATTTCAGGAACTAGTAAAAAAAATAATAGTGTCAAATGTATTTAACAACTAGAACCCCACATGATTGACATTAGTTTAACCCCATGGATGCTTGAGAGACCTCTTCAATGCATTGATTCGCAATGCCTTGGTGACCTCTTTACCACCTAGGGCAGGAATCACAGTTCCAGTCCTGGGCACAAACCAACAGGCTTAGTTTTAATTAATCACAAGTAAATCAATTAAACAGATGGGTTACTGGTTCCCCATGTGTAGTCAAACAGGAATATCCTGAAAACCTGACTTGTTCTTATGTCCGAAGGACAAACATTGAGAATTGCTGTTTGTAAGGGATTAACCCTCTGAATAGCAGATAGCCAACGAATTGCAATGGAATGTGTTGTGTACCTCTCTGGCACTCGTAGGGTTAACAAACATGATGCAATTACTTTGAACTGGTCTTCTCAGTCAGTAGACATACGCTTCTCATGAACTCTTTGACCTCAACTGCTGTGACATTATTTTCCCACAATGCAGTAAAGTGGCTGAAAATTCTTTATATTTTTTAAGAATCTGAAGAGAGCCTGAGGCTAATGTATCAAGTAGAACTGGAACAATTCTAGAGTAAATCAATTACACTGTATGGGACAAATAAAAATAGCAAAACTATGAATTGACTTTAGTTATTACTTTAACCCACAGAATGACAGAAAGGTCATCAAAGCACTGCAAATCAATACATTGGCTATCTAGCATTCAAAATGGGAAAAAATAAATTTAACTGAAAGGGAATTTTCATTTGTCTCCTATGATGAAGTTGCTTTGGCCCACAAGTGCCCCAGTTAATCTTAACGGAGAATTAACACAGAGTAATAATAACCCCCACTTATCTTACTATGGCAGAAAATCCTAACGGCCCCTATGAATTTTCCCTTGCTACTTGATTTCAGAGGAAACACTTGCAATCAGGTCTGGATGTCATATCTATGTAGGAAGACATAACAATTGCTAGCAGGAGACACAAACTCTGGCCACTGCACCTAGTAATCTTCTCAGTGTGTTGTACATCCCTCTGACTTAAAGGGATAGTAATACTTCATTTTAACTTTATTTTATTTTGTAGGCATTAAAAAAACATGAAGAATGATATAAGTCTTATCTCTGAAACCTTTATGGTTTAAGAGATATTCACAAACAAAGTATCCCCCCCTGTTCAACCAGATCAGAAGGGAGATGCCCAGGTAGACTGCAGAGAGGGACAATCTTCAATTAAGATAATGGAAAAAGCTGAAAAACTTGTCAAGGGGGGAAGGGCTTTCATTGTTTTCATACAAAGAAAATTGTCCCCTTCTGTTATCTGTACTGTCATACAACCAGACTCACATCTGAGAAGAGATGGCTTACACTAGGTAAAAGGGGCGGGGAGGGGAACTTTGCTTGTGAATATCTCATAAACCATAAAGGTTTGAGAGATAAGACTTATATCATTCTTCATGTTTTTTTAATGCCTACAAAATAAAATAAAGTTAAAATGAAGTATTGCTATCCCTTTAAATGTTTCAGTAGGCTCATGACTTATGGCTTGCCTGCCGTCATAGACATTACATTCAAGGCTGATTGAAGATCTTCTCTCTTAGTTCATTTGTGCTTGGGGCTTCCAGCAGAAGACTTGTAGGAAGGGTATGAATGGAAACAATGTGGTGCCCCCCAGGCAAATGCTTGACCTGGGGGAAGATTCAACGAGGGCAGCCCGATTAGAGGGCTGACCTAAATACAATATTTAAAAAAAGAGGGCTGGGATTCCAAGAGGGGGTCAACACTCAATATGTGCCCAGTGGGATGGGCTGTTGCCCCTCTTATGATGGCCTGAAGCCTCTCTCACAAATTCAGGCCAAGCCTTCCACTTGTGCTCAGGGCTTCCAGCAGAAGACATGTAGGAAGGGTATGAATGGAAACAATGTATGACGACCTGCAGTCCCTCCCACAAATTCAGGCCAAGCCTTCCACATGCCTAGCTGGGAACTCTTTGGATGTGGGGAGTTTCTAATGAAACTCTGTCCACATCTGTGCATTCCTAGTGTGTTCCTTCCACTCACCGCCTACTTCTTCTCCTTCCCCAGCCTATTACTAATTTTTTTTTTATGTTTTGTAAGCCCTCCCATTTTTGACGCAAATTGCATCATTTGCCTCCCTCGGTGGCACCACAGGACTCCCTCTCCAGGGAGTCTACAACCAAAAGTTCCCAGGTATGTTCATATGAACTATTAAGGTTTTCTGGTCTTCTTAATGCACGCAGAGAGTTTTATTAGAAGGTGTTAGTTCTCAATTAAAACATCAATCTCCCTGCTTCACAATGCCTCTAGCATTCATAGAGGAGAAATGCACTAAAATTTAATAAGGGTCATGTTTGTTGAAAATGTGGTCAGCTAGACCTGTCCTAAGCTGTTTTGACCATCTTATCCCTATGATTAGGCCTCAGATACACCTACATCATCAAGGATTTGCCTCATTTAATAATGTTTCAGTGTCTTCTTCACCAATAGTTCATGTTCATATTGTAACCTAACTTAATCAGCCATGTTCCTATTCCTGAGGGCGTATTTATAGAGAGGAATTGTGAGGAATTTTGTGGCTGCACTGTCATTTGGCAGGACCAGTATGATATGCTTCAGAAGATTTTCTTTCTGCTTATGGCACTGGTGAGCTAAAAGAGATTGTACCCTGGGCGAGAGGACACAGTCCCAGTGAGCTTCTTGCATGTATTTGCTAGCTCATGAGCCTAGTTGAGCATCTCTGACCTTTCTTTCTACATATGCAAATTGCTCTTGGGGTTAGTCATCCTAAGAGTAATGGGGGGAATCCAGACGTGGACCCCTTGCTCACAGTGCCTAGCGGGATCAGCTGTATCTCACCAATGAAGCCCAATAAGGTTAAAACATATGGCTGGGGTTTACTGTGTCTCTTATGTAGGGAGGAATTGTCTGGCATTTTGTGGCTGTACTGTCATTTGGCATGACCAGTATGATATACTGCAGAAAATTTCTGTCTGTGTATGACACTGGTGAACTAAAAGAAATTGCACAGTGGGTGCAAGGACACAGTCCTAGTGAGCTTCTTACATGTATTTGCTAGCTTATGAGCCTAGTTGAGCATCTCTGAACTTTCTTAGTACATATGCAAATTGCTCTTGGGGTTAGTCACCCTAAGAGTAATGGGAGGAATCCAGACATGGACCCCTTGTTCACAGTGCCCAGTTAGATCAGCAGCACCTCACTGACTAGACACAATATGGTTGAAATGTATGTCTGGGGCTAGCTGTTTCCCTTGTTCAGAGAGGATTTGTCTGGCATTTTTTGGCTGGGCTGTCATTTGGCAGGACCGGTATGATATGCTTCAGAAGATTTTTCTCTCTGTGTATGGAACTGGTGAGCTAAAAGAAATTGTACCCAGGGGGAGAGGACACAGTCCCAGTGAGCTTCTTGCATGTATTTGCATCTCTGAACTTTCTTACTACATATGCAAATTGCTCTTGGGGTTAGTCACCCTAAGAGTAATGGGAGGAATCCAGATGTGGACCCCTTGCTCACAGTGTCTAGAGGGATCAGCTGTGCCTCACTGATGAGGCCCAATAAGACTGAAATGTACGTCTGGGGTTAGCTGTTTCCCTTGTTCAGAGAGGATTTGTCTGGCATTTTGTGGCTGGGCTGTCATTTGGCGGGACCAGTATGATATGCTTCAGAAGATTTTTCTCTCTGTGTACGGTACTGGAGAGCTTAAAGAGATTGTACTCTGGGGGAGAGGGCAGAGTCCCAGTGAGCTTCTTGTATGTGTTTGCTAGCTCATGAGCCTAGTTGAGCATCTCTGAACTTTCTTACTACATATGCAAATTGCTCTTGGGGTTAATCACCCTAAGAGTAATGGGAGGAATCCAGACGTGGACCCCTTGCTCACAGTGCCTAGAGGGATCAGCTGTGCCTCACCGATGAGGCCCAATAAGACCGAAATGTACGTCTGGGGTTAGCTGTTTCTCTTGTTCAGAGAGGATTTGTCTGGCATTTTGTGGTTGGGGTTTCATTTGGCAGGACCAGTATGATATGCTTCAGAAGATTTTCTCTCTGTGTATAGCAATGGTGAGCTAAAAGAGATCGTATCCTGAGAGTGAGGACACAGTCCCAGTGAGCTTCTTACATGTATTTGCTAGCTCATGAGCCTAGTTGAGCATCTCTGACCTCTCTTTCTACATATGCAAATTGCTCTTGGGATTAGTCACCCTAAGAGTAATGGGGGGAATCCAGACATGGACCCCTTGCTCACAGTGCCAAGGGGGATGAGATGCACCTCACCGATGAGACTAAAACATACATCTGGGGTTAGCTGTTTCCCTTGCTCAGAGAGGATTTGTCATTTGGCAGGACCAGTATGATATTCTTCAGAAGATTTTCTTTCTACTCATGGAACTGGTGAGCTAAAAGAGATTGTACCCTGGGTGAGAGGGCACAGTCCCAGTGAGCTTCTTGCATGTATTTACTAGCTCATGAGCCTAGTTGAGCATCTCTGACCTTTCTTTCTACATATGCAAATTGTTTTTGGGGTTAGTCACCCCAAGAGTAATGGGGGAAATCCAGACATGGACCCCTTTCTCACAGTGCCTAGTGGGATCAGCTGCACCTCATCGATGAGGCCCTCTAAGGTCTAAACATACGTCTGGGGTTAGCTGTTTCCATTGTGTAGAGAGGAATTTTGTGGCTGCACTGTCATTTGGCAGGACCAGTATGATATGCTTCAGAAGATTTTCTTTCTGCTTATGGCACTGGTGAGCTAAAAGAGATTGTACCCTGGGCGAGAGGACACAGTCCCAGTGAGCTTCTTGCATGTATTTGCTAGCTCATGAGCCTAGTTGAGCATCTCTGACCTTTCTTTCTACATATGCAAATTGCTCTTGGGATTAGTCACCCTAAGAGTAATGGGGGGAGTCCAGACATGGACCCCTTGCTCACAGTGCCTAGCGGGATCAGCTGCACCTCACTGGCGATGCACAATAAGACCGAAATGTATGCCTGGGGTTAGCTGTTTCCTTTGTTCAGAGAGGAACTGTCTGGTATTTTGTGGCTGTACTGTCATTTGGCATGACCTGTATGATATACTGCAGAGGATTTCTGTCTGTGTATGGCACTGGTGAGCTAAAAGAAATTGCACAGTGGGTGCAAAGACACAGTCCCAGTGAGCTTCTTACATCTATTTTCTAGCTCATGAGCCTAGTAGAGCATCTCTGACCTTTCTTTCTACATATGCAAATTGCTCTTGGGGTTAGTCATCCTAAGAGTAATGGGGGGAATACAGACGTGGACCCCTTGCTCACAGTGCCTAGTGGAATCAGCTGCACCTCACCAATGAGGCCCAATAATGTTGAAACATATGTCTGGGGTTAGATGTTTCCCTTATTCAGAGAGGAATTGTCTGGCATTTCGTGGCTGGATTGTCATTTGGCATGACCCGTATGATATACTGCAGAGGATTTCTGTCTGTGTATGGCACTGGTGAGCTACAAGAAATTGCACAGTGGGCGCAAAGACACAGTCCCAGTGAGCTTCTTACATCTATTTGCTAGCTCATGAGCCTAGTAGAGCATCTCTGACCTTTCTTTCTACATATGCAAATTGCTCTTGGGATTAGTCACCCTAAGAGTAATGAGGGGTCAGCTGCACCTCACTGATGATGTCAATAAGACAGAAATGTACTGCTGGGGTTAGCTGTTTCCCTTGTTCAGAGAGAATTTAGCTGGCATTTTGTGGCTGGGCTGTCATTTGGCAAATCGCTTTTGGGGTTAGTCACTCAAAGAGTAATGGGGGGAATCCAGACATGGACCCCTTGCTCACAGTGCCTAGTGGGATCAGCTGCAACTCACTGATGAGGCACCATAAGGTCTAAATAGATGTCTGGGGTTAGTTGTTTCTGTTGTGTAGAGAGGAATTTTCTGGAATTTTGTGGCTGTACTATCATTTAGCAGGATCAGTATGATATACTGCAGAAGATTTCTCTCTTTGTATGGCACTGGTGAGCTAAAAGAGATTGCACAGTGGGTGTGAGGACACAGTCCCGGTGAGCTTCTTACATGTATTTGCTAGCTCATGAGCCTAGTTGAGCGACTCTGACCTTTCTTTCTACATATACAAATTGCTTTTGGGATCAGTCACCCTAAGAGTAATGGGGGGAATCCAGACATGGACCCCTTGCTCACAATGCCCTAGAGGGATCAGCGGCACCTCATTGATGAAGTCAAATAAGGCCGAAACGTATGTTTGGGCTTAGCTGTTTCCCTTGCTCAGAGAGGAATTGTCATTTGGCAGGACCAGTGTGATATTCTTCAGAAGATTTTCTTTCTGCTTATGGCACTGGTGAGCTAAAATAGATTGTACCCTGGGCGAGAGGGCACAGTCCCATTGAGCTTCTTGCATGTATTTGCTAGCTTATGAGCCTAGTTGAGCATGTCTGACCTTTCTTTCTACATATACAAATTGCTCTTGGGATTAGTCACCCTAAGAGTAATGGGGGGAATCCAGCCATGGACACCTTGCTTACAGTCCCTAGAGTTATCAGCTGCACCTCAGTGATGAGTCCCAATAAGGCTGAAACAAACCTTTGGCGTTTGCAATTTCCCTTGTTCAGGGAGGAATTGTCATTTGGCAGGACCAGTATGATATGCTTCAGAAGATTTTTCTCTCTGTGTATGGCACTGGAGAGCTAAAAGAGATCGCATCCTGGGCGAGAGGGCACAGTCCCAGTGAGCTTCTTGCATGTATTTGCTAGCTCATGAGCCTTGTTGAGTATCTCTGACCTTTCTTTGGGGGGGAAGCCAGACATGGACCCCTTGCTCACAGTGCCTAGTGGGATCAGCTGCACGTCACCGACGAGACCCCATAATGTCTAAACATACGTCTGGGGTTAACTATTTCTGTTGTGTAGAGAGGAATTGTCTGGCTGTACTATCAGTTAGCAGGACCAATATGATATGCTGCAGAAGATTTCTCTCTGTGTATGGCACTGGTGAGCTAAAAGAGATTGCACAGTGAGTGTGAGGACCTAGTCCCAGTGAGCCTTTTTGCATGTATTTGCTAGCTCATGAGCCTAGTCGAGCATCTCTGACCTTTCTTTCTACATATGCAAATTGCTCTTTGGATTAGTCACCCTAAGAGTAATGGTGGGGATCCAGACATGGACACCTTGCTCACAGTTCCCAATAAGGCCGAAACAAACCTCTGGGGTTTGCAGTTTCTCTTGTTCAGAGGGTCATTGTCTGGTGTTTTGTGGCTGGACTGTCATTTAGCAGGGCCAGTATGATATGCTTCAGAAAATTTTGTCTCTGTGTATGGCACTGGTGAGTTAAAAGAGATTGCACCTTGGGTGCCCAGTGAGCTTCTTACATGTATTTGCCAGCTCATAAGCCTAGATGAGCATCTCTGACCTTTTTTTCTATATATGCAAATTGCGCTTGGGATTAGTCACCTTAAGTGTAATGGGGGGAATCCAGACGTGGCCCTCTTGCTCACAGTGTCTAGAGAGATCAGCTGCATCTCACCGATGAGGCCAATAAGGTTGAAACGTATGTCTGGGGTTAGCTGTTCCCTTGTTCAGAGAGGAATTGTTTGGCAGGACCAGTATGCTATGCTTCAGAAGATTTCTTTTCTGTGTATGGCACCGGTGAGCTAAAAGAGATTGCACCGTGTGCACGAGGACACAATCCCAGTGAGCTTCTTGCATGTATTTGCTAGCTCACGAGCCTAGTTGAGCATCTCTGACCTTTCTTTCTACATATGCAAATTGCTCTTGGGATTAGTCACTCTAAGAGTAATGGGGAGAATCCAGTTGTGGAACCCTTGATCACAGTGCCTAGAGAGATCAGCTGTGCCTCACTGACAAGGCCAAATAAGGCTGAAATGTCTGGGGCTTGCGGTTTCCCTTGTTCTGAGAGAAATTATCTGGTATTTTGTGGTTGGAATGTCATTTGGTAGGACCGGTATGATATCCTTCAGAAGATTTTCTCTCTGTGTATGGCACTGGTTAGCTAAAAGAGATTGCACCCTGGGTGTGAGGACGCAGTCCCAGTGAGCTTCTTGCATGTATTTGCTAGCTCATGAGCCTAGTTGAGCATCTCTGACCTTTCTTTCTACATATTTATAGATTAATATGGCTATTCTCTAGATTCACTAAGCTTCGAAAGCTGGCAGAATACACAGAAACAAATTCACCTCCCCTGTTGCTGGTGAATTGTGGATTTTCCCCTAGCTTTCTATGCAGACTCCGATTACACATGTAACTCAAGAACACTAACACTCAGTTTGCAATATTTCACAGTTCTCCACATTCCATAGCTGTCTGCATGGCTGCCATCATGGGGAGACCCAAATCAGAAATATCTCTCTTCTCCTGCAACTTACTGTGAATAATGTATGTCTCTTCTCACTTAAAACAGGACAGAATGTGGTGCAACCACCAGTGGTTTGCATGGAGCCTGCTGTCAGCTCTGGAGACACTGACAGTGTAAGTGTGATTCTGTGACAATCAATCAATAGTGGAACAAGGCTGAGGTGTAAGTTGGTCTGGTTCTGTGGCCACTAGGAGACAAAGGATCAAGACTGGGATGCTACAGTGTTTATGTAGGGTTCTGTGGCTACAGGTAGACAGTGACACAGGATTGGTGTGCCAGATAGTGTTTTGGGATCTTTGAATACCAGTGGTCAGTTTAACAAAACTAGAGTGACTGACAGTGTATGTGTGGTTATGTGGCTCCCAGTGGACAGGCTGGATTGACAGAAAGTGTATATCTGATACTGTGGCTACCAGCAGACAGTGAAACAAGACTGAGGTGTCAGATGGAGAATATGTGGCTCTGAGACTATGATTGGACAGTGGAATAAGGTTGGGGTACTTAAAAATGTATGTGTCATTCTGTGACTTTATTTGGAGAGTGGGACCAGCTGTGTTTTCCTGGGTGTTTAGTTATGTGAATGAAGGGTGTGGGCACATTTTTATCATTTTTTCTGGGAGCAATTTTGCCTAGAAATGGCCATACCGATGTTTAATTCTCAATCAAATTAGGCAGAACTGTACACGGACCAGGGGATGAATGTGGTTTCCACTACTCCTCCAGTAACTGTGATCACAACTTGTCTACTTCATAAACACTTGACACGCAATATCTCTGCCCTCTGTGTCTGTCTGAAAATGCAATGCCGTTCGGGTACCATGCTTCCTATGTCTTCTTTGATTTTATAATGATTGATTACTTGTCCTTAAAAAAATATTGAGTGGGCCACTGGGAGAAGCAGTGGAGTAACAATAGGGGTCACAGCGGTCGCACTAGCGACCGGGCCCGTCACTCCAGGGGCCCGGCCGCCCCCTGCGACCCCCTCGCCCGCAGCAGTCCTCAGCTGATCTCCCACTGGCGCGCCGCTCTAGTAATACAGAGCGCTGGGATATTACATCATCTCCCAGCCTCTGCATTACTACACCGGTGCGCGGGAGCTCCAGTTACAGAGATCTGTGCCGAAGGAGGCACAGATCTGTAAAGACACTCCTCTAGACCACCAGGGACTGGAGGTAGGGGCAATGTGGAGATAAAGGGGAAATGTGAAGATGGGGGCATTGTGGAGATTAAGGGGGCATTGTGGAAGGGGCAATGTGGAGATGAAGGGGGGGCATTGTGGAGATGAAGGGGGCATTGTGGAAGGGCAATGTGGAGATGGAGGGGGCATTGTGGAAGGGGCAATATGGATGAGGGGGCCAATGTGGTCGGGGGGCCATGGCAATTCTTGCACCAGGGCCCGGTGGTGTCTAGTTAAGCCTCTGGGGAGAAGACAGCATGCAACATACTTTAGACCCTGAAAAATAATACAGTTATATATTCTAGAGTATCTGCTTCTTCCCCAGAACTCTGCTGTCACTTTACAATATATTATTAGTGAGTACTTTGCAGACATACCATAAATATACATTGGCACCTTCAGGGTCGGATTTACATCTCAAGTGCCCCTAGGCACAGCACTGTCTGGTGCCTTTAGCCCCACCTTGGCCCCACCCATAACCACATCCCCCTGATTTAACCACACCTTATTTGTCCGAATCCATTTTTACATTTATTCTTCAGAGTAATGTTACAATTATCCAGAGGTTGCAGAGCAATACGTTGCACACCCCTCTGGCACTCAAAGGGTTAATACTACGGTCAGTGAGGGATGATGCTGGTCTGGGTGCACAACACATACCTAGGGCTGTTTTTCTCACAAGCAGGAAGGGAAAAAAAGTAAAGTCACACTCACACTTAAGAGGATCCTAAATGTTTACCTATGGGGGGGCCTCCTTTCATAATTCTGCCAGGGGCCTTAGGGGTTCTTAACCTTTTGAGTGCCAGAGGGGTGTTCTTTGCAATGTGTTGCATAACATTCTGGCAATCAAAGGGTTAATCCAGGGGAAGAAAGATACTATTGCAAGTAAGCCAATAAAGACAATCATCTGGAATTGGAGAATTGCACATAGGAAATGAACATGTGGACCACACAGATCCAAAATAAGTTGAAACATTAAAAAAAAAACACAAGTAATGAATAGAAACAGTGGAAAAGTCTTTCAACATTGGAGGTGGCACAGCTGCAGATCATTGCACTTGCCATCAGCTGTGCCAGAAAGACTCTACCACCGTGTGATCCTCATGTAACAGAGACAACAAGAGATAGAACTATCAGAAAATTGACCATTCAGTGAATCAGATCTATGATAATGTGCAGATAAAGGAGTAAACACATGTCTCACATATAAGCAAATTTGTAGGAGAACTGGTACAGCACTCAAATGATAGAGAAAATTATAATTAATCAACTTCATGTACTGAACAGGTATGAAACTTTAGAAGAATGTTACTGCAATGTTCTAGAAAAAAATATAAACATGATGTAGATGCTGTAGAGGCCACACAATGTCCTATGTTCCTTAACATATTGTCCTTGGAAAGGAGGTTATATCCATGAGAAAAAATATCCAAGCAGTGTGTCCCCGAGGCAATCTTTTAAAATTATAATTGTTATATAATGACTATTGCTAACCATGATGTCTGTTTAAGTGTTTGCAGATGGCTGACTATGCAATTTGGCGCCTGTCTGGATATTTATGGTCAAGTATTTACTTTGACACATGTTTAGACATAATTTCATGGTATAAGTTACTTCCTACATTCCCACTTCATTTCCTTCTGGTGGTGGTCGTGGAAGGGTGCTCAGTCTCCCTCTCGTTAGACTCAGACCTCTATCCAGCATTGCTCTATTGTGTGCCTCTGTCAGCTACCAGTGCCTCCTGCTCCTGAATAAATGCAGCTGCGCAAGCTACTCAGACGTACAGCATAGTGCGTGGCTGCATATTACCATTTACCACGTAACTCCACGTTGACCTCAGAGGTGACTCATGGGGGGGTCTGGGTGGCGCAGCAGCACTGAAACCAAGGTAGCTGAAGTGTGAGCGCATTGGGCGGGCCAATGGGCAGACCAGTGGGCGTGATAGGCCACTGACAGATGCCCCTGAAAATGTGGCACCCTAGTCAAGTGTCTATTTGGCCTATTGATAAATCTGGCCCTGGGCCCTTTACACCAACATCTTATCCAAATTATCAAAGTCTACCCCTCCTCTTAGCATACTTAATGGGATAGTAATACTTCGTTTTAACTTTATTTTATTTTGTAGGCATTAAAAAAACATGAAGAATGATATAAGTCTTATCTCTCAAACCTTTATGGTTTAAGAGATATTCACAAGCAAAGTTTCCCCTCCCGCCCCTTTTTCCTAGTGTAAGCCATCTCTTCTCAGATGTGAATCTGGTTGTAAGACCAGACAGATAACAGAAGGGGACAATCTTCTTTGTATGAAAACAATGAAAGCCCTGCCCCCCTTGACAAGTTTTTCAGCTTTTTCCCTTATCTTAATTGAAGATTGTCCCTCTCTGCAGTCTACCTGGGCACCTCCCTTCTGATCTGGCTGACCAGGGGGGGGATACTTTGCTTGTGAATATCTCTTAAACCATAAAGGTTTGAGAGATAAGACTTATATCGTTCTTCATTTTTTTTAATGCCTAAAAAATAAAATAAAGATAAAACAAAGTATTACTATCCCTTTAATTCTTAGTGCCTATGGCAAAGTGTATTTTGTTCTCCATGGTGAAGTGTTCTCATCACATTGCCAGAACAACCCCACCACTGTATCACACCTTAGTGCATCACCCCCACTTCTCCCCCAGATTTTCTTAACATAAGAACTCCATTCCATCCGCATGGCTTATTACAGCCTGGATTACATTGCAGCTGATAAATGCATGTCTCTTTTTATCTATATTGTCCCATTATATACTTCAATAGAAATTCATGAGATACAACCATGGATAACACTTACCACCTGCAATGACTCTAGGCCTTAATTAGTTAAGCTGGTAAAGTTTCCTATACTGCTGATTAGCCTAAAAGATTTGTAAACGAGATTGCCACAGGTTTCACAACTGCAAAGTGCCAGGAGAATCCCTGCAGCAGGATTTAATACCTTTGAAAGCATAAGGAAGGCTGAAAAATATATTAAAATCTGAATCATTCCTGATGTAAGGTACACAGGGGGGACATTAGAAATGTTTCCATGCAGATTGTTCAATTGTAGCAACTAGAAAAATAAATATACCCTACAGAAAAACCTCACTAATTCTCATAAATGCAATCGTGCTTCGTAATTTATCTGCAAATTACTTTACCTAATAAAAAACAAATAAACAAACAAAATAAAGCATCAACAACAAAAGGAATTAAATTGCATTCTCCACCAGCACATTCACTCTACACTACCAATGAATCACCCCATGAAAGGCAATATCAGTGCTTGACAACCTTTGGCTCTCTCCCACCACCTCCCTACCTAGCCTACCACTGGTCCATAAGGGTAATTATTTATATATGTTTTGCAATTGAACTGATTGTCTATTTTTCTAATTTACCTTAACAGTCAATTTTTATTTTAAACAATAATTTATGAGATCTTTATATATATTTATTTTCCTAACATAAATAGTGGAGATTTTGAAAGCTCTTTCAATATTACCTATTTGTTACAAAGTGTCAGATTCACTTTAAAGGGATAGTAATACTTCGTTTTATCTTTATTTTATTTTGTAGGCATTAAAAATACATGAAGAACGATATAAGTCTTATCTCTCAAACCTTTATGGTTCGAGAGATATTCACAAGCAAATTTTCCCCTCCCGCCCCTTTTACCTAGTGTAAGCCATCTCTTCTCAGATGTGGAATGCAGTCCATAGACCAGACAGATAACAGCAGGGGACAATCTTCTTCCTGTGAGAACAATGAAAGCCCTGCCCCCTTTGACAAGCTTTTCAGGTTTTTCCCTTATCTTAATTGAAGATTGTCCCTCTCTGTAATCCACCTGGGCACCTCCCTTCTGCTCTGGCTGAGCAATGTTACATCAGTAAAAGGGGAGGGAGGAGAATAGTTTGTCATTGAATTACTCTTGAACTACAACTCTGACAGAACTGAAGTAACACTCTCCAAAGTCCAAATGCTATGATGATTAATTAGAGATGCTTTTATTATGAAACATTACTATCCCTTTAACGATTTAATTGCCGCTACACACAACACTGGCAAATGGAAATCCCAGCATCTAACCGTACATCCTTGATTGTAAATACAGCTAAAGATCTCATAAATTATTGTATAAAATAAAAAATGGCTAACACAAATAGTGGGTACTTTGAAAACTCATTCAAAATTACCTATTTGCTTCAAAGTGACAGTTTCGCTTTAACTTTTTAATTGCGGCTATTCATACTACTGGCAATGGCAGCATTACAAACTTTCATGCCTGAAAGTATAAGTCCCCGTCTGGGCTTCTTCTCTCACAGATTTTGTGATGTGACCCCAAGAGACAGCTGATCATTTCTATAGGCTGCTATGATGTTACATCCAACTGCTCATGCAGTGTAATGAAACCTCTATTGTCAGCATCATCTTCTGCTGGAAGTGAGACAATAAGCCCCGCACCTACCCAGTTTGAGATGAATGTTTATAATGGCTAGCAGCAGTGATTTATGACTAAAAACTGAGTTTTAAGACTCTTTCTATGTTTGGCAGTGATTATCATTCCAGTCCTTGAGGCAATCAAACAGGTCAGATTTTCATGATATACCTGATTAATCACAGGTAGCTCAACATAATGACTGAGCAACTGATTCCCAACCTGTGTTCAAGCAGTCCTATCTTGATTTTATACACTGTTTTTTGTGCCACAAGGGCTAAGATTGAGAATCACAAGGGCAGAGCAAGGCCTTGCTGTTCTCCTGCAGAATAAGTGCTAGACTGTTATTTCTCAACTTTATTCCTCAGGACACACCAACAGGTCATGTGTTAAAGGGATAGCAATGTTTCACTATAAAAGCAGCTCCAATTAATCTTCATAGTATTTGGGCCATGGAGAGTGTTATTTTAATACTGTCAGAGTTGTAGTTCAAGAGTAATTGAATGATAAAGTATCCTCTCCCGTCCCTTTTACTGATGTAACACTGCTCACCTCAGAGCAGCAAGACTGTCCAGATGGATCACAGAGAGGGGCAATTTTCATTGAGCATAAGGGAAAAATCTGAAAACCTGGCAAGGGGGTCAGGGTTTTCCTTATGCTTACAGTAAGAACATTGTCCCTTGCTGTTACCTGTCCGTTCAAGACATCAGATTCCTTATCTGAGTGGAGGCGGCTTACACTAGGTAAAAGGGGAGGGAGGGGGATACTTTATCATTCAATTGCTCATGAACTACAACTCTGACAGTATTGAAAAAACACTCTCCATTGTCCAAATACTATGGAGATTAATTGAAGCTGCTGTATTTGTGAAACATTACTATCCCTTTAAGATATCACTGCTCGATCACAGGGGGTTAATCAGTGTCAGTCACTGTGATTTTTCAATGCTTTTTTAAACTAATCTTATTTCACCCAGTTTAACCATTCAAGTGTAATTCAATGTTATAGTTACCTCTCTGGGATGCAAACAGTTAAATCAATCTCTAACTCTCATGTATTGTAACCCCATAGAGATCAAATGACAGTAAAGTTGCCATGCTAATGAAAAGTGGTTAATTTCTGGGCCAAACCAATTGCATTATAGTGTAAAAATAAAAATTCTCATTGGTTTAATGGGACGCTAACACATGAAAATGATTGGGGTAATCCACACCTAAATACATAAATACCTTGCAGTCCAGGACAGGATCTGTAAAAGTTCTGTATTTATTTTCTGAGGTTTAAAATCTACTCTTACATGTGCTCTCTGGGGGCTCCCATTCCAGAATTCCCCAGATGGGAACGCAGGATACAGGAAGTGGAAGCATGTCATGGGGAGGGTTGATTCAGACAGGAAGTGTGTGTAATATTGGAGGAGTAAAGGGATATGGATTAGAAAGGGTTGGTGGCAGGAACTGGACTGCTGTTTGGGAATAGAAAGGACAAAGAGAAGCATCCCTCCCTATTATGGTGTGGTTGTTTTGGTTGTGTGTCGCGGTGGGGCAGATAGTCCTTGCATGGTTTTCAGAGATCGATAACTGATGTGGTGAAGTTAAGGGATTTTATCCTCAGCGGAAGCCATTTGGGAGTTTGCCCCAGACTTAGATTGTGGGTGGTGAAGTTACCCATTGAAGCTAAAGTGGATGGCCAATGGGGTAATTCATTGGGAGTCAGCTGTAAGTGCTGAAGAGTGGTGGTGTCAGCTGTAAGTGCTGACAAAGGTTGGGTTCAGCTGTAGTGCTCAAGAATGTGGTGATTCTAGCATGAGCCTTTGCAGTTTGGTCATGCTTGGTTTTCAAGGAATGTGGATTGGCAAGGACTGCCAGTTTAACGATTGATTATTGATTAATTTATTATTATGATTGAATAAGAACAATAATAATAATAATAATAATAATGTGATTGGAAGTAGTTAAATAAAGCTGTGGCTTGCCATGTCATCCCCAATAAGACATGTCTGTGTTTATTTGATGGATCATACTCTCTCCTTATGACATGCAGTTTCCAGGGGTCCCATTAACGCAGTAATCTTTATAGGTGTATGAGAATTGATAGTGTCTTGCTATCAGTAAATTGGCCACTGTAACACTTTATGAACAGGAAACCAGTGGTTACTAATGTAACATATTTAACTCTTATCTCTCATTACAAAAGGCACAGACACAATTGTGTCTATATAAGACAGTCTACACATGCAATAATAATACAAGTTTAGGATTATAATTTAGGAATCTAACATAAAACAACTAACATGAAATTTAAAATGATATAACTCAGTTTCATTTGTAGATGTTAGTGTGCCTTTAAATTGAGCTTTTAGCCGCTTGAGTGCTACAGAGGTCTTCAACACATATTTTTGTGTCATCAAACTTCATCAGACACCTGTTTTATGATCAGGAGGCAGAGACAAGGGGGAAATTCACTAAGGCATGATAAAGCACTGATAAAGGTGAGATGACTTCTCCAGTGATCCCACTTCTCCAATTCCTGTTTTATTCTATGGAGCCAATGCACTAAGATATCACTGGAGAAGTCATCTCCACTTTATCACACCTTAGTGAATAACTCCCTATGTCCTCCAATGATAAGAAGTGAATACAGCTAAGAAAAATGAATGGGAGAGCAACAACAAAAAAATTAAATAAAATTCTGGTAAAACAGTCCACTATTTCGTTTGATATTTCACAATGTCCCTTGGATGCAAGAGATGTCTCCATTGCATTGGTTCACAATTCTTTAGTGGAGTTTCAAGCGTCCAGGGAGGTTAAACTGTACTGTAAGCAATACATCCAAAAGATGGTACAATGCATTTGTCACAGGCCTTGGGATATATATACCCATTTTTCAAAAGGGAGAGTTGGAAGTATGCGACAAAAAATAGCAATATTTTCCCAATTTTCATGTATCCATTTTATCAATGAATGGCCAAGCTTGTGCACCTATGAATTAACTAATGAACTAGTAAATGGATACACCATTCAAATCTGCAAAACGCCTACACCTGGCAGAGGCACAGACAATATCCTATAGGAAGCTGGTGTACTATAAAACATGGTGCCATTCTAGTGTAAACCAACTGCACCACAGGGAATTAATAATCATTCTAAACATTTGCATTGATATAATGGGGGCTTTTAACTCTTTGAATGATAGAGAGGTCCCCAGTGCATTGTGAACCCCTGGCATTCAGGGGGATAAAAGCCATTTAAAGCGGAACTACCACCCCTGCCTAAACTTGCCCCTAAAGAATTACCCATCTGGCGACTAGCTGCTCAGTAGTGCTAGTCACCAGAATTATTACCTCCTTTTAGATAATTTCTACTGCTCCCGGGACTGACAGTCAGGAAACAGTGCATACGTCTTTGCATAGTGACGTCTGCGCGCCTGTGCTGTCAGTCCCTTCCGGTACCATATGGTACCTAGCAACGCCTCCAAGTGCAGACTGGGACTGACAGACGTCACTATGCAAAGATGTCTGCGCTGTTTCCTGGCTGTCAGTCCCGGGAGCAGTAGGAATTCTCTAAAAGGAGGTAATAATTCTGGCGACTAGCACTATTGAGCAGCTAGTCGCCATATGGGTAATTCTTTAGGGGCAAGTTTTGGCAGGGTAGTAGTTCCGCTTTAAATAAGTGGAGAATATTCTATATGGTTGGTTGGCCCCGTATTTGTCATAGTACACCATCCTCATGTTTTCAATGGGATGAGTAAAATATTTAGTATTTTAACCCTTTGAGTACCCAAGGAGTATCCAGTGTATTGCAAAGCAATGTGCTGGCTACCCCTTGGACACTCAAAGGGTTAACGATGTGAGTACAACTTTAAGGGCCTTATGCTCAAAAGAAAAAAACAATTCTGCAGCAAACTGACTGTACCATAGGTCACAAATAAAGCTTATCTTTGATTTAAATGGGGCTTTTAACTCTTTGAGTGCCAGAGGTGTATGCAATTCATGGCATACCCATCTGACACTCAAAGGGTAAACCCCTTGGATGATAGCAAGGTCTGTAACTAATAGCTTTGCAATGCATTAAAGACATATCTAGTATTACATGCATTGAAATAAAGACATATATGGCATTCATGGAGTTACAAGTTCAAGTTAAATGAATGGAGTATTTAAAGGGGATCTATCACCCCAGTAAAAATGGTTGTTAAATGTTAGATTACCTAGCCATTGGGTGGAACTTTTTAAGTACAACAATGACAATGTACCCTCTGTACACTAATTCAGACTTTCTCAATCACAGTTTGCATACCAAAATACAATCATAAAAAAAGACATGTAATGTCATCCCACACTGCTAGTCTATAAAACAGAGATTTTCCTGCTCAGTGCAGGACACTCCAACTGCTCCCAGTTCTATTCCATAGTGAGCTGCAGTTAGTCTCACCTCTCCCATAGAATGCAACACCAGGTAAACTGTAGGTGAACTTTCTGGACACCAGAGGGCAATGGTAATGTAAAAAACAACAACAGGTTACACTGTAATAAGTTTGGAATGATGCAGTTCCCAGCAGTGAGAGTACTACTGTTATACTTAGCAGGAAAATCCCTAGCACTTTGAGTGACAGAAGGGTACGCAACTCATTGCTTTGACGCTTAAAGGCTTAATGGAGTTTACTAACGCTTCTTTGCAAATTTCTGCCTTAGCATGTCCAACCTTTTCTGCTTCAAGGAAGAAACATACTCATTGAAAAAAACTGGTTTTTCAAAAAGAGAGATTCAAAGAGCATTAGCAACCAGTGAGAGAAAGCTTTCCAATTCCTGTGCTGGTCCATGGAGCCTTGTCTTCAATATGGAGTGTTTTCATACAGTTTGAGCCACCCCCTTCTATCAATTATTTGGCATCAAAAGCAGTCCTATTGATGATGTTTAAAAGAGACTTGGTTGTGTTCTAAACCTCGAATAGTGTAGAAAAGCATGTGAATAACCTCCATTTTGCCTCAGTTCATGTTCTCGTCTCCCCTGGGCTATGCTTACTTGCATTGATCTTTGTTAAGTAGACATGTTTCTTGTTTCCTTACTGTAGAATGCTTTACCCTGAGGCCAAGCACTCACTTTCACATCCTCAGTGTCAGTTCAGTGAGCTCTCTCATCCCTAGGGGCAGTTCATTCTGGGTTTTATTTGAACTCTGATACCTCTGAAAAACCGGATCTTGAAAATGAAGCTGGAGGGAGTACATGTATGCCAATTAAAGGAGAAGCAACACCTCCAAATAACCCCCATTTATCTTACTATGGTCAGAAAATCTGAATGGCCCTATGACTTTTGCCCTTGTGACTTTTTTCATGAGATACATACCTGGGAACTCTCCGAATTTGCCCCGGAGACTCCGGTTCTGACAGAGATTTACCGGGTCTCCGGGGCAGAGGCTGATTACTCCGGATGTGGGGAGTTTCTATTGAAACTCTACCCACTTACACGCTTTCTCCCGCTGTTCTTCCGTCCCCAGCCTTCTGTGTGACATTTTTAACCCTTTGAGTGCCAGAGTGGTACGGAATACATTGCTTTGCAATGCATTCCGTACCACTCTGAAGCTCAAAGGGTTAAGCACCCCCCCGCTTCAAGCCCCGCCCCTTTTCGACGTGATTAGCGTCATTTTTGTCACCCCCTGCTGAACAGAGGACTCCCCTCCGGGTAGCTCTCAGCTGGAAGTTCCCAGGTATGATGAGTTACCACCTTTAAACAGTCCTGGTTGTTGTGTCCATGGAGGCAGACATAACAGCGGATAGCAGGAGCACAGGATACAAACTCTATTCACCATACATGATAAGTGTAACCCTTTAAGGACAAGAGGGTTGTGCAAATATTGCTTTGCAATATGTTGAGCATTCTTCTTGTCCTTAAAGTGTTTAGTAGGCTCATCTTTCCAGCTTCAAGTGTTAGTAATGTCCCAGAAAAAATATTTATAGTTTTGTAGTGCTTAAAAAATCCTATATAATAATTCGCTAATTCGTGTGTAATGCCGCGACATGCGCAGTAGACACTGCTGCGCGTGCTGCAGTCATGCGCAATAGAGACTGCCCGCGCCACGGCTGATATAGAGCTGGGCGCTCCGAAGGAGTGTCCAGCTCTGTATCAGCAGTGGCGCGGGCAGTCTCCACTACGCATGACTGCCCCGTGACCGGGTGGCAGTGGCACTGTGGCCCGTGTAACGGGCTGTTCAACTAGTTAATATATATGTAGCAAATCCTATCACTCAAACTGCTATGGTTTGAGAGATATTCGCATTAAAAGTTTCCCGTGTCGGCTGACACGATGAGACTCTTCAGCAGAGCCGCAATTGTGTTATTTAAAATAAATTACTTCATTGGAATGGTCTACAAAGTGTGCTTGCAAACCAGGCACACTTTGTAGACCTTTCCAATGAAGTAATTATTTGGAAATATTGAGATTTTGGCTCTCCTGCAGAGCCACCGGTTGGTCCCCGGCAGGATTCCCCTGCAGTCAGCCCATCGCTGACGTCGGGGAAAGGGGGGGACTTTGAATATGAATATCTCTCATACCATAGCGGTTTGAGAGATAGAGTTTGTTTCATACATATTAATTTTTTAAGCACTACAAAACTGTAAAGATTTTTTCTGAGACATTACTGTCCCTTTCAGTTTGTAAAAAAACTGCCAGCAACTGTCATGTCTGCCTCTAAGGGCATGGCATCCAGGACTGTTTGAAGGTGCTGTCTCCTGAACAAAGGCACAAGGGTAAAATTCATAGGGGCCATTCCGATTTTCTGGCCATGGTATTGTATGTAGGGGAGTTGTTACTGGGAGGTTTTAGTTCTCTTTAACTCACAGTATTGGAAGCGAGGCAAGGTACATGCACTATCTGATATCAGTAGCATTTAATAAAGGTAAACCAAATGAAGTATTGATGAAGGTGTACACTTACATAAGGATTATCAAGGGGAGTGCACTCAGAAAAAAGGATTACCAGGTGGGCACATCCACTGAACGATTTCTTTGGAGGTATACCCCTTGAAACATTACCAAGTGGACACATACACTGAAGGATTGCTAAGGAGGTACACTCCATGGAAGATTAACAGAGGGCACACTCACTGATGTATTACTAAGAAGGTACACTCCATGGAAGATAATTAGTGGGCATACTCAAAGATGTATTACTAAGAAGGTATACTCCATGAAAGATTATCAGTGGGCACACTGAGTGAAGGTAGTAAGGAGATGAAAGATAGTGGGCACACTAACTGAAGGATAATAATGGATACTTGTGAAGATTATCAGTGGGTACACTCACTAAAGCTTTTTCTAAGGACGTATGCTCCAAGAAAGATAGTGGGCACACTCACTGAAGGGTTACTGAAGAGGTACACTCCATGAAAGGCATACTCCATGAAAGATTACCAGGTGGGCACACTCACTGAAGGATTAGTGAGGAGTAGTGTTGAGCGAGCGTGCTCGGCCGATGCTCGGATCGGCTCGAGCATCGCTCTGCTCGGCACATGGCGGTACTCGTCGAGTACCGCCATGTGCTCGCCCGCCATGTTCGGGTGGCGGGGATCTGTGCCGGAAGAGGCACAGATCCGAAGACGCTCCGCTGGACCACCAGGGACTGGAGGTACGGGGGCATTGCGGAGATGAAGGGGGCATTGCGGAGATGAAGGGGGACATTGTGGAAGAGGGGCATAGACTCTATGCCCCTCTTCCACAATGTCCCCCTTCATCTCCGCTATGCCCGTCTTCCACAATGTCCCCCTTCATCTCCGCTATGCCCCTCTTCCACAGTGTGCCCCTTCATCTCCGCTATGCCCCTCTTCCACAATGTCCCCCTTCATCTCCTCTATGCCATAGAGGAGATGAAGGGGGACATTGTGGAAGAGGGGCATAGCGGAGATGAAGGGGCACATTGTGGAAGAGGGGCATAGCGGAGATGAAGGGGGACATTGTTGAAGAGGGGCATAGCGGAGATGAAGGGGGACATTGTTGAAGAGGGGCATAGCGGAGATGAAGGGGGCATAGCGGAGATGAAGGGGGACATTGCGGAGATGAAGGGGGCATTTGGAGATGAAGGGGGCATAGCGGAGATGAAGGGGGGCATTGACCAGGCACCCTCCCCTCATCAGAGCAGGGGGTGCCTGGTATAATGTTCGTGTCGCCCCATTGGATTCAATGGGGCTCGGGTGCTCGGCCGAGCACTCGAGCCTCAGGGGGTGCTTGGTCAGAGCACCCGAGCATCGGGGTGCTCGCTCAACACTAGTGAGGAGGTATACTCCATGAAAGATTACCAGGTGGGCACACTCACCGAAGGATTACTAAGGTGGTATAAGCCATGAAAGGTTATCAGCGGGCACACTCACTGAACGATTACTATGGAAGCGCACTCCACGAAACATTATTAAAAGGGCACATTCTCTGAAGGATTACTAGGTAGGCGCATTCACTGAAGGATTAGGGCCACATTCATTGAATGATTGCTACTTGCATCTCCAGCACCTATTAAGAAGCTCAATCATGAGCCTACCACACTCTCTGTGATGAAGCATTATAGTTTGGGGTCAACTTGTTTTTAAATGGTCATGGTTTACAATACTGAAATGCAGGCTTCATTTATCATTCATGACCAGCCAGCCTCCTGATAGAGAAAGTAAATGAATTTGTTTATTCTCACTTTGGAGAAGTCGATACAGGATACAATTATGTGTTATATGAAACTGCAGTTTACTGCCTTATGGGACCTGTCTACAACACATCATGTAAATTGAAGGCATGTTCATCTGTCTACACAACTTGCCACTTTGTATTCTAATTGGAATTGTGCATATTGGTACAAGGTTATAAGTAACAGCTCATTCAATGAAAAAAACATAGAAACTGAAAGCTTTTAATTGTATCTCGCCAACACAGTTACTGTGAACAATAGTAATCTTTGATACTTGGCCTTCTTTTGTATTCAGAATAGCTTGATTTTAATCCCATGCAGTTCTGAATATTTTCTGTGTATTGTACTTCTGCAAACTCAGCACAAATCTGTAAAATAGAATGTCTTCAATGGGCAATTAAGCCTGGAATTTTCAGCTTCTGAGTAGTATCCCATGTTCTAGCGCAGGGTTAGCCAGCCCTGGACCCAAGAGCAATCATCATGATATCACTGATTGATCACAGGAGGGTAATTGATGTGACTGAGCCACTGATTCATCCACAGAGTTATCAGCAGAGTTATCCTGGGAACCTGTATATTGGTAGCTCTTGAAGAATAAGGTTGGCTACCACGGTTCTAAAGTTTCTCCAGATACAATTTATTAGTTGAAATTAGCATTTAAAGGGGATTTATCATTAAAAGTCTACAATCCTATTTATGTTAATGAGGAGTGGACCAGTCACCTTCAATTCAAGTTTGCATATTTGAAAATTCCATTCAAAATGATGTATCATGTTAGTGAAAAGCCAAGCAGATGGATAGTTTAAGAGATATTGATACTTCTATTTCAGTATGGTGAGCTCTCTGCATACTATAGTCTATGTTAATTTATGCTAAGTAAGTGATCAGTGCAACACAGTGCTTAAAGGGATAGTAACCCCCCCCCC
Organism: Rhinophrynus dorsalis; assembly: GCA_037306005.1. Taxonomy (NCBI): domain Eukaryota; kingdom Metazoa; phylum Chordata; class Amphibia; order Anura; family Rhinophrynidae; genus Rhinophrynus; species Rhinophrynus dorsalis. The sequence continues at coordinate 300,494,642 of CM074719.1, read as the reverse complement.
CCAGAAAACTTGAAGACAAATGCTAGTAAGAAGCACAACATACCTAACTTCTTTATCCTCATCTCTCAAACCGTTATGGTTTGAGAGATGTAAGAGAAGAAAGACCTCCGCTCCCTCCCCTTTCTGCCTGGCGAGCTGTAAAGCTGTCAGAGGCAGAATCTGGTCGATCGACTTACGTCGGCTCTGCAGGAGTGCTGACATCTACATATCTCGGTATAATTACTTCATCGGTATGGTCTACAACATGTGCTTGCAAGCACATGTTGTAGACCATACCGATGAAGTAATTATACCGAGATATCGAGATGACAGCGCTCCTGAAGAGCCGCCGTCTGGTCACGGAAGCAGTATCACATGACGTCCGCTATACAGTGGACACATGAGAAGGGGGAGGGAGCGGAGGTCCTTCTCTTCTTACATCTCTCAAACCATAACGGTTTGAGAGATGGGGATAAAGGAGTTAGGTATGTTGTGCTTCTTGCTAGCATTTGTCTTCAAGTTTTCTGGGGGGGGGGGTTACTATCCCTTTAATTAGTAGATTAAATAGTAAAGAGAGACTTTCATTTTCACTTTTTCAGAAATAAAAGTATTGATATTTCCTAAACTGTGCATCTGCTGGTCTTCTGAATAACATAACACAGGCAGTTTTGAATAATGTTTTCAAATAAATGACAAGAATAGCACCATCTGGTGGCCAGAAAAGAAAATTACTGAAACAAAAAGGTTTAAGCTGGATTAATGTATGAATAAACGATCTCATAGCAGTGGAAGCACATTTGAACACTTAAAAATAGCAAAAAAGTAAAAAATGATCTTAAGTAATGTAGTATAGTTTCCAGTTTCATATTTGTAACCATTTAGCATATAGTCAGATTCAACCAAATTATCCATTTTTGTTTTACTTTGTTTTTTGCTATTCACAACAACTGGCTTTTTTTTCTAACAAATCTCTCTGGAGTATGGCACAATGTATTGCTATAAAGAATAGTGGGTGGTGACATTACTAATTAGGGTCTCACTGTGTCCTATTAAATATTGTGGGGGGATGTGCACCTATAAAACTGCAGAATATCTTGTTGTGTGATACTGTAGTACTTGGTCTAAACTAGTGAACTTGATGTACCTTAATAATATCTTGCTTTAAGATTGTTATAACACTTTGACATATATTTCCATTTATGAAACAAAATACAATCCATAACAGATTATCTTTAATTGTTGCTCCTCAAGGAGCAGGAAACCTTTCTTTATGACAAAATATGTTATAGAGCTTTTCTTTTCAAAGTAAAACAAGGGTACTGCCATCACTAGTCAAGTTTTCATTTTAAAATGATAAAAGCTCAGATGTTAGCAGCAGCACCAGCTAGTGTCCAAAAATATGCTTTTATTATAATGCATTCTGTGGTTGAGCTTGAGTCACTGACTATGGCTGTCCATAGTAAATGGGTACAACAGCACCACCTGCTGACCATAGTAGAAATTGCAGTTTACTGTTTAATTAACAAAAAAAAATAGTTAAGTTGTAATGCTGTTATCCTGTTTGAGTGTAAAATTACCCAGCAGTGGGAGTACTGTTGTTTTACTTAGCAATAATAATCCTCTAATAATGACAGTATTTTACTATGAAGGACAGATTGAGATTGTCTCCTGTTTTCAAGTATGTTCTGGTGTATAGATGTTATTATTCCACAGTTGAACGACACTCATTTTATCTACTTTGGAAAAATAAAAGTCTGAGGTGAATATAACCTGTGACCCTGGGGTTTGATAAGTTTCATTTTGAACAGTAACACATTTTTTAAAATAAAAAAGCATTACTCCTTTAAGGTTCGGGTTATATACCCTTTAGAGCCTAACACTTTACAATCAATTTATAACAAGTTACTGTCCATTAAAACACAGATTAAACACTGTGTTACTTTTATTTTTCAATTCATAAGTTATTACAGTGATTTAGAAGACAGTGATTAATTGGAGGTAATTTATTTCTAAGGGACACAACTTAAAGGCTGGACATGTAGTTAATCAGCCTTTATTGTTATCCATGGGAAAAAAAAACTTCTGTGTTGAGAAAAGGCTGGAGGTGCAAAGATGGTAATGAGATGTCAGATAGGGACGCATCCAGGCAAGCTGTGTGACTATGAGCTGCAGTAATTCTGGATCTACCCAGCAATAGCACAGGGAACAAATAAAAATGTATTTAAATGTGGCCTCTAACCCTTGGAATGCTGGAGAAGTCTACAATGAAGCATTGCAAGGTAATGCATTAGAGACCATCTAGCATTCAAGGGGTTAAAGGCCCAATTCATATGAATATATATTTTTGTGGGATTTTTAATTATTGCTATGCTGCAGTTAGTGTTCTCTAACATTTCTCCAGCTCCTCTTGGTACAGCTCTATTAGAACCACTATGTACACATAATTGGTACATGATTGAGACTATAAAATGAGCAATAAAATGTTATTATGAAAACTATGCATAAAACATTGGTACTCTAGTTGCTGGGAGCTGCTTTGTTCAAAAGTTATTACAGAAAAATGTGTATTTTTTTTAAATTAAGCTTTCATTAACGGTGCTACCAGCTATCAATTCAGCATTTTTCTGTTGCTCACTATAGGGGTGTTGAGACGTAACCTCTGTATGAAAGAGTTAACCATGGTCTCTAACACTGTACATTTGTGCACATTTCATCAAAGGTTTAATGACAGAAGAGTGTGCATGCTGATATGCACTAAAGCAATCATACGTGCATACCCAGACGTGCAGGTGCAGGAGATGGAGGCTAACACTGGGGGGAGCTGTGGCGAGGAGTTTAAACATTCGTCACAATAATTTGCACTTCACTCTCTCTGAACTACAATTCCATTCCATGTCTTCCTCCTAGTCAGCCCCCCTCCTCCCTGCTGAAAAAGTACAGATTTTGATCCTCAGCTTTATATGTTATTTGTGGTAGCCAGATGCCATTTCTAAGGGGGATAATTCTGGGGCAAACTAACTGCACCATAGGGGGGATAAAGTGAAATCTCAACATGTTCATTAACTTATATTGAACGCCATATTGAACGTAGGGTTGCCACCTTTTCTTAAAAAAAATATCGACCGTGGCATTCCCTCCATAGACTTAACATTGGACAGAAGCCAATTTTTTACCTGCCTGCCGGTAAAATACTGGCTGGGTGGCAACCCTAATTGAACGCCATTCTCTTTGAATGTTAGAGAGGGCTCCATGCATTGTTTACAATGCGTTAGAGACCTCTGGAGAACTCAAGGGAGTTAAAAGCCCCATTTAAATCAAGGTCAATTTTTATTTTATCTGTAGGAGAAATGTGGGTTATTTGTATTTTTCCCATATTGTGCAATTGGGTTGCCCCAGAATATTTCCCTGTTAAATCAAAGGAAATATGTATTTGTCCCCTCTGTACTTGGTTTGATCCATATTTACACACCTTTTTAAACACTGGGCCCTAATTCACTGACTGTATTTGACATTAGCACTTCTGCTCCTCGGCAAAGCCAACCCCTTTTCTATATAGTAATAGAAGTAGCATATATATCCCCTGAGACAGATACCCTCCAGCTGAATTTGTTCTCTCCTTTGTCCAGGCTTACCTTGGTATTGAGCACTGAAGCCTTTATGCCTGTGATTGCCATCAGATGTAAAATGAAGTCGTAACCAATGTTTGCTGCTGATGACTGGAGGTGGTAAATTTGTCCCAGTAAACCTGTGAAAACAAGAAAGTGGATGCTGCGATATAAACATTGTTGTATAATAAAAACTAAAATGCCATTTTGTACAGTTAAAAACATGATTCACTGTGATTTAATTTCTGAAATTGAACATATAGATTTCTGGAAAGCAAATTCATGACTGCAACTCAGGTTCATCACTAGGAGGAAGCGAAGGAGAAAAATTGCAATGATAGGACAGCAATCTTATTTTGAGGAAGTAGCTGGCAGTCTCACAGACTGAAGGATGGTCTTATTTATTAGAGTGAGACCTTATTTATTAAAGGGTAACTTTCCTGCTTTTCATTGCACTTAAAACAATAAAGATTATGTATCCCTTTCCATATGTGGAGATATTCCCCATGCATTTCTTTTGTGCTATTATAAGAGGCTGTCAGTGTTCCACATTTTGTTAGCCTGTGCTTGGGAGAGAGAGATAGCAACTGAATTTTGGATGCTAGCTTCAGTAGGCAGACAGGCAAATAAAGGGAAATTGAGTACTTGACAGTAGTGTTGGTGGTTGCTAATTTTTATTTGGATGTGGGTATGAAAGAAGAATTAAAAAAAAAAAAAAAACAAACAGACAGCCAGGTAGGTGACAGGCAAACAGGCAGTTGTTCCTTTCTATGTGAGCTGGCTGAATCTGGCCGAGATTCTACTGATACTGACAAATGATACATTGTACATTCAAGACAATGTATTCCTACACGATCATAACCACCTGCCCCATCCCCAATTTAAAATGGAAGTGACTACCAGGTAGAATTCTACATTGTACATGCTGGAGCAATTGTATGAACCAAACAAGGCCTAAGCTAGCATGCAGTGCTTAAAGGGATAGTAATACTTGAAAATAAGTTTCTTTTATATTGTAGCCCTTGAAAAAACTTGAAAAATTATATAAGTATTATCTCCCAAACCTTTATGGTTTGGGAGATATTCAGAAGTAAAGTTTCCCCTGGAGTGACGTTATTGCTCCACCCTTCAGATTTGGAATCCGGTCCCTGGACCGGTTGTGCCTCTCCAGAAGTGCTGAGATCACCATCTTTAAAAAGAATTGGTCTACAAAGTGTGCTTTCAAGCCAGGCACACTTTGTAGATAGTTCCAATTAAGTAGTTCTTTTCAAAGATCGTGATCTCGGCACTGCTAAAGAGCTGCCGGTTGCTCTGTGGACCGAATTCCAAATCTGTCCACTAGATGGCAGACTTGGCTGAAACAGCCAGGAAAAGAGCATTTTACTATAATTTAAATGTGAATATCTCCCAAACCATAAAGGTTTGGGAGATAAGACTTATATCATTTTTCATGTTTTTTTAAGGGCTACAATATAAAATCCAATTATTTTCAAGTATTACTATCCCTTTAAATGGAATGCTTTGAACTGGATTTTTGTCATCTGGTCAATGGCAGCTAATGTGTAGTCTTTTGGGGGTTTCACCTTGTTGGCTAATAAAGCAGGTACAAGAATTTGTGAGATACTTCCAATAATAGATTTGTAACAAAAAAAAGTGAAGAGCATGGCTGATGATTCTTACAATAACAACAACACAGGCATGAATCAGCTGTTGAAACACTTTAACACGCTTTGAGCAGAATCGTCACCAGGGCCGGCGTTACCATTAAGGCAGCACAGGCAGCTGCCTTAGGGCGCCGCATCGGAGGGGCGCTGAAAACGGAGAAGCTGAGAATTTCTTTTTTTTTTTTTTTTAACTATATCTGCCGCGAGGGAGCGCTCATTTACACGACCAAGCGCTCCCTCGCGGCATCTATGGGACGCTCACAACACAGAGCAACCCAGGCTCTGTAGTAATACAGAGCGCTGGGAGATGACATCATCTCCCAGCGCTCTGCATTACTGAGAACAGCGCTGGGAGGCTGAGCTCTGTGCCGAAGGAGGCACAGAGCTCTCTTAGAGCTATACCACCAGGGACTCAAAGTAGGGAGCATTGTGGAGATGAAGGGGCATAAAGGAAGGAGCAATGTGGAGCTGAGGGGGCATTATGGAAGGGGCAGATGAATGGGCATTATGGAAGGGCAGTGTGGAGATGAAGGGGCATAAAGGAAGGAGCAATGTGGAGCTGAAGGGGCATTATGGAAGGGGCAGATGAAGGGGCATTATGGAAGGGCAATGTGGAGATGAAGGGGCATAAAGGAAGGAGCAATGTGGAGCTGAGGGGGCATTATGGAAGGGGCAGATGAAGGGGCATTATGGAAGGGCAGTGTGGAGATGAAGGGGCATAAAGGAAGGAGCAATGTGGAGCTGAGGGGGCATTATGGAAGGGGCAGATGAAGGGGCATTATGGAAGGGCAGTGTGGAGATGAAGGGGCATAAAGGAAGGAGCAATGTGGAGCTGAAGGGGCATTATGGAAGGGGCAGGTGAAGGGGCATTATGGAAGGGCAATGTGGAGATGAAGGGGCATAAAGGAAGGAGCAATGTGGAGATGAAGGGGCATTGTGGAAGGTGCAATGTGGAGATGAAGGAGCATTGTGGAAGGTGCAATGTGGAGATGAAGGAGCATTGTGGAAGGTGCAATGTGGAGATGAAGGAGCATTGTGGAAGGTGCAATGTGGAGATGAAGGGGCATTGTGGAAGGTGCAATGTGGAGATGAAGGGGCATTGTGGAAGGGGCATTGTGGAGATGAAGGAGCATTGTGGAAGGTGCAATGTGGAGATGAAGGGGCATTGTGGAAGGTGCAATGTGGAGATGAAGGGAGCATTGTGGAGGTGAATATGTGGGTGGGGCAGGGGACTGTGGTAAGGTCAGGGGGGGCAGGTGGATTGTGTCGGGGGGGGGGCATCAAAATGCACCTTCGCCTGTGTATTCAAAAATCCTTGCACCGGCCCTGATCGTCACTTAATCTCCATAAATAGTACTGAGGAAAACGTTCCTGCTACATTCTTGGACCCCAGGTTTAAACATTAAACATTTAAACATCTCTGAATTTCAGCAAAGACATGAGCAGAAGCACTCTGAGTAATCACATTCTGTGAACACATATACAGAAATTATTGTAGATTGAGTGGACTATTGCATTGTGGAGGATGAGAATGAGAAATGAAGGTGCAAAAAAACTGCTAGAAAAGCATAGTGAGAAAGGCATAAGCAAAATAATTATACTCTTAGCATCAGCAGCAACAACAATCACAACAATTTGCAAGACATGTGCCATCATCATAGAAAACAATCTGACTCAGATGCAGTAGTCCAATATTTGTGGTGGGGATGGAAGTGATGGTGGCACACATCTCTGTGGAACTTGCTCCCAGAGTATGCATTGATATCTGATGCACATGAACACCATCTAGCTCCAATGGGTGGCATTACTGCATATGATATCATACATAGTAACATACATAGTAACATAGTAAATTAGGTTGAAAAAAGACACAAGTCCATCAAGTTCAACCTTCGCCTCATACCTCAGTAACTGAGAATTTTATAGCTTTCTTACTACCAATTAAATTAGTCTTTATCAGACCTTCCTGATCAGCCTACTGATAAACAGTATAACTCTGTATGTTCCCTTTTGAAAGAAATGTATCTAATCTTCTCTTAAATTTATCCATTGTATCTGCCATAACTACCTCCCTGGGCAATGAATTCCACAATTTGACAGACCTTACCATAAAAAAACCCTTCCTCTGCTGAAATTTAAACCTCCTTTCCTCTAATCTCAAGGGGTGTCCTCTGGTCACCTGATCAGGCCTTGGAATAAATAGCTCACTGCAGAGATCCTTGCATTGACCTCTCATATACTTGTACAATGTGATAAGGTCTCCTTTTAGTCGCCGTTTCTCTAGAGTAAATAAACCAAGTTTGTTTAGTCGTTCCTCCAAGACCTCCAATCCCTCAATTAATTTTGTTGCTCTCCGCTGTACCCTCTCTAGTTCTAGTATATCCTTTTTTAGAACCGGTGCCCAAAATTGCACTGCATACTCAAGGTGAGGTCTTACCAATGATTTGTATAACGGCAAAATAATGTTATCCACTCTTGCTTCGATACCTCTTTTTATGCAAGACAGGACTTTGTTTGCCTTTGCTACTGCTGTTTGACACTGGACACTGTTTCCAAGTTTGTAGTTGACAAGGATACCCAGGTCTTTTTCTAGCAATGAGTCACCTAAAATTATTCCATTAAGTTTATAAGTAGCCTTGGGATTGTTTCCTCCCAAATGCATGACTTTACACTTCCCCACATTAAACTTCATATTCCACGTTTGCCCAATCTGACATTGTATGTAAGTCCCTCTGTAGAGAGAAAATATCCTGTTCTGAATTAATGACTTTGCATAATTTAGTATCATCTGCAAATATTGATATTTTGCTTTCTATATCTATTTCCAGGTCATTTATAAACATGTTAAAAAGAAGCGTACCCAATACTGAACCCTGAGGTACTCCACTCTCCACTTTAACTGTACTGGAGAATTTTCCATTAACAACCACACACTGTTCCCTATCCTTCAGCCAGTTTTGTATCCAATTGCAAAGGTTATCTCCTAGCCCCAATTTCCTTATTTTATATCCCAGCCTTCTGTGTGGCACTGTATCAAATGCCTTTGCAAAGTCTAGATATACAACATCTACTGCCTTGCCATTGTCAAGGTTGCTGCTTACCTCCTCATAGAAGCTGAAAAGATTAGTTTGGCATGATCTATTCTTCATAAAACCATGTTGATTCGTGCTAATGATTTTATTTTTTGTGTTGTAATCCTGAATATAGTACCTTATTATCCCTTCTAACAGTTTTCCCACTACAGAGGTCAAACACACTGGTCTGTAATTCCCAGGTTCTGTTTTAGTTCTCTTCTTAAATAGAGGCACTATGTTAGCTCATATCAGTCAGGTAATTCACAGCCATGAACATTATATGAAACCCTACCAGAGGCCTCATGGTGTTTTCTATCTTAGTTCCTGCTGCTAAGTCAGCTGAACATCAAATGACTAAGTAACGAAGAGCCAGGTGATGTCAACAACATTCTGGGCACATTGACAGCCACTCCTGATTTTTTTTGGGGGGTACAGCTAGCTTCACATATTCCAAATGAATCTCAGGGTGGCTATGCTGCATGTGCTTTATAAGGGTGGATGTACCAGTGTGTCTCACTCATTGGGAAACATATCTCTCAATTTGCTCTCTCTCTCACTTGGAAGGATGCATTGGGAGAACATCATACTTAGTGACAGAATAGCCTTTTTAGGGACTGATTGGAAGTAGGGTGACCACACGTCCTGGAATGCCCAGGACTGTCCCTGGGATGGCGCAGGTATGCTGGCGCTGCAAGTGAGACCCGCGGCTGAGGCTCCCACCGATGTTGACTATCTTTCTGAGGCTGACACAGAGTAAGAGTTCCCACTGGGAACTCTTACGCTGTGTCAGCCTCGGAAAGATGGTCAGCACCGGCGGGAGCCTCAGCCGCAGGACTAGGGTGACCACATGTCACTGAATGGCAGAATGGAAATGTGGTCACCCTAATTGGAAGGGAGGATCACTGGTTGGGAGATCAAACCTGCTGACTGGAGGGTCGCTGATTGGGAGGACTACCGGGCTAAGTGGAAAGAGAGTCACTGATTGTGAGAGCAGTTCTTCTAATAGGATGGAGGGTCACTGATTGGGAGATCAAACCTGCTGACTGGAGGGTCACTGACTGGGAGATCAGTCCTACTAACTGGAAGGAGGTTCACTGATTGGGAGGGCAGGCCTAATAACTGGCGGGTCACTGATTGGTTGGGCAGTCTTGGTAACTGGAGAGATGGTCACTGGTTAGGCAGCCCTGATAACTGGAGGGAGGCTCACTGATTGGGTGGACAGTCTTACTCATCAAAAGAGAAGTCTCACTTACTATATATTGTACCAAACTGCCTGGAAAACACTTGATGCTGATGCACTATATAAAATTTGAGTAATTTTAGAGCAAACCTAGGGCACCACAAGTATGAATACCCATTGATATAAGTGGGACATTTAACCTCTTGAAAGCTAGAGAGATATCCAGTGCATTGTAAAGACCTTTCTTGCACTCAAGGGGTTACAATCCCCATTTAACTCAACAAAAATTCTGGAGATTAGTATTTTTTCACCCTGTAATGTAGAATTACTTCAGGTCTTCTTATTAGTTCCTCAACCTCCTTTACCTTTCATTCCCATTAGAGCACAGCCTTAGAATTTATACAATTTTCTATTTCACTAGTCAGAGCTATTTCATTAAAATGTCCCTTTATATTCAGACAACTCTAATCCATTTGTATCATAAACTAAACAATTCTGAATCTATCCACATATTATATGTTCAATGTCTAATTGTGTGTGGAGTACGTGTTAGAACCTTACAAAATGGATAAACCATTAAACTGCATGATAACTGACATCCAAATATATACATATTCAGGTGCTAGTTTAATTGCATCAGCTGGAAGAATACAGATACATTGTGAGAAAGAATGAAATAAAAACACAATAGAAATAGATTTCCAAATAACATCTTGCTAATTTACACAAATACACGACCTCCTGGGTAGTGAAGTGATATAAAAGTATTTCTGAAGTGTACCAGTCATGAAATTATAATAAAATTATGGCTTCGTTTAAAACTGAATTGTGTCGCAAATAACAGGAGCAAGTACCCAAGCTGGTAATTTACAATTATGTTGGATGAATGGATCACTTCAGGTGAAAACTACTAAAGTGGCATGTTCTTACATATCTACAAAATGGACTTCTATGGGTGGCTCCTACATGCCCACCCAGGCTCCATTTCTATTTCAATGCACCAGTCTAAGTTGCTGGCAGACTAAAGGAAATATGCACAAAAGCTTCACAACTGTATTAAATCCACAGTGAGGACTCTCTGGTTTGATGTATGTTGATCTTTGCAGAGAAAAGAATCCAAAATTATTGCTGCATTATTTTACCAATTCAGGTAACTGAATATTTGGCACAAAGCAGGAGCCGTATAAAAACCACTCCACTATGGGTCATATTTATAAAAAAAGTAAAGGCATGTTTATAAATATGTGGTACATAGTGGCAAAAAAAGGCTGAATACTGAAGTTGTTGGAGGCTTGACGAAGCCTTCAAATGGCAGTGTATTGACAATGGCTGCTGCTGAGGATGATATATTTATATATATCATCCTCAGTAGCAGCCATTGTCAATCCATTGCCGGTTGAAGACTTCGTCAAGCCTCCAACAACTTCAGTATTCAGCCTTATATTGCCACTATGTATCATCAAATTTGGTAATTTCATCCGCCCATCTTTTCTTTGATCTTCTTCTTGAGCATTTAGTATTGAGTGAAATCCATTCCAAAATTTGTTTGGACCACCACCCATCGGGTCTTTTTGCTATGTGGCCTGCCCAATTCCATTTCAGGCACTTTAATCTTTCAGTGATGTCATAGACCTTTGTTTGCCGGTGAGTCCTTGCACAATTTTTTTGGTCTCTTTTTGTTATGTTTAGAAATCAACACTCCATGCTTCTCTGAGTTTTTGTATGGCTTTGGCATTCAGGGTCTATGTTTCACAGCCGTATGTAAGGACTGAGGGACACAGTCAAAAACCTTTTGCTTGCGGCAGATTGGTAAATTTGTCTTAAAGACAGCACTACCAATTGCTTGCCATCCCAATTTTATTAGTCGTTCAGTTTCTATCATGGTGTTTCCATCTGTTGAAATTTCCTGTCGTCAGTGTACTGTGATTTTCCTTAGAATGGTAAATTTGTTAAACATGACTTGCATTTTGTTGATAATTATCAGATCACAATTTTTGCTTTCCTGTTGGCAAAGAGTATGATATAGTCTGCAAAACATAAGTGATGGTGGTAGTCTCCATTGATCTTAAGTCCTATTTTTGTCCTAATTTGGTTTGTGAAAAATGTCTTCTAAATAAGCAGAAAATAGTTTTTCGGAGATCGTGTCTCCTTGTCGGAAACCTTTTTCTATGTTGATCTGGACTTTATTATTGTTGACCTATATTGATGCAGTTGTATTTTCATTTATTGATTGGAGAATATTGATGTAAGCTCTGTCTATTCCTTGGATGATCAGGGCATTGATTATTGTTTGCTTTTGCACTAAGTCAAAGGCCTTTTCATGATCAATGGAGGCTATGCATAATGAAAGGTTGTATTCATTATGCTGCTCTATAACTTGTTGCACTGTCTGGATATAGTCCATCGTACAAAAACTGCTCCTGAAGCCTGCTTGCTCTTTAGGTTGAGCAGCATTAAGTATTGTGCCCATTTTTCTTCATACCTTTGTGAAAACCTTGCAGACGATAGACTTAATGGTCGGTAGCTATTTAGATCCACCATATCACCTTTTTTGTGCAGTAGGATGACTTCCGCATTTTTCCTTGTTTGAGGCACTTTGCCGACTAGTGGGTATTTTGAAAATAGTTTAGCTAGGGCTTTGAATAAGGGTTAACATTCAACTTTTACTATATATACATATATCCACTAAGAACATGTTATACCTGAAGTTAACATTTAATCACTAAAACGTCCTTTATTTTGGGTGAAGTTTCCAAATGTCTTCATATATAATATGTAATGACATGGTTATTATTTGGATGAGACCATTTCTACTTCACTGACTGGAGTTAGCACCTAGTGAAAATGGCACTAAACATTTATACATATCCTTATGCTGCTTTGAGAAATTTTACAGCCTTTTTTATTACTCCAGTTAAATACATGTGTGGTTTGAATGGATCAGAACCTCATTCACATTCAAGGTCCCATGGCCTTAGTCCAGTGGTAGGCAACCTTTGGCTATCCAGCTCTTGGAGAATACAACTCCCATCATGCCCAACTTGATGTCTCCAACTGTTGGGGAGATGTAGTCTACAACAGCTGGAGAGCCAGAGGTTGCCTACCCCTGCCTTAGCCTAATACATTCCTAAGCACAGGATGAGGTTAATAAAATACTTAAAGCTGTTGTGACTATGTGAAAAGCTGGTAACAGAACAGAAAAAAATGGTCTAACTCTTAGGAACACAATGAAGAAATATTTTAACCTCACAGAACTCCATGAATAATTACAGATAATTCCCAAGTCTGCCGGCAACCCTTCTCATTAGATTGGCTGATACTATGTAATTATTCCCAGACAGACTATATATATCAGCACTGATGTGTCTCATATTAAGAATCATGAATATTAGGCATTTAACACTTTCATTGCTATCGGGGGCTGCACAGGTGTCAAGGTTATGTAGAGGGAGCAGCCAGCCAGAGTGTAGTGGATGATCTGTTTAAATCAATGTAACAATCAGCATCATCATTAATATTGGATTTCACTCTATCTCAAACTGCTAAGGAGAGTGATCATTTATAAATGGAAATTATCTCCATGTATCATTCTAGACCGACTAAAGATGAGAACAAATAAATATGAAAAATAAAAGATAATGGGATACATTTCTAAAGTGCTGCTAGTGTGTTTTTTTTTGTTTTGTTTTTTTGCATGCAAAATAAATTAGCAAGTGTTTGTTGTATCTGTTAACCCTTTGAGTGCAAGAGGGGTATCCAATGCACTTCTGTGATAGAGATCTTTCTGGCACTCAGTGGGTTAACCCTTTGAGTACCAGAGTGGTATGGAACACATTGCTTTGCAATGCGTTCCGTACTCCTCTGATATACAAAGGGTTAAAAAAACAGGGCCTTATGCATAAATGAAAAGCTGACCAATTCTGGTGCAAACCAGTGGGGCCATAGGGGGTAATAAATATTGCCCACATTTTAATTAATTTAAACTGGGGCGTTTAAACCCCTTGAATGCTAGAGGTATCCAATGCACTGCTTTGCAATGCATTTGAGTCCTCATAGCAAAAATCCTCATTTCCAGTGATGGAAAATTTTTATTTCCCTCTGTGAGTCAGTTGTTTTGCTCAAGAACTGCTTATCTTTCACATTGATAAATGTGCTCCTTTGGGTCTCATGAATGAAAAAATGTGTTATGTGAGACCAATATATATACATGCTTACCAAAACCTGGACTGGAATTGTACTTTTGGAAGTTTTGACCAGCTTCTATTGGTTTAAGCACCCCTCCCGCCCCCAGGTGCAAAGCTCATTGTCTCTAGGACACTATATAATGCCTGTCAGAGAGTCTCTCTCCATTAATGAGTAAAGCTGACCAAGACTCAGCTCTCAGGATCAAGTAAATTAAGGTTAGTTAATGCCTAAAGTAGGAGAGATTCAGCTCATAAGACAAAGCATATTAAGGTTAGGTACTTGCCAAAATGAGGTACCTTGGCGTTGGTGGCAAGCTTAGCATTCTATGGCCATATAATGTAACTAAATCCTCATCTTTAATATAGTAGTGATATGCAGGCACAATGCCGCAGAGTAAAGGGTTAATAGTGATGAAAATTTGGGTGTGCACCAATACTTTGTATATTTGCTTATAGCTATTTTGGTCAAAATTGGTTGCATTCCAGCAATTTTAAATGTGTGTTTTTTCTTTGGGTGTCCTTACCAAAACCTGGACTGGAATTGTACTTTTGGAAGTTTTGACCAGCTTCTATTGGTTTAAGCACCCCTCCCACCCCCAGGTGCAAAGCTCATTGTCTCTAGGACACTATATAATGCCTGTCAGAGAGTCTCTCTCCATTAATGAGTAAAGCTGACCAAGACTCAGCTCTCAGGATAAAGTAAATTAAGGTTAGTTAATGGCTAAAGTAGGAGAGATTCAGCACATAAGACAAAGCATATTAAGGTTAGGTACTTGCCAAAATGAGGTACCTTGGCGTTGGTGGCAAGTTTAGCATTCTATGGCCATATAATGTAACTAAATCCTCATCTTTAATATAGTAGTGATATGCAGGCACAATGCCACAGAGTAAAGGGTTAATAGTGATGAAAATTTGGATGTGCACCAATACTTTGTATATTTGCTTTTAGCTATTTTGGTCAAAATTGGTTGCACTCCAGCAATTTTAAATGTGTGTTTTTTTTCTTTGGGTGTGCTTACCAAAACCTGGACTGGAATTGTACATATATATATATATATATATATATATATATATATATATATATATATATATATATATATATATATATATATATTAAGACACAAATTGCCAAATAAAAAACAGAACTTTTTCGTAAAAAACAAACAAAAAACTCAACAACTTTGTGTTTATGTATGGCAGTTAGTAATAAAATAGTATTAGCTTGATTCTGAGGTAAACACAAAAGAATATAAATTTGCTGCTTTTTGATATGTATGCTTATTTAGTACACATAACTTATAATAACTATTAATCTTAGCCATCAGACATAAATTAGCTACCACTTTACAAAATGTGGTCAAAGGCTAGGTCAAAAATAAAAAATTCGGGAAGCATTTTTCAGTTAGGGAAAGAAGGAAAGAGAGAGGGAGATTACATTTTTGACAAATTGTGTCTTATCTTCCTTGTATAGACCTGCATTTAACTTTAAGGCGCATGCACATACTGTCTGAATTTTTTGTAGATTAATCGGCCCGTATCCAGGGCTGGATTTGCCATAAGGCAGAGTAGGCATCTGCCTACAGATGCATCCCACAGAGGGGCGCCTGTCATTGAAATCAATTTTTTTAAATATATTTTTATTCACAGCGCTGCACGCTACGCACAGTGGCAACAGTAACCTGCCACATGTTACTGCCACATGTTAAGGTCTGTGCCTTCTTCTGCACAGACCTGTAGCTGCTGTTTCTCCCTCGTCGGCTCTTTAGTAATGCAGAGTGATGACATCATCTCCCAGCGCTCTGCATTCCTAAAGAGAAGACTGGGCGGGAGCAACAGCAGCTACAGGTCTGTGCAGAAGGAGGCACAGACCTCTCCTGCCTCTGGACCACCAGGAAGTAGGTAGGAAACGGATACGGGGGGCAAAGTGGGGCCAATGTGAAGATGATGGGGTCAATGTGGAGATGATGGGGACAATGTGAGGGCAAGTTTGAGCTGATGGGGGCAAGTTTGAGCTGATGTGGCCAATGTAGAGATAATGGGGCAAGTTGGAGCTGATGGGGCAATGTGGAGCTGATGGGGGCAATGTGAGGGCAAGTTGGAGCTGATGAGGGTAATGTGGAGATGATGGGGAAAGTTTAAGCTGATGGGAGCAATGTGAGGGCAAGCTGAGCTGATGGGGGCAAGCTGGAGCTGATAGGGGCAAGTTGGAGCTGTTGGGGGAAATATGGAGCTGATGGAGGGCAATGTGAAGGTGATATGGCTATGAGGGTAATGTGGAGATTTGGAGCATTGTGGAGGTGTCCAGTGGAGATGGTCCATAAAGGGAGGGGCGCTTCAGATTTCTGTGCCTACAGGCTCCTGAGATGTAAATCCGGCCCTGCTCGTATCTATCATTTTTCTTATATTTATAAATTAATATTTGGTATGAGCACAGTGCAGCTTTATTGCCACCTTTTTGTAACTATGTATTGTAGTTTATTTTACCACTCATATACTCGTCCTTTGTTTCGCCTCTGAGCTAATGGCTTAGGTAGTCATGGCAACCAATGTTTATGCCATAGACTTCTATGCCTTTGCGTCTTTCATATAGAATTTGTTTATCTTCTTTCTACAGCTATTGACTCGTCGTTTTATACTGATGTATACAGACATGACATTGATCACATGATTTCTCCATACCATTAGAACGCTGGTCGTTTTATACTGATGTATACAGACATGACATTGATCACATGATCACATGATTTCTTCTTACCATTAGAATGCCGCACTCGATGCCATCAGATGACGGGCTTCTTTCTCCTGTTGGTGGACGGATGCTTTTTAAACATGGCAGTCTCAGACCGTCCTACGTTATTCTGTGGCTCTTTTTGGTGTTTCCCTCTTTTTCTAGTCTTCATTATGTTGGGATACCACTTGGATTGATAAGTATTTTACTATTGTATTTGGTTCTTGTGTTTTGCACTGAATCAAAGGCCTTTTCATGATCAATGGAGGCTATACATAATGAAATGTTGTATTCATTATGCTGCTCTATAACTTGTTGCACTGTCTGGATATAGTCCATCGTACAAAAACTGCTCCGGAAGCCTGCTTGCTCTTTAGGTTGAGCAGCGTTAAGTATTGTGACCATTTTTCTTCATACCTTTGTGAAAACCTTGCAGACGATAGACTTAATGGTCGGTAGCTATTTAGATCCACCTAATCACCTTTTTTGTGCAGTAGGATGACTTCCGCATTTTTCCTTTTTTGAGGCACTTTGCCGACTAGTGGGTATTTTGAAAATAGTTTAGCTAGGGCTTTGAATAAGGGTTAACATTCAACTTTTACTATATATATATACATATATCCACTAAGAACATGTTATACCTGAAGTTAACATTTAATCACTAAAACTTCCTTTATTTTGGGTGAAATTTAGAAATGTCTTCATATATAATATGTAATGTCATGGTTATTATTTGGATGAGACCATTTCTACTCCACTGACTGGAGTTAGCACCTAGTGAAAATGGCACTAAACATTTATACATATCCTTATGATGCTTTGAGACAATTTTACAGCCTTTTTTATTACTCCATTTAAATACATGTGTGGTTTGAATGGATCAGAACCTCAGTAATATTCAAGGGTCCATGGCCTCAGTCCAGTGGTAGACAACCTTTGGCTATCCAGCTCTTGGAGAATACAACTCCCATCATGCCCAACTTGATGTCTCCAACTGTTGGGGAGATGTAGTCTACAACAGCTGGAGAGCCAGAGGTTGCCTACCCCTGCCTTAGCCTAATACATTCCTAAGCACAGGATGATGTTAATAAAATACTTAAAGCTGACGTGACTATGTGAATAGCGGGTAACAGAACAGAAAAACATGGTCTAACACATTGAAGAAACATTTTAACCTCACAGAACTTCAAGAATAATTTATAGATAATTCCCAAGATCTTAGAGGGCAGACCGTCCTACATTATTCTGTGGCTCTTTTTGGTGCTTCCCTCTTTTTCTAGTCTTCATTATGTTGGGATACCACTAGTATTGATAACTATTTTACTATTGTATTTGGTTCTTGTGTTTATTTGCACGTGTAATTTATTAGTACTGTTTGGCACTAGCACTTTAAATCTTAAGATTATATCAATTTGTGAATGAGCCATTACTTATATATTTGATGGTTCCCCTTTATTATGCATTTTAAGTATGTTTTATATTTGTCTCCTTAGTATGCATTTATAATACTAAAAAATTTTTGTATTTTGGAATATACTTTTGCCTGGGTAGTGTGCCTCATTTAATGGGTTCTAGTTTTTGGGACTTCTTTATCCCTTTTATGTTTACATGATTGTTTTCTCCATAGAGAACACCTAACCATTGTGTTATGATTGCCCTGATGTACTCTAATAAAGCTTGTGCTGATCTGCTGTTTAGAAACATAAATGGAATAGACTAGTAGAATACAAATGATACCTTTAGTTTACTAGTATCCTGCATTTTATATGGATAACACAGTACCATGCTTTACACAGGAATGGAATAGCCTCACATCAGAAGTGATTGAGGGTGAAATAGTAAATAAATGCACAAACTCTTAGATAGATATAAAATTATTCTAATAATAAAATAAGTTCCATCTGATTACATATGGAAATCGGCAGATTAGATGGGCTAATCTGTTCTTATTGGCCTTCATACTCTATATTTCATAAGTGGCAGCTCCCATAGGTTATAGTGCAGAATTTCCCTGCTGCTTCTTTATTCATGTTTGGACACAGTAGAGATTCAGCATGCTGGACTGTAGTACGTTCATGTGAAGATAGTCAATTATATGAAAGGTAGTATAGTCATGTAGCTTCTCTTTTTTTTCATGGGCAAAGTAACAAATACACCATTGTTATGTTGATGTCACCCATGTGAAAGGGTTCTTGTGATCTGGGCACAAAATACATGACAGAGCATCCACCCTCTGAACCATTTTAAGATCACCCCTCGCCATTTAAAACCTCAAAACATCATGTTGAAAAGGCCACAATCAGTATTTTTAAACCATAACTTAGCAATAAACTTTTACATTTTTTAACCATAACACATGCATGACAACACATATAAGTGTACCAACCTATTGCTTGCTAATAAAAGGTTGTGTCTGACTGACCAAGCTACAACAGAACACCAACTTCTTCACGTACTACTTGACTGAGGGCCATGCCACCATCCAGCCCTATCTATATGAATGTGGCAAGAGCGAGCCCAACAGCCATACCCCCCTGACACTGCGGACCTAGCCCAAAAGTCATGATCTTGTATCATAAGAAGCCCCTGCTTCTCCTTTCAAGCATTCACTATGCTGTTACAAGAAAAAAGAAAGACTTTAACCAGCCAGTTTACCAATATCACACACAACCACCTCACCATGACCCTGTAGAAAACAATGCCTCCTTTGCTTACATCAAGGTGAGACTGGAAGCAAAGCCAACCACAGGGCTAGTGGGTTGGAAACTCTATACCGCTGCTCCAATCACTTCATGTACCATTCACAAAACTGCTCTGAGTCCCATAAGCACCTGCAGCCAGTTCAGCCTCTGAGACCACCGCTACCCTACCTGCCTACTATTGCCCATAATTCACCTCATTTGCATGGGACTTTTACCCTCATTTCCCTTTGAGTCTCAGAGAGGTACACAATGCATTACTCTGCATTTTGTTGTGCACCCCTCAGGCACTCAGGATTAAATGGTAGTGAGATGTCCAACACTTTGCAAATTAATGCAGTGTAGACCATCCTAGCATTCAGTGGGATAAAAACGCCATTTAAATCAATAGAAAGTATAATTTGTTTCCCAAGATGCATCTGGTGTAGCCCAGAATATCTCCAATTATTCTTAGCACATCAGCCATAATATCTGTAAAGCTACATTAGATGAAACCATTTACCATTTTATAAATCTAAGTCTGCACACACATCCTTATATGAATGTTATTTAATGTTGTGCAAAGCTGCTATAAGAATTAATGGTTCTCTTCACCAGGAAGGGAACAATTATAATTTATACCCTTGACAGGATAGTTTCCTGCAGCCATAGGGTTAAGGACGTTGGTGTTAATGTACAAAACAAATTTTGAGTGAAATGAAGCAAAATAACTTATTTTGAGTCCCCACGCTCACCTAACGTCAATGAACTAACCTACATACGTACACAATCCTTCATTTAAAGGGATAGTAATACTTCATTTTATCTTTATTTTATTTTGTAGGCATTAAAAAACATGAAGAACGATATAAGTCTTATCTCTCAAACCTTTATGGTTTAAGAGATATTCACAAGCAAAGTATCCCCCCCTGTTCAGCCAGATCAGAAGGGAGGTGCCCAGGTAGACTGCAGAGAGGGACAATCTTCAATTAAGATAAAGGAAAAAGCTGAAAAACTTGTCAAGGGGGGAAGGACTTTCAATCTTTTCATACAAAGAAGATTGTCCCCTGCTGTTATCTGTCCTGTCATACAACCAGACTCACATCTGAGAAGAGATGGCTTACACTAGGAAAAAGGGACAGGAGGAGGAAACTTTGCTTGTGAATATCTCTTAAACCATAAAGGTTTGAGAGATAAGACTTATATCGTTCTTCATGTTTTTTTCATGCCTGCAAAATAAAATAAAGATAAAACGAACTATTACTATCCCTTTAATGCCACTTGCACAAATTGGAGGAAAAGGAGGCAATCTGTTGTTGTTTTGAGCTGTCCTTTTGCCTGTGTCATGCTCAGATCAATGTTCTACACAAGGCATACAGGCATTGGCATAAGTGTAGCCATTTTTCTGTGCATGTCACTGGACTAGCATGCAGGTCTTTCTGGGATAAAAGTCCTATGCTGTTGGAGTGTGTCAGCCAAATTCACTACAGTGGTCATACACTCTAATACATACCCTTAACCCTTTGACTGCAAGAGGGTTATGCAATACATTGCGAAGTGTTACATACCCCACTGACACTAAGTGTTAAGTGCAACCACTGGCAACAGAGACTAAAGTCAATGAGGCTACACTGGAGACTTTGTACAGTGGACACATTGGCTATTTTACACCTTGCCAAGGACCCGCTAGCAGCGCAAAAAACAGAACTGCCCCTTCTACGCTATTTGTCAGAGACCTCTCTATCATCAAAGGGGTTAAACTCCCATCTGAAATTCACTACTGAGAAAAATCATTCAAAACCCCTTGATAAAATTAGCACATATGGAGGATCTAAGTAATGAATGTGATTATTTGATATCAATTCCAGTTAAATTGAGCTTCATTAATGGAATCTGGCACGGAAAAGAAAAGCCTATTCTATTAATTAGCTGCATTAGAGATAGAAGACTATTTTACACTATTGTGGAGCTGTTGAACTCACGCAGTGCGACTTTGTTCGTAATGAAATTTACATCCATTGAATAAAAAAGTCCTCAAACAAATGCAAAGTACAGAGAAACAAGTCTCAGAGATTGCGTGTCAGTGTGGGTTTGAGTTCCAGTCCAGCGAGCACAGGCTTCTCTCCAAAATGCTACACCCGCATAAACAGCTACTAGGACAGTTAGTTAGTGCTGCAGGGATCTGCTGTAGTGGAGGCGAGAAGTGATAGGTAGCCAGATACCTATCATGTTGTGTATGTGGCCCTGAAGTTATCAAAAGGCCACACACTAGAGTTAAAAATTTTAAACAGGTTTTTAAAAAGGTAGATTAATCCTGAGATAGACAGATCTCCAGAGCATTTTGAAGTACTGTATTGGAATCATCTCTAGCATTCAAGGGGTTAAGCAGTGTTAGTGTATAGAGTGGTAGAAACGTTTGTGCAAGAAAGGGGATGTCTGGTTTATGGGGTGAAAATGATGTGTGCTTTTTTATGGATGTGTGTTTGTGTGCATGTTGTGTGTGTTTGTGTGTATGCATGCTTGTGACTATGTACCTAAATGTATGTGTTTGTTTGTGTATGTCTATTTGTAAGTGTGCGTGTTTGCATGCTTGTCTGTGCATTTGTGAGTATTTGTGTCTGTATGTACTTTTTGTGTTAGTCTGTATGTTTGTGTGTATGTTTGTGTGTGATTGTATGTGTGTATGTTTGTGAGTGTGCATGTTTGTGATTGTATGTGTGCATGTTTTCATGCGTGTTTGTGAGTGCATGTTTGTATGCGTGCGTGTTTGTATATGTGCATGTTTGTGTGTGTGAATTTGTGATTGTGTGTTTATATGTGTGCATGTTTGTGTGTGTGCATTTGTGATTGTGTATTTATATGTGTGCACATTTGTGTATGCATTTGTGATTGTGTGTTTGTATGAATGCATGTTTGTGTGTGGGTTTGTGTGTGCGTGTTTGTATATGTGCATGTTTGTGTGTGCATTTGTGATTGTATGTTTATATGTGTGCATTTGTGATTGTGTGTTTGTATGTATGCATGTTTGTGTGTGCATTTGTGCGTGCATGTTTGTGTGTGAGTGTTTGTGTGCATGCATGTTTGTGAGTTTGTGTGTGTTTGTAAGTGCATCTGTAAGTGTACATGTTTGTGAATGTGTGTTTGTGAGTGTTTGTTTGTGAGTGTGTGCGTGTTACTATGTGTGCTTTTGTGAGTGTGCATTTATGTGTGTGTGAGGGAGTATTTGTGTGTTCATCTGTCTTTAATGCAGTAGAGGGAAATTATCTCCTCTTCCAACTGTAACAAAACATGTTTGGCAGTTGGTTCACCCCAGAATTTCTCCAGTTTGCTTTTCTACATAAGGCACCATGTAATAAAAAAAGAGCAAAAGAAAGTTGCATGACTTTAACCATACCTCCCAATATTTCAAATGGCCAAAGAGGGACACTTTTGTTTTAGGTGGGGTTGCTGGGGGTGTGTCTGGTGAGCAGATATTACACAGAATTTTTAGGTTATTTCATTACCTATTGACATACCTTTGTGTAACTGAATAAATAATTTACAGCAAGAACAAATTATTTTATTTAGAAATCCTAATTTATAAACACATATACTGAAGTTTATGCATATATTAATTTGAGTTGTATTGCTGTCAAGCAATGTGATACACTTATATACACACCACACAGTCTGATCTCCTGAAAAGAGGGACACCAGGGTGGGAAAGAGGGACAGAGGGATTTGGGTCTCAAAGAGGGACTGTCCCTCCTAAAGAGGGACATTTGGGAGGTATGCTTTAACCCTTTGAGTGCCAAAAGCATTGCAACACATTGCGAAACAATGTATCGCACACTCCTCTGGCACTCAAAGGGTTAAGCCATTTTTTTCTAAACATGCTTTGGAGCAGGCGTAAGGGACTTGCTGGCAGTAAAGTCTTAATGATGGCTCTTGGCTCCAGGAACGAGTTACACTATCAGATTTGTATATTCCTCTCATTCTGTTCTTGCCTCTGTATCAAACCCATGCTCAGTCTGATAATATGCTCTTCACAACAGAGACTAGGGTATTTGCTGACAGAACAGTAAGTTTTTACACACTATAATTTACCCACAATGCTCAGTGCAAAGCTGGGATTTGTCACTCATACATTTCAATGATCCACAAATGTAGGTTTTATATTTCAGGTCGAAGACAGCAGTTAAAATATAGTGAGAACTGAAATGGCTCATAAAATCACTTTGAAATTAATGTTTATGAGATGCAGTTTTAAGAAAAAGCTCTGCAGATCCCTTTTAGGAGAAAAAGTAGTGTTTTACAACATAAACCTATACTGCAGGTAAGATGCCTGTCTGCCTTGACATTCTTCCTATGTTTGACAACAGGGGAATGGAAATGCTGTGCCTTTTGCATGAAAGCAAAGAGAAGCAATTCTGAGGCAAAACAACTACTCCATAGGGGAGAAATAAAAATTTCCCAAATCCCCATTTAATGGAACTTTTAAATACTTGAATGATAGAGAGATATGCAACACATGGATGTGTGCGGGACCTGTCTATCATTCAAGTGGTTAAACACCCCCTTTTAAATCTATAAAAAATTGTTTCCAATATAATGCAGTCATTTTACCTCAGAATTGCTCTTCTTTGCTTTTGTGCTTAAAGGGATAGTAACACTTCGTTTTAACTTTATTTTATTTTGTAGGCATTAAAAAAACATGAAGAATGATATAAGTCTTATCGCTCAAACCTTTATGGTTTATGAGATATTCACAAGCAAAGTTCCCCTCCCCGCCCCTTTTACCTAGTGTAAACAATCTCTTCTCAGATGTGAGTCTGGTTGTATGACAGTACAGATAACAGAAGGGGACAATTTTCTTTGTATGAAAACAATGAAAGCCCTTCCCCCCTTGATAAGTTTTTCAGCTTTTTCCATTATCTTAATTGAAGATTGTCCCTCTCTGCAGTCTACCTGGGCATCTCCCTTCTGATTTGGTTGAACAGGGGGGGGATACTTTGTTTGTGAATATCTCTTAAACCATAAAGGTTTCAGAGATAAGACTTATATCATTCTTCATGATTTTTTAATGCCTACAAAATAAAATAAAGTTAAAATGAAGTATTACTATCCCTTTAAGGATCGTTGAATTTTGGACATGTTTCGAGAGGGCAAACTATTTAAAGACACAGAAGGTCAATATAAACTAAATGCAGTGTCTTCACAGCTATGGCAACCAAGCTAGGGTGACCACATTGCCATTCTGGGACATGTGGTCACCCTAGTCCCACGGCTGAGGCTCCTTCCGGTGCTGATCATCTTTCTGAGGCTGACAGAGCGTAAGAGTTCCCAGTAGAAACTCTTACTCTGTGTCAGCCTCAGAAAGATGGTCAGCTCCAGCGGGAGCCTCAGCCGCGGGTCTCACTTGCAGCGCCAGCATACCTGCGCCATCCCAGCTGTCTCAAATGCACCAGTCCAGCCAGCCAATGAAATGTATTTGGCTCAGCCAGCCAATAAGGACCATATAGCAAATACATTTCATTGGCTGGCTGGACTGGTGTATGTTGCTCCATTCCGGGACTCTTTGCTGTCCCGGTGGGGGGTGACCCAGGACGCGGGACACAGACCCCCAATAAGGGACAGTCCCGGGCATTCCGGGACGTGTGGTCACCCTAAACCAAGCTTCCATAGCTTAAATCTCCCCTGTTCCGTCTCTATTACCCTTGCACATCTCCCTGATCTGCAGGTCTAAGTGACTTCAGCTCCTCTTTCAGAGTTTATTGACATTTTCCGGCCTCTCCATAGAAATCCACTGCTGGTGGTGGAGAGGACAGTGATGTTGCTCCCTCTTCGAGATGTGCTAAATGAAGCACTGAAATCTTCCCGCCCTGAATATCTACATTATCTGCAGAAGGAACTGAGAGGGAATGGGTGAGTTTTAATGTTGAGGACACTGCTTGTAGTTTAAGATGGTTTTATATTGATGCTTTACTGCCCTTTCAACTGTAAGCTCAGCTTAAAGCAATAGTGATCTATTCGTTATTGTAATATTTTAATAGTATATATTCATTTATTTTATCTCCCAACTTTTGTTATCCTTAATTGTGTATTTACCTCATGCATGCTAATGCATTTTTTATCTTCTTTATATTTTTTTTGATGTGAGCACCCACTGCCTGCAGTCTTTGAAATAAGTCTGAAACACAATTTTATACTGAAAGGATCATAGGAAATCTGAGTATCCACACTCTGTTTTCTGTTCAGCTAAATAGCTTGAGCAAGAGGATAATGTGTGAAATATGTCTGTCTAGCATATTACTGCTAAAATTCTTCCCTTAACCCCTTAAGGACCAGCAGTCCCGGGGTGTGTGGTCCTTTAAGGACCAGATAGGGAATTTCGGTGTGCCGCCCCACGTGACTGATCACGTGGGGCAGCACGCCGAATGAGGGACTCCGGTCTTGGAGCGATTAGCTTTAGTCCCCGGTATTACTCACCGCGCTCCCACAGGAGCGCGGTGAGTAAAAGTATGTGACGTACCAGGACCGTCACTGGTCCTTAAGTGCCGGACCAGCGTGACGGTCCGGATACGTCACCAGACGCGAAGGGGTTAAAGGAGCAGTAAACTTTTTTTATGAAAATACATATTTTATAGAGCTTTTCCTGCTGAATAAAACAAGGCCACTCCCATCGCTGTCAGATATGTTATTCAACATTTATAGCAGTTCAAATAACCAGGAAGTGAATTTACTGTGTTTACTTCCTGATAGTTCTGACAGGAAGTGACAGGCAGTTTCTATCACATTCTATGGAGAACTGTATGTCTCTGACTTTCCTCTCCATTAGAATCTAACAAACAACTAACTAGAATTTGACCACTAGAGGGCATTGCTAATGTAAAAAAAACTTAGGTTTAAACTGTAATAACTCTGGAAATATAAATCTCTAGGGAGTGGGAGTACCCTTATTTTACTCAACAGGAAAATCCCTGCAATATATGTTTTTTCATAAAAAAAGTTTACTGCTCCTTTAAGCCTGCTTGAGTCAAGGGGAGGGTATGGGCATTATGGAGTGATCATCTCTCTAAGCCTTTTTAATGCTATTTATTGACAGGAACAGAGCAAATTGCATAAGAAATTGTATGTGTCAATGACGTCTCCCTCGGCAATAAATTCCATATTTTTACTGAATTTACAGTATAGAACCATTTTCTTTGCATTTAAAATAAAACATACTATTCTTTTAATACTTCACAAAACATCACTATTGCATCAAATGAAGTTAAAACAGTTTTGACCCAGCACTCCACAGTTCTGCTTTCTGTCCCCTTCTCCTCACTATGCAGGAGTATCCCACCAGATGGCTTGGCCTTCCAGTGTACTGCAAAGTAAAAGGATCATGTTCTTCTACAGATATTGAAATTGATACAATATCTTAATAATGGAAGCTGACAAAGTAGGAGGAATATTCATCCAGTCCCTGCATCAAGCCAACTGTATATTGAGTGACACGTACTTCTGTCTCAAACTTCTAGATAATGCCATGCTGTTGGACACTTAAAAAATTCTAAACAAACAAGAATTCAACATTTTAGATGTAACATTTCCAAAAATTCCAATGCAGTCTTGCATCCCAAAAATACCGAAAAGCTTGGGCAATCTACCAGAAATCCTTATTATATTAGATATTGACTCAATAACTAGCAGTCTATCACAGTTCATGGACAATTCCCTTCCACCATATGTTCAATCTCTGACATCGCTGAGACTGCATATAAGCTCTGCAGAAGCTAGCTAACATCAACTGGGAAAACAACTACTTTGGGTGATCTATGATGTCATGTCATTATATACACAAGAAAGGAAGAACAGCAACTAAACATTATTTGGATAAAGATAGAAATATACCAACTAAACAAAATATAACTCATCATCAGAGCCATGAGATTCATCTTGAAGCATATTAACATATTGTTGAAAAGACACACTACAAACAGAAGTGTGGGAGTGAGATTCACACCCAGCTATGCCAATTTATTAATGGGACTTTTGGAAGACATGTCTATACCAAAAATACGTAGAGAAGCTTGTCTTATTCACCTTCTACGTAGATTATCTAATTATTTGGAAAAGTGATGACTACAAATTGTGATGAACAACTTAAATAAATAACCATGGTTTAAAACTCATCATCCAATACAGTCAAAAATATCTGTATTCCAAAGACTTCATATTAAAGGAGCAGTAAACTTTTTTTAATGAAAACACATATTTTATAGATGTTTTCCTGCTGAATAAAACAAGGTCACTCCCACTGATGTCAGATGTTCTGTTCAAAATGTCTATCAGTTCAAATAATCAGGAAGTGAATTTGCTGTGTTTACTTCCTGAAAGTTCTAACTGACAGGAAGTGACAGGCAGTTTCTATCACATTCTATGAAAAACTTTATATCACTGACTTTCTTGACTTTCTTCTCCTTTAGAATGTAACAGGAAAAACTAATTAGAATTTGACCACTAGAGGGCACTGCTAATGTAAAAAAAAAACATGGGTTTAAACTGTAATAACTCTGGAAATATGAATCTCTTGGAAGTGGGAGTACCCTTATTTTACTCAGTAGGAAAATACCTACAATATATATTTTTTCATAAAAAAAGTTTGCTGCTTCTTTAAGCACAAACTCTGACAATCAGATCACTAAAACTCACTATAAAGAAGTGAATACCAGTAGTAGGGCTGCCACTCAGCCGGTAAAATCTTGGCTTCTGTCCAATGTTAAGTCTATGGAGGGAATGCCATGGCCGGTATTTTTTTGAAGGAAAGGTGGCAACCCTAACCAGTAGTAATATTGTGGCATCAAATGCACAATTCCAGAAACTCTAAAGAAACTGCACTGAAGAATCTACTTCTAAAGAGCAAGGAATAGTATTAACAGAAAATTCAAAGAAAAGTTTTATAAAAGACCACGATCAACAAAAAACAAGAAAGACAGGAAGAAACACACTTCTGGGGAATAATAAAGACCACAATAAAAGACAAGAAACCTTCAGTACTTTTCAGAATTCAATACATTTCAGCCTGCAAGAATATCCATAAACGTTTGAAGAAACATTGACCCATCCTTATGGGAGATGAACATTTGAGAACTATAATTCCTGTTAAACAAGATATATATAGAAAAACAATAAACCTGATCAATCAACTATCTCCTACTACATTACTTTCACATATGGCGAGATTCACTAAGAGGTGATTCATTAAGAGGTGATAAAGTGGAGATGACGTCTCCAGTTTATCACTTCTCCAATTCCTATGTTATTTTTTGGAGCCTAGATCTTTGGAGATCTTTGTGATTAGGCTCCATAGAATAACATAGGAACTAGAGAAGAGGTTAACTGGAGAAGTCATCTGCACTTTATCACCTCTTTACAACTAAAGGATTAAGGAGTGTAAAAGATGGAAAAATAATCTTCGGGGACTTCAGGGGGGGGGTAAACTAAGGGGTGAGAAAGAGGTGATAAAGTGGAGATGACTTCTCCAGTTCCTGTTTTTCTGTGGAGCCAATGTACTAAGATTCCTTCAGCTTTGGAGACCTTAGTGAATATGCTCCATAGAATAACATTGGAACTGGAGAAGTGATAATCTGGAGATGTTCTCTCCACTTTATTATCTCTTTGCAACTAAAGGTTTAAAGGGATAGTAATGTTTCATAATAAAAGCAGCTCTAATTAATCATCATAGTATTTGGACTTTGGAGAGTGTTATTTCAATTCTGTTAGAGTTGTAGTTGAAGAGTAATTCAATGACAAAGTGTCCCCTTCCCGCCCCTTTTACTGATGTAACACTGCTCAGCCAGAGCAGAAGGGAGGTGCCCAGGTAGATTGCAGAGAGGGACAATCTTCAATTAAGATAAGGGAAAAACCTGAAAAGCTTGTCAAGGGGGGCAGTGCTTTCATTGTTCTCATTGGAAGAAGATTGTCCCCTTCTGTTATCTGTCTGGTCTATGGACTGCATTCCACATCTGAGAAGAGATAGCTTACACTAGGTAAAAGGGGCGGGAGGGGGAAACTTTGCTTGAGAATATCTCTTAAACCATAAAGATTTGAGAGATAAGACTTATATAATTCTTCATGTTTTTTTAATACCTACAAAATAAAATAAAGTTACAACAAAGTATTACTATCCCTTTAAGGAGTGTAAAAGATGGAAAAAATAATCTTAGGGAACTTCAGGGGGGAAGATTATCTAAGCTGTGATAATGAGTTGATAAAGAGGTTACAAAGTAGAGATGACTTCTCCAGTTTATCACTTCTCCAGTTCCTATGTTATTCTATGAAGCCTATTCACTATGATCTCCAAAGCTGTAGAAATCTTACTGCATAGGCTCCATAGAATAACAGGAATTGGAGAAGTGATAAACTGGAGAAGTGATCTCCACTTTATCACCTCTTTATCAAAGCTTAGTGAATCTCCCTCAGATGTGGTCACACCTCTTGCGTTGCATGTGTACTCATCCTATATAATAATTCGCTAAATGTGTATTTGTCAGAAGCCGTCATGCGCAGTAGAGACGCCTGCGTGCGCTGCAGTCATGCGCACTACAGTCTCGCCGTGCTGCAGCTGATAATGGAGCGGGGCTCCAAATTCAGACCATAGTCCTCGCTGCGCACCAAAGGTGGCAAAGGTGCGCAGAGAGGACTACAGTGTGAATTCGGAGCTCCCCGCTCCATATCAGCCACAGCGCAGGCAGTGTCTACTGTGCATGACTACAGTATGGCTGTTGCTGGGTGGCACTGTGGCTTGTGTACACAGGGTCTTCAACTAGTTCAGCATAAGACAAAAAGCTTCACATCATCCACTACATGGATAGAATATCCTGTACAAGGTTTTTACAATTGCACTACTACAATATAGCTTTTAGAATGTCCATACAAGAACTAATAAATCAGAAGAACTATATCTTCAGATAAAAAGCTTCCTGGAATATAAAGGAAATATCCTCAAAATATGTAAGATACACAACATTTCAATGTATTTTATTTCTCTGCATTATGCAGATATTAAAGCGGAACTTTCAGATAATAGCAAGTCGTCATGCATTCATTAAACGCATGGTGACTAGCTTGAAAATAGATGTCTTACTGTAAAAAAATGGATGTGTGTAAAGGAATCCGTCCCATTTCGGGTCTGAGGAGCAGGTTAGTGCGGTCTGTGTGCCTGCGCCGTCACTCCCTTCCGGTGACCATATGATGCAAAGCAGTCTACTCAATGGACACTGGGACTGACAGCGCAGGCGTGCAGACAAGATGTCTGTGCTCTAGCCTGGTTTCTGGTTTCCAACCGGGATGTATTCCTTTAGACACATCAATTTTTTTTATGGTAAGATATCTATTTTCAAGCTAGTCGCCATGCATTTAATGAATGCATGGCGACTTGCTATTATCTGAAAGTTCTTCTTTAAGGGTCTCAGTTCCAATATAATAGACTACATCACCCCACAGGCAAGAGGTGGAGACCGATACAAGAAACTGTCAAGACAAGAAACTCTTCGTATTTTCTGTCTACAAAAAAAGTCACCTAATAATGGACTTAAAGAAGACTTGGACATTTGGTGTCTGTGAGAAAGCATTCTTTCCAGCATTCTTTGTTAGCTATCCAGTTGTATAGGCTTAGTACTACCCAGTCATCATGTTCCTCAAATTAATATTTCCTATTTATTGTTAACTACTAATTCTACACTATAAATATCTCACTGTATTTAGAGGGTCCTGGCCATGTGTGGCATGAGATCATGAGTAAGATTGGGATACGCAAAACGCGTTGATCTGTGAGGTACCAAGTGTCATCTGCTCGTGGAAATATGAATACCCTAAAAGTCTCTCCTCCAACTCTATAAAAGGGATGCTGTCAAAGTACTTGTACCTTTTTTATACTGGATCACAATAAAGTCTAAATTGCTTTTATTGATACCTCTATGCTGTTTCAAATGTACAGTGTTTCCTGTTTTTGTTTACATGTATGGCATGTGACCATGTAATAAATGCCCCTTTCTCAAGAATTAAATAGTTGAGCAGCAGTCCTGCAAGGTTTACACATGCCTGCATATTAAATCTCTGGGAACTTTTTAAACATTCACGTTAGATATATTTATTCATCCAACATGTCTTGATATAGCATTTCTTAAAAATAATAAGAACTATTTTTAACCCTGCGGTGGACAAGTAATCAGCTTGGGCTGACACAGAAATAACGCCATCTCAACATAGTTTAAGATGTAAGTTTGCTTTGCACACCATATTTCCTAATTATCAGCACAAAGCTTTCTGCCCTCCAGCAAAGCATGCAAGGAAGGCCACCTGAATGTGGTTACTGCTGTTATAAAGAGATGTCTGTATAATGACACAAATACGGGCACAGATCCACCGCTAATGAGGATTACTTAAAGACTCAGGACCAGCCTGACTTTTTCTGGTTAGCAAAACAGAAGTCATCACCAGCTTGTGTGCAGTGAGGTGGAAAAGTGATGGTTGACGTTACCATTTTCCCAAAAGTATTATTTACATCTTCTGTAAATGTAGCAAATGGCGTGTGTCAGAGCACTGTGCGTAAGTTATCTGCTCTATCACAAGAGAATGTGGAGGAGACCAGGCAACACTTTCTGATTAACTACCTGCAAATTGCAAATGTAGGAATGCAATCTACTGGTATTTGGGTTCAGGGGATACAGGAAGTTAACAGCAGCACAAAGCTTTTTGCCCTCCAGCAAAGCATGCAGGGAAGGCCACCTGAATGTGGTTACTGCTGTTATAAAGAGATGTCTGTATAATGACACAAATACGGGCACAGATCCACCGCTAATGAGGATTACTTAAAGACTCGGGACCAGCCTGACTTTTTCTGGTTAGCAAAACAGAAGTCATCACCAGCTTGTGTGCAGTGAGGTGGAAAAGTGATGGTTGACGTTACCATTTTCCCAAAAGTATCATTTACATCTTGTGTAAATGTAGCAAATGGCATGTGTCAGAGCACTGTGCGTAAGTTATCTGCTCTATCACAAGAGAATGTGGAGGGGACCAGGCAACACTTTCTGATTAACTACCTGCAAATTGCAAATGTAGGAATGCAATCTACTGGTATTTGGGTTCAGGGGATACAGGAAGTTAACAGCAGCACAAAGCTTTCTGCCCTCCAGCAAAGCATGCAGGGAAGGTCACCTGAATGTGGTTACTGCTGTTATAAAGAGATGTCTGTATTATGACACAAATATGGGCACAGATCCACCGCTAATGAGGATTACTTGAAGACTCAGGACCAGCCTGACTTTTTCTGGTTAGCAAAACAGAAGTCATCACCAGCTTGTGCGCAGTGAGGTGGAAAAGTGATGGTTGACGTTACCATTTTCCCAAAAGTATTATTTACATCTTGTGTAAATGTAGCAAACTGCGTGTGTATCAGAGCACTGTGCATAAGTTATCTGCTCTATCACAAGAGAATGTGGAGGAGACCAGGCAACACTTTCTGATTAACTACCTGCAAATTGCAAATGTAGGAATGCAATCTACTGGTATTTGGGGTCAGGGGATACAGGAAGTTAACAGCTGCCATTGTGGTGAATGAAGCTATCATTAATGGAATAATATTCATAAAATACAACCTGCAGTCACATAAAAGAATAATTACAGCATGATGCACCATTAACTAATACTAGGCACCCATGCTTGAGATCTTTACGGATCTGCCCGGGAGACTTCATGTTTCAGAAAGAGTTACCTGGTCTCCAAGGACAGAGGCTTTTGTGAGTTAAGTGGTTCAGCTTTGTGTGATAAGTGGTAACCCTGCCTACATTGCTACCTGTTCTGCCCACTAATATCCTGTTCCTTCCACTTCCTCGTCCATTTAAGTCTAAAACCCACCTCTCAGCCTTCCAATTCTGTGTCACCCTGGTTAAGCCCCTCCCACATTATGATATGAATAGCATCATTTGGAAACTTCCATCTCCAACCTGCATGCTTGTTCTGGGGCCATGGATGAGAAGGTTCCTAGGAATAATTCATATGAAAATTGCTTCCCCAAGCCAGAAGAAAATGAGAACATGCAATAATGTATAATTTAGGGAAATTAATTATGTTGTGGAGGGAAGTAGTTAAAAAAGGGAGAGGACATGGCCTGAATTTGCAATGTGGAGAACAACAGAAGGACGGTGCAGAAAACCCACTGAACAGAAAGAATGGTCGATACATTGCATAGCCTTCCAGCAGATGTGGTTCTGTGTACATTCGTACACACAAGTATAAATACTCACATACATGGATGCTCACAAATATGCACACAACCTCAAACACACATGCACCCACAGTCATGCACACTCACAAATATGTACACCCACTAACAAATACACATATGCATGTACACTTACTCAAAAACGCATGAACGCATGCTCACGATCACACACATACACTCATACCAACATGCACTAGTACATGGGTATCCAACCACTGGCTCTCCAAAGCTTTAAATAAAATGTTCTATCTTTTTGCACTGGTGTGAAGACCTCTCTTGAATTCATGGGATTAAAAGCCTCAATTTAGGGGGTTAAAAGCCTCATTTAAATTGATTGGATTGAAGGGAATTTTTATTTGTTCGATTGGTTTGTGCCAGTTGCTCTTAGTACATCAGACTCACTGTGTTTTAGAAAGTGTTCATTCCAGTTTTTAGATGTAAACACCCAGGGATCTCACTTTATAATGATTCCACTCACATTCTCCACCTGTGAGATTTATTATTTCACACTTCCACCTTTGGCCATAACTTCGGTTTAATTTGGTGAATCTCCCTGGCTTCCTGTGATTTTCAGCAGATGGTCCATCGATTAATTATATTAGAACACATTCCGTGTCTACCTTCTTTGACCAAATCTCCTGTGTTCTAGTACAAGGCTGAGAGAAAACATCAGCACATTTAATTAGAACGAAAGGCCAATTTCAAACAAGTTCAGACATATTGACTGCAACAAAGTTACAAAAAGGAAGTGTAAAAAAAACACACTAGAAAATATAAACCATCATGTAGATAAAATATGTATGACTGTGCCTTAAAGGGGAACTTTCACCTCACCTTTTACCATAGGTTTAGTTAATAAAGTACTATTAGGAAAGTTTTTTTTTTCTAAATGTACATATTTTTAAAGATATTTCACCTTCAAGCTGTGCACTTCCGCATAATGAGGTGTGAATGGCTTCTATCATTACCTCAGGCTCCGGTTAGCATTATACTGAGGTTGCATGCTAACCGGAGCTTGGTGTAACGATAGAAGCCATTCACACCACACCAAAGGGAAGTGTGAACGTGCTCCCTGGGGCAGCTGGGAGGGAGGTGGGAGAAGAATTAGGAAGTGAAGAAGAGCTGTGCCAAAGATTTAGGGTGTCACATTATGCAGAAGTGCACAGCTTGAATAAGAAATATTTTTAAAAGTATGCAGAAAGAAAAAACACCTTTCCTAATAGTATTTTATTTACTAAATCTATGGCAAAAAAATGTTACATACATACACCCACACAGATAGAAGGTACAACATATTTCTATAATACACTATCAGATTGTCTTATTGCCTAAAACAGGGGTGGGTAACATGAGACCCACAAGCTATTGCTGGGCTACAACTCCTGGAAATGTATTGTCTCTCTCTGGCCTAAAACCTACAGAAAATCAATTTGAGTGTTAAAAGAGATGAGATAATTTAGGAATATTATTTTTGTCCCCTTCTGTTCCCATCTATTGTCACTTTGTGCTCCTTTTATTTCCCTCTTAGTTCCCATGTTACCCTCATACACCCACTGAATATCCCTCCTGGCCCCCAGTGTGCCCCTCTGGTTTCCTTTTTTGTGCCTTTTTGCCACTTTTAACCTTCTCTTTCCCATATAAGGCCCTCCTTCCCTTCCATAATCATGGGTTCCCCTTGACCTCATGACTTTTTTCCTCAACCCAATCATCCTTCCATCACAATCTGTCACTTTGCCACAAAGAAGCACACTGTTTCATTGCCTCCCAGCATACCC
This sequence comes from Rhinophrynus dorsalis, assembly GCA_037306005.1. Lineage (NCBI taxonomy): Eukaryota > Metazoa > Chordata > Amphibia > Anura > Rhinophrynidae > Rhinophrynus > Rhinophrynus dorsalis. The sequence continues at coordinate 300,459,524 of CM074719.1, read as the reverse complement.
TACTTACCCTCACCCTCTGAAATTCTGCTGTCTCACACCCCTTCCTGTCTGCCACCTCTGCCCCCCTCACTTTTGAAAAGCCTACCTTTCTTCTTCAGCTGCTTTCTGCTTCCCTTTCACAACCTGTCTTATCTCTGCCCCTACTCTCCCTACTTTGTAATAACCCCCATCTTTTCTCTCACTCATCACTCTAACTCTTCACTCCTATACATCAGCTCCCCTACCCATCCTCTCCCTTTGCTCCCTAACCCGCTTGGTTATCCCCGAGCCATCCGCTCATTTATATCCCCTACCCATCCTTTCAATCTCTTAACTCCCCCAGCAATACTCATACTCAGCATCCCTCATATTCTTTCTCATCTCTTCCACTTATACAGTTATCTCTTTTTATTCCCATGCCTCTTCCATCCTCCTGTCTTTCATCTCAGCCCTTTAATTAATCCCATTTCCTCCATTCACCCTGCCTTTTCTCCATCCCTTCATTCCCTATATCTTTCCTTCCACAACCTAAACTTGGTGAAGACAATTTTGTGTCCCTCCTTAGAGGGAAATCTTGAATATGTGCCCCTCAACTATATTTGAACTTGATATGCCTGTTCTAGAGTGAACATGTTAAAAACAAGGTCTCAACTTTAATGCAGGATACTTATAAAAAATATACACTGCAGGGTTGCTCTGGTTGCTGAGCGGTCATGAAGGATGACATTTTCATATCTCCTGAAATGTTACAGTGGAACTATTGCATCCAAAGCTTTCACAGTCAATATTTGCCCATAAACTGCTGTTGCAACAGTTAATTTCAAGCAACAGAAATACTACTATACCCAAATATGCAGGTTTGAGCTGTAATCACCTTTGCCTAAAATATCTCCCAGTACTGAGAGATAAATTCTGGAATAAGGGGTATTTTGGTCACTTACTGATAAATCCATTTCTCTTAGTCCATTTGCAACAAGGGACCATGGGGTTAGGTATCCTCCACCCAGAAGGGGACAGCACCTGCATATGAAACCCCCCTCCCCACACACACACACACACACCAGATGCTCAGTTTTAACATATAGTATAGATCAAAAAAACAGAAGTGAAGCAGGAAGGCATGTCACCTGAACAAGAGAACCCAAAGAACTACTCTGCCAGAAACTCAAACAACTTGTTTTTCACCAGATGGGAAGTCCTGTGTTCCACATTGACTAAGATAAAAGGATTATTAGTAAATATACAAAATTCTATTTTTCTCATCCATCCTATGTGGAATACAGGAACCATGGGTATATATCAAAGCTATGCACCAAGATTCTAGCAAGAGACAGAAAAATACCTCAAAACAGAAAGCCAGTTCCAACAGTCAAACTGGAAAAAAATATGAACCTCAGGTGTCAATAGACACCTACTTACCAAACCAAGTAACCAGACTAAAGGTAACTATAAGAAAAGACAAGGATACATACACAGGCACAACAGCTTGCAGGACTTCCCATCTGAAACTGGCTTCGGACGAAACTAGAAAACGTGTGAAGGGTGCCACCTTGCACAACTGCTCCACAGTGGCCAGGTTCTTGTAGGCCAAGGAAGCACCTGCCCCTCTGGTGGAATGAGCCTTGACCCTAAAGGGCACCTCCTTTATTCTAAAGACGTAAGCCAGGCAAATAGTTGCCTTAATCCAAGAAGCCACTGTCACCTTGGATGCAGGTTTGCCTGCACAATGAACCTCTGAAATGACAAAAAGGGAATTCAATTATCTGAAAGGTTCAGTGCCATAGTTTAAACACCTAACTACATCCAAACAATGAGTCTCCTGCTCCATTCTGTTAGATGGAACTGCACAAAGAGAAGGAAGGACAATTTCCTGGTTAATATGAAACTCAGAAACCACCTTAGGGAGAAACACTACAGGAGTTTGCAAAACCACCTTATCCAAATTAAAAATCAGAAAGGGGCGGGGTTTACAGGATAAAGCCTGTAGTTTGGCCACCCACTGAACAGACACAATCACAAGAAGGAAAGCTGTTTAAGAATCAGAAACTGAAGGGAAACGAAGAAATACACTCAAAAGGAGCTTTCTGAAGTACTTCGCAAGACAGAGGAGGTCCCAAGATCTGGAGAAAAACAGCGGAACCTTGTGGTCTGACTGAGATGCAATCATATCCACAGCTGGGAGACCCCATCAGTGAGGTAGGGCATTGAACACAGTCTGGTTGAGTTCCCAGAATCCAGATGCAGAGAACTGAGAAAGTCTGCCATAATGTTGTCTGCCCCATGAATGTGAAAGGTGGGGAGAGCTGGCTTGTGAGCTTCTGTCAGGCTGACATCTGTCGTGACTACCACCCAATTCAGAATGACAAATTGCCATCCCCAAAACAAATGGGACACCAGAAGCCACTTACGAAAATATGACTGTCCGGTGGGGGAGAGAGAGAGATATGATACATGAGAGATGGTACTGTTGTTTAGACCAGTTCCGGAAAATCTTCAGCTGCAGTTCCCAAATGTAGACGTGGGCAAAAAATACCACCACCAAGGCAAAGACCAGATATTCCAGCACCTTCATGTACCCTAGCATCATTACTGACTGGCAAAGTAAGGCCTGTGACACCTGCATCGAAAACAATAAACTCTTTTCCTGTTTGGGTTTCTGGGAAGGGCAAGCCTGGGCCACAGAAGAAGTAAACACGCTTGGCATATGCCCATACTGGTGGGGTTAAGGAAAACCATGTGTCTTTCATGGAAAAAATGAACACTTTGGAGTAACCTGAGATAACTGCATTCTTGCCTCCAGTAGCATGACTAATAACTCTCTTCAATTCTGGGTCAAACAGCTACTTGCCCACAAATGGGAGAGAAGCTAAGTACTGCTAAGCTGCTTCAATATGAATTAGCTTCAAGGATATTAGAAACAGCAAGAACGATATCCTGTTTAGGTAAGTCTGCATGGACATCCTCTAAGACTTTCTCCTCCCCAAACGGCAATGGTCCTTGTCACCCAAACAGCTATGAAGGTTGGACATAAAGAGGAACCAGAGGCAGAAAAAAATTGCCTTAAGGAGAGAATGCAGGCACTTATCTGTCTGGTCTTTAAGTACAGCTACAGCCTCAAGATTCAATGCTAAAAGCTTAGAGAAGTGAGAAATCATAGGATCTACTGTTGGGGGGGTAGCCCTCTACAACAGGGCTTCAGAAGAGAAAGAATGAAGGAGAGAAAATCGGGCAATTACCTTTCTTCCATGACTACCTGGTCCATGGATTGATTGCAAAAGAAAATAGCAGCCTCCCTTTTGAGCATCTTAAGTATATCTGGGGATGAAGAATTCAAATCAGACGCCTCAGAAAACATCAGGGTCTCCAAAACTTCCCTGATAAGAACCTCTGCAGGAGATCCAGACACTTCCTTAAATGAGTTACCAGGGGTACAGGACACATCAAAATTGTACTCATCAGTTTCCCCCCTCCTCAACCGGAATCATCTGCTAGGGGAAACTTCCCACCCACAAAATGACACATAAAAACATTTCTACAGAGGCCTAAGTAGAACCTATTGGACCCTGTGGCAGATGGGGGTCCCTTGGATGCAACTAAAGCCACAGCATCCCTAACGTTATGCACCTGAGTTGAACAAGGCTGAGATTTTTTTAACCCGTTGAATGTGAGAAAAGTCGCCTACGTATTGAATTGTAATGTGTTGGAGACCCCTCTAGTATGCAAGGGGTTAAAAAGAGCCATTTCAGTCATTGAGACTGTGGGAACTATTTTTTGTCTGCTGTGGTGCATGATGAAGAGAAGGAGGTAGTTGGTGGATAGCTCTTCACTCATTTACACAAATACCATTATCCAGAGCTGTTCTTAAAGTTCCATTGGTGGTTCAGATCTGTAATTACACACACACACAAAGAGCCTCTCTTATCAGCGCTCTCAGAGGATGGTATTTATATGTCCTCCACTCAGGACAATTTATGACAGAATACAACACATCATATTCACACCAAGAAACACTGCAACTAATTAAACTTTGGAATTACAGCACCATAGATTAGGAAATATGAATGTGTGGATGTGAGATACAATGGAAACTACACAAGAGGAGAGATAAGGCAGAGCTTGTGACAATGAGAACATTTGTTGTTCAGGAGAAAGATTTTAAATGATTTCATGGATGTCCAAACCCAGAGATTATGCAGCATCTTTTAACTGCAACATGGTAGACATATAACTGCTGAGCAGCTGCTTTTCTACACGTAGACATAAGTTTAGTTACCATGCAGCTGCATTTTGCAGTATGTACAAGTGCATATGATCTCTTTAGTACATACCAGTGCATATACTCTACCATCATTAAAATGAAAGCCTCTCCTACAGCATGTCCAGGAAAATGGAGTATTATCATGCCCATTTCCTCTGCTGTGTTAGCACATAGTGATAAACAAGGCACAGACAAACAGAACTCCTCAGCCACCGATACTCTTCCCCACTGCCTTTCACATGGTGCAAGTGGAATAGAGAAGATGCTTCAGGTTGCTTATCTTAAACTGGAATGTGAAGCACTGAAGAATAGAGTTCAGTGCATATTTTATTCAGGAATAATATTAGTGCATCTTGTTTTTTAACTCATTGATGCCAGTTGTATAAAGATGGGGACATTCCAGTTAGATAATAAAGAAGCAGTAAACGTTTTAGGATAAAATACATACATTGTACAGCTTTTCCTATGGAGTAAAACAAGGGTAATGCTACTGCTGAGAGATACACATTGTATCAGGTATTACAGTGTAAACTCTTGTGGTGGAATGCAAGAAACATGTGCAATAGACATATCGATGTATGTATGTAATATATATATATTACATAAACAGGCCTCCATGAAACAGGAGATGGTGTCTGTTGTAAGACGATAGTGATGACCATGCCAATAAATTAGAGCCCTGGGTATAGTTGAGGTACACCTTCTAAGATGTCCCTAGATGTTTGCCTACTCTGCCTAATGGAAACGTGCTGATGGTAAAGAGTGGGTCCTTCTCAAGCTGTTAGAGAGTGAATCACTAAACTGTAACTCCTTGCATGTTAGAGAAGTCTCCAATGAATTGAAAAGTAATGTGTTGGAGACATCTCAAACATACAATTGTATATCATTGTATATCAGGAGAATTAATGGATCGGCTACTGTAGCTCTTTTGACATAACGTCTGTGGCTGTACCTTAGTATATGCACTAGATTAGAATAAATTATTAGTAACTGATTATACCAGTGCACATACTCCACTATTATTGACTTTAACTCTAACAAGCCAGCACGTGCATGGAATCTGGTGTAAAGCTATGACAATTTCACCTTCTCTTTGCTTATTACATGGCGTTAACCCTTAGATTGCCAGGGCGTTAGGCAACACAATGTGCAAGGGACACTAATATCCCATTAAAAAATATTCTACTTTTATAGAGCTTAAAAAATAAGCTATGTTGCAAGCATACTTTGTAGACCTTTCCAATGAAGTAATTCTTTTTAAATAACTCAATTTCAGCTCTGCTGCAGAGTCTCCTCGAGTCTCATGACTCGAATCTCCTGCTGTCAGCTTTACAGCTATCAGGAGAAGGGGAAAGAGAGGGGAACTTTCAGTGCAAATATCTCTCAAACCATAACAGTTTGAGAGATAGGGTTTGTAGTACATAGTTATTTTTTTAAACTCTATAAAAGTAGAATATTTTATGGGACATCAGTGTCCCTTTCACACTGTGAAAGGCACATAGTTTATTTTTTTTTAAGCTATACAAAAATAGAAGATTTTTTTATGGGACATTACCGTCCCTTGAAGCAATGTTTTGAGTACCCCTCTGGCACTCAAAAGGCAGAAGAATGGCATCCCCTGACTCTTACACTACCCTACCCATGACAAAAGTTGCCATAAGGGGAGCATTTTTTAAATAAATAGGTTAGTATATGGCAATTGGCAAGAGCAGCACTTTTAAATTGATTCCAGGTAGTGCTTTAAAGTGAAATTTATAAGTGCATCCCTCCACTGTTTGTTGACTTTGTCTCTGACAGAAGTTCCCTTCACTAATGGCAGTCTTGCTGCAGGCTTCAGAGTGTCTGAAATTTGCCAACACCAGCCAGAAGATATTTGAAGCTGCTTTAGAGAGGAACAAATCTTTCTACATCACAATACTCCAGATGTCCAATCTTTGTTCAATGTTTTCCTTTTATGTCCTATGTCTTTCAAAACAGTCAGAGCCTGGTTTTCATTATTGTCATATAAAAGAGCTCCTAGGGATATTTGCACATTAAGTGCGTAAGTATGTGATTAAAAAATAGACAAGAGAATTGAGCTGAAAAAAAGGGAAATATTTGGGCCCAGATAAGTGAATTTCTACCTAAAGTTAGTCTCCAAAATTACTTGCTGTCAAGTGTGCTGGCTGTCATTGTAATCAGTTCAATTCTGTCTCCTCTGGCCTTGCTCTAACATACAATGAAGTGAAAGCTGGCACTTCTATAACCCGAGAGTGTCGCAACAATGTGTCATTCATTTCCTTAGCCAGTTTCCAAAGAATTCTGAGATTGCTTGGCAGGAAAACAGAAATGTCATTCTGCTGGGCAAGGAAAAGCCTTTTATTACAAAAACTGTGGCTTGGTCACAGTCTAAGGGGGGAGTGCACTATTTGCTGGGTCAGTCCCTTTATCAGGCACAATGTAGTGTAAGCAAGACAGATCAGCTGTTGATGTTACATATTTGCTACCACTGGCCTGTTCCTAACACTGCAGTGTGTCTGAATGATACAGTAACATGGCAATAATCTGCACATGAATCACCTTCTATAAACACTGCTTATTACTACACTAGGGCTGGGACCTCTTTGGGATGCCACAGTAACTCTCTGGAATGCGTGGTGACAGCCGTTGGCAGACCTCACATCATCTTGTCAATACAGTGCACTAGCCACGCACGAATAGAGAGGAGCATAGAGACGGATGGACATTAGACATAACTGGCTTTCCTGAGGGCACACCAGCTGAAACTACTCTGGAGCTGTCTAGCTGATGACAGAAGCTGGCGGAGTTCCATGGGCATGGAAGGATGGAGATCAAATGTGAGATGAACAAAGATTGCATGCCAGAGGGCACTGCAGTGAAATACTTTGTCTAGCATTATGTTGTATTGCAAGAGATTAGATGAAGTGCACAGCAAACAAGTGACTTGCTGAATTAGAGACCCAGGGGTTTGTTAGAATAAGTTCTAATGTTCCCATGAGTGCTAAATAATACACCTGTGACCTGTGTATGTGGGTAGGCATCCCTGCAGCCATAGTAAGTACTGTAATGGTCTAACTCTGAATCAGAGACGGTCATCCTGCAGCCCAAAAGTTGTTGTTGAACTACAACTCCGATAATCCTCATCCAGCAACACCTGGAGTAAGCAGGATACCCATTCCTGTTCTATGTAAAGAAAAGCATAGTAATTTTGGAGCAAACCAACTGCAATATAGGGGAGAAATAACAATTCCACAAATCCTCATTGTCATTGATTTAAATGGAGCTTTTAGCCTTTTGAATGCAAGACAGGTCTACAACACACTGCAAAGCTTTCTAGCATTCAAATGGTTAAAAGCAACCATTTAAATAACTGGGAGCTTTAATTTCTCCTTCATGATGCAGTTGGTTTGCTCCAGAAATAAACTACTTGATGAATACGCCCCTAAAAAGCTACAAAGGATTAATTCTGGGGAAAACCAATAGTGCCTTGATTTTTTTAAAACCCTTTGAGTGCTAGAGGGGTACGCAAAGCATTGCTTTGCCATGCGTTGTGTACCCCTCTGGTACTCAAAGGGTTAATCCATTTAAAAGCAATGAGTTGCAGACCTTGTTGTAAACCCTGAAAGGCAGAAAGGCCTCAAGTGCATTTCAAAACAATGCATTGGAGACATCACTAGCATTCAAGGAGTTGAAAGCCTCATTTAAATCAATAAGCATTTGGGGAAATGTCATTTGTCTCCTTGTGACCACTCCTGTATCAGATGTCTGAGGTATGAGATGGGGACAGTTGTTCCCAGAAGTTTGGGGTTAGTTAGTCTGTTGAGGTTTTACCCTCACGTCATGGTTGTTCACTTGGTGGGAGGGATGACCATGGCTCTCTCTCAGCATGAGATATGGTCGATCAGATAAAGAGTGACTTTGGCTCCCCCCTCAGCTGGTTTCCAGGTATAGTCCTGATTTGGTCTGAAATGATCCCTTGTCACTGCTGGGTTTGTTCCAAGGATCCCAGGGCTTGACAGAATCAATTCCAACAATATTGGGCTAGATTTCTTTAACCTGAAGTTGTCTGCAGTGCTGAAGGAGGCCATGGCGGTGGGTGGGGGGAAGGGCCTGTCTGCGTAGGGTGGTATGCATCAGGCCCTGTGGTACTTTGGGCTCTTGAAAATGGGTAAAATGGTTGAATATTGTTATAAGAAGATGTCAGGACAGTGGCCTGGGGCAAGGCCCCTGGACTACGGTCACTGGCCCCATTGAGCTTTACAGACCAGCTGTTGGGTATAGTAGGGTGGAGTATGCTGGTGTAACAGATTATTTAAAAAAGCCGTGGCCTGGTTTCCACCCAAAATGGTTGTCTGTTTGTCTCACTTGGATCCTTAACCCATGCCGAAGACAAGTATTCGTCAAATGGAATTAAGAAGGGAAAACTGGTCTGGGATGGAGTAGCTAAGTAAGGGGGCTTAGAGATTGGTGATAGGGACAAGAAGTAGGGTGGTGTAGCATAGGGGGAAGGTAAAGGTTTATAAATAGAGTTGCAAATAAACAGGGGCTGCTTTCTTTCTGTAGTAGCAAGTAAATAAGTGTCCCTCCCTAATAAGTGGGGGCTCATGTTTGTTCAGGTCGTAAAAGCACCTGTGTTTTGTGTTATCACAACTTTGAGCACTTTGGGACCATGCCACTGGGTAACATTGTTCCAAAATTGGTTAGTTTAACAAATTGTTAAAGGAAAATGTCAGGCCAACAGCCTAGGTATAAGGTTCCCCGGACTATGGTCTTGGGATTTAGTCACCAGCCCCACTGAGCTGCACAGATCAGCTGATGGGGTGTGGTGGGGTGGAGTCAAGAATGGGGGCTGAGTTTAAGCACCCAAAGGGGTATGCAGAATTTATGCCTATCAATTTGGCATATTGGCAAGGACTTAAAGTTTGGTGGTTGGATGCTGGCGTAAAAGGTATTTTAATAAAGCTGTGACCTAGTTTACACCTAAAAAGATTGTCTGTGTGTCTTACATGGATCATTAACCCATGCCAAAGACGTGTTCCATAGAGAGAAGAAACTGGCTGAAAAAAGCGCATTCAACTCCTACAGGAGCTGCGTGGGCGTTCTTCTTTCCACTGACTTCTTCTGTGAAGTAGCATGGAATAAAACAGTGTGTGCATGTGTGTGGGAATGATGATGCATTTGCATGAACCATTCATGCGACATGAATGTAAGAAATGTTGTGCAGGAATATCAGAGCATGGTGTGGGAATGAGGATCTCAGAGTGGAACACATTACTGGAAGATTTTGCTTGCCTTTCCTCCTCACTGGAATTTCCATGGAAAAGAGGACTATAACTCATCTTCTGCTGAAACTCCCCAGAAGAGGAAATGCCAACCTCTGCATATCCCCATCGAATGGTCAACTTAACTTTAACTCTGTCAGTTCCAGAGGGCTGTCCATAATAACTGCTCACACAGTCTACACAGAGTACCCCTCTGACACTCATTGGGTTAATGATAAAGATAGTTTGAAGTCTATTCCTAGTATTTATTGTGTGCCTTTTTGTTTTTACTTCCATTACTGAGTGTGATTCACAGCTCTTTGTTCCATAAAGACTTTCTCCATCCTTTCTCCTAAAGATGTACCCAAGCTGACTCTATAAAGAAATAAACCAAACAAAGGGATAGAATTCTTACCGTATGAAGAATGAGAAAAGCTATTGATGTAATGCAGCTTTCAGACCTCTCTTGACACAAACACCGAGCCTGGCACATTGACTCATAAGAGATTTTCAGACTGAATAGATCTGTAGAACTCTACCTACAAGTGTTATCTCAACAAACAGAGAATACAGCACTGATAGAGAGAGACTGGCACCTTTGTATCAGGATAAAATGACTTTCCAGCCACAGTGTCACAGGGATAGGATGAAGCACATGTCTGATACACAGAGAAGTTGCAAAATAAAAACAAACAATAGAACTCTATAGAGAAAAGCATTGTGGTTTGGAGTGTACTGTGCAAATTTCACTTGGCAATTTAAGAAAACCAGGGGGGATACTGTACTAATAGGATTGGATTATTTCTGGAATAAACCAACTGCACCATAGGGGATTAATGAAAATTCCAAGTGATTTAAATGGGGTTTGAAGCCCTGGAATTCTTGTACAGCAAGGCGTTGGAAACATTTCTAAAAGTCTCATTTAAATCAATGGGAATTTTGGAAATTGTTATTTGTCCCCATGGTTCAATTGGTATAGTCCAGAAATATTCTATTTTTATTAGTACATGTGCTTCAATATGGCCTCAAATTACTCCTTAAAGGAGCAGTGAACTTTTTTCATATGACAAAAGTATACATTATGTGTTTTTCCAGCAGATCAGGGCTACTTTAAAATCAGGTTATATCTATGACCTGGTACATTTTTTACCTATTATACGAGACCTGCAGAGCACTATACCATTATATGACATCTGCAGGGAAATACACCATTAACCCTTTTGGTGCCAGAGGGGTGAGCAGTACATTGCAAAGCACCAGGGGGATGGCCCATTTCTATTACTCTCCCAGCCTACCCTGCGTTGCTTACAACATATATGGGGTTACATTTCTGATACTATAGAGCTTACTTTTGAAATGGAGCTACACTAGTGATACCACAGAGCTTACAAGGGAAATGGGTTATGGTACTAGTCTAGCTCCATTTGTATTGTAGCTCTGTGTATCGCATGTAGCTCCATTTTGATCGTAAGCTCTGTGGTATCAATAGTGTAGCTCTATTTACAGAAGCAAGTAGGAAACTGAGCGAGGCAGTGGCCCACTGGTCCAAACATATGACCTGCCCAAGGGGCAATTGCTCCATTCCCCCCAGGCCAGCCCTCCCCTGAAAAGCACTCAGTGGATTAAAGGATGATGTAACATGGCTCTTTTCTTTTTAGAAATGTGCATCTGCTGATAAAAGATAAAATGCTGCTCCCCCTGCTGGGAGGTTTTTATTCAAATTTTTTTTTTGATGGAAACTATTAGAAACTACATCAACTGGTGTTCAGATGGCGATTTTTTTAATATATATATATATATATATATATATATATATATATATATATATATAATATATATATATACTCATATATGCTAGTGTAAAAGCCCTTGTACACGGGCCAAGGTCCAGGTGATGTTAACCCTTTGCGTGCCAGAGGGGTACACAACATTGGCACTCAAAGGGTTAGGAGGCCGGTCCCACTCTGTGTACTGCCGCCACCTCACTGGCGGCGCACATGATGCAGTTATGCGCTGTAGCAACTGCCCTAACGCACAGAATGCTCCCAGCAGTGCTCCCAGCATTTTGTGGTGCGTTTGGGCAGTCTCTACTGAGCATGACTGCATCGGACAAACTTTCTATCGTTTTATTATATAGGATATATATATATATGTATATATATATATATATATATATATATATATATAAAGAGGAGAGCGCTAGTAAAATAATCAAAGACAATTTAATACATAAAGCCTAGGATACAAAATATCTAAGTAACATTCACTTTGATAAAATAAACAATCCTAGAAAAACTTACTTAAATTAGTGAATTCACTAATAACAATAAAAAATGTGACTGACATTTACAATAACCAATCCAAATAAGTGACGTTTACATTTAAAGAATGACATAAAACACAATGGAGCAAAAACATACAATTACAAAATAAGGTCTCTTAATATATATGTATAATGAGTTTCAGGTCACCGTGTCTCATAAGATGAGTCTAAGTATCAAGGTTAGGGTACTGCTGATTTGTTAAGGTATACTGCACGCAAGCGATTCCCAGCATTGCAGCGCCTGGTTTTCGCTATCTTTCGCTATACAGAATTACCAGCAAGTCCTATACACTTAGTATAAAGCTTCAAGGAGAGTGAGCAGATTCAGTGTCCTATATCTACCTATGCTGAACATAGCCAGTGTCCGCGTATACATTCCAGCAGCTGTGTGGCTAAAAGTGCTTAGCTGACCAGTAATTAATATAGGTGGTAGGCCATGTCAGCAAAGGCAGTAAAGATAGGGAGACCTAGGGATAGGGATGGGATTGGTTATTGTAAATGTCAGTCACAACGTATTTAGCCACTGTATATGACGTCATGCCCACTCACAATGTGTCCTTTTGGCGCCTGTTTGTTCACTAAGGGGTATAAGAAAGAAGGTTTTTTTCACTGTTTTGGCATCCGTGATGAAGGTTACTGTAAGATAACCGAAATGTTGATCTGCACAATTAAACCCTAATTTTCACCAAATAAGAAGTCCTGAGAGTGCTTTTTCTATTGGATTACACTATATATATATATATATATATATATATATATATATATATATATATATATATATACATAGAGAAGTGGAAGCACTCACGCTTAAAGTGATAAAATGCCTGGGTGCTATTCCTCAGCCAAGAGTTTACACAAAAGAGTCAGATAAGAAAGCACTCTTAGGACTTTGAATGGTGTCAAAAAAGTTCCAAATTTAATGATCAGTCCTGATTATATTGTCTTATTTTACATTGTATCACTAGACCTGCTTTACTAGTCTCTAACAGAAAGCAAAAAGTTAATTGTCAGAGATATGAAGGTGTAAAAGATTAAAAATAACAAATATAGGCAATTTGACTTCACATTATATACTTGCTGAATATGTAATGTGAAAAGAAAAGGATACTGTTCCTTTAATGTCAATGAAGAGGCTTCATTTAACCCAAAGTGAGCCTAATTCTTGCCTTTGCCAGCTTGAAAAAGCAGAAATCATATAAACTTGCATACACTTAAGTCTTATATAAAATAATGTCCTGAGTTAAAACCATGTTTGAGACTTCATATTTTTTGACTCCTTCAGTTCAAGACCTAATACAATGCAGTTCTGTGGCAATGTACTGATTTCACACCTCTTAAAATTTTTAAAAATATATATATATGCATTACAGACACTTGCTACTATTATCTGTAGATTAGATCACTAACAATCACTTACTAATTAGCGTTATGATACCCAACTGATTTCTTTGTTTATTTAATCCATACTAGCAGGCAATGGTTTACAGCACACAGAACATTACAGAGTCACCTATGTTGTGTTTAAAGGAGCAGTAAAGTTTTTTTTATGACAACCTATATGTTATACAGCTTTTCTTGCTGAGTAAAACAAGGCCACTCCCACGGCTGTCAGTTAATTTATTAATATTTTCAAATAATCAGGATGTGAATTTACTGTGCGTTTACTTCCTGATAGTTCTGACAGGAAGTGACTCAGCAATTTCTATCACATTCTGTGGAGAACCCTATGTCACTGACTTTCCTCTCCAGTAGAATGTAACAGAATACTAATTGGAATTTGTCCACTAGAGGGCACTGCTAATATAAGAAAAACACAGCTTTTAACGGTAATAACTCTGGAAATATGCATCTCTCAGCAGTGGGAGTTCCCTTATTTTACTCAACAGGAAACACCCTACAACATATATTTTTTTCATAAAAAAGTTTACTGCTCCTTTAAGTTTGCATAATAACTGCCAAAGTTGCACTTTCAGGCCATTCAGTGATTTGATCTCTGGGCCATTCTGCTATCTCAGTATTTATCCAGATAAATACAGATGGTAGCATTTCGGAAGGGAAATTAAGCTATTTCTGGAGACAAACCTCTAATGCGTGCAGCAATGTAATCAATCAAAGTAGTATTCAAGAAGGTCTCCCTAATTGGAAAAAAATTAATTGGGAGACTAATTCAGCTCAAACATAATTCAGTCCGTATTCTGCCACAAACAGACTTTTGAATCAACCATGTATAATTTAGCTGTGTCAGAAGACACTTCCAGACCATCTCCACCATGATTCTTCCATATCTTATTATTCTCTTTGAAGGTGAGATGTGCCTAAAGGCATTAGCAAACTGTCTGGAGCTGTCTGGAACAATTACATTTGCCATATATGTACATGGGTATTTCTTCAAATGTAATCAATAGCATACTTCTGTCTCTCTGGATAGATACACTTATTGTTAGCCCTCTGTCTCCCAGAACCTCTACACTTTGTCTTGTTTCAATATTTTGCAAGGGCAAAATATTGAAATGCAATCCTTTGCATTTTTTTTGTCTAGTTTATTTCTTTTAATTCAATATATTTTATGTTTGGAGCAGTTTTTGTAAAATTATACCCTAATTAATTCACTAGATGGTAGAAATGCCTCCAATGCATTGCTTTACAATGAGTTTGAGAACTTTCTCCATGCCCCTTAATATGTTTAAAGCAACCCCTTACTTAGGTAGGCATCATTTATACAGCAGATACATCAGTTTGTATATATTTCCTGAACAGCATTTGCAGTTGGCTGTATCTGAAGTGCATCGTTTTATGTCAGCATCTAGTTTTTTCTTTAACAGCAGACTTTATCAGTCTGAAATGAGATTAGCTATTGAGAGAGACTCATCCATTAATCTAGTGCGACATGAAATCCTTCTCCATGTAGTGATATGCCCCTGGTCATTTAGAGACTATAGAATAGTTCAAATACAAAAAACTGTATATAGATCTTGCTGACTGCTGTATGAAGGACATATTCATAAACAAGTCTTTATAGTAAACACATTAAGAGCCACTTATTTTAAGGATATTGTTACTCGTTAACACAGGACATAGAAAGTAAGGTCTGGAGATATCTATAGCTCTTGTCTGAAGTCAACCTGAGAGAGGTTTTCCAGGTGTCCAAAAAATTCCTTTGGGCTTTTTGCAACGTCATATAGATCAAATATAAAGCTAGTAGTGTAAAAGCCAGTGTACACGGGCCAAGGTCCGGGTAATGTTAACCCTTTGCGTGCCAGTGGGGTACGCAACGCATTGCTTTGCAATGCGTTGCGTACCCCTCTGGCACTCAAAGGGATAAGAGGCCAATAACTCACTGCTCCACACGATGCAGTATTGCGTCGCCTCACTCATGCCATGCAATCATGAGCAGTAGAGACTGGCCGAACGTGGGCAGTCTCTACTTCACATGGCTGCATCGTAACAAACATCCTAGCGAATTATTATATAGGCTCATACCCCAGGAAATATTTAATGCTGTTGCGCATATCGGACACTTGGTTCCTGTTTCCAGCTGTTGTTGGACTACAACTCACATCATTCTCAACTGGCAGTTGGCCATCTGAGGATGTTGGAATTTGTAGTCCAACAACAGTAAGATAAGAAAAATGGTTGTCCGCCCCTAGTCTATAGACTAGTAGCTTTTTGATGACTTTTGCATGCATCAGTACACAAAGGCCGTATTCTGGATGACAAACAAGTGCCATTCAAGGGCAAACCACCATCACCTCAGGGGAGAAATGAAAATCACTATTTATTTAAATTGGGCTTTTAGCCATGTAAATGCTAAAAAGGTCTCGAATGTATTAAGAGATAATGCTTTGTACACCTCAGTAGTATTCAAGTGGCTAAAAGTCCAATGTAAGAAATGAGGATTTTCATTTCTCTCCTATAGGCAGTTGGCTTGCCCTTGAATTGCACCTGTTTGGCTTCCTGAGCACGAACCCTAGAATGTTATTTGTATTGATGCATGCAAAAGTCATTGAAGCTACTTGAATATACACCAGCAGCGGGCAACCCCTGCTTCTTTCTTCCTGTTGTTGGACTACAACTCCCAACATCCTCAGATGGCCAAAGACTAGTTGAGAATGATGGGAGTTGTAGTCCAACAACATCCAGAAATGGGTTCCAGGTTACCCATTTGCACAAAGTATTAAACATTTCCTGTGGCAGGGCTCAAAATTTCCACTCGCCACTAGTCAATGGCGAGTGAAAATTTAGCCCTGGCGAGTAGGAATTCAGCCCTGGTGGGTATATTATGGCTTGCAGTGGCGAGTAACTTTTCAGGTCTGGCTAGTAGCAAAGGACTTCATATTTTAAGCCCTGTGACCTGGGGTATTATAGCTTCATAGTTTATGAATCAGAAGTGGCAAAAACGCCCAAGGGTTTTTTTGGGAAAATTGGAGAATACCTCTTAGGTTCACCTCAGACAAGAGCTATAGATGTACTCTGTTCTGTGTTAAAGAGCAATGATACCCTTAAAATAATTGGTTCCTACTGCCACTTGAATGCTACAGAGTACTACAGGGCATTGTTTCTTATGTCTAGTATTTAAGGAGTTAACACTATGAGTGCTATAGGGGTGTGCAACTCATTTTGGAGCAATGCATTGCGCACCCATCTGTCACTAAATGACTCAATTAGAATTACACTTCTTTAGTATAGTCAGTAAGGGCCTTGGGGCTGGATTCTGTTGCAGGAGGTAAATGTTAACACCAGTTTTCTCAAACATTTTCCTACTGAAGTCTATGGGGAAAAGCAGAGATAAATTTAGCACCTGCAATAGAATCTAGCCCTTGGTAGTGTAGCTCCCTTGGGGCTGAATTCTATTACAGGTGATGATTTTATCACTGCTTTTATCTCCAGTATTCTCCATAGACTTCAATAGGAAAATGTTTGATAAAATGGGAGTTAACATTTGTCACCTGCAATAGAACCTAGCCCTAGGAATCCTAGGTGAGAGCCTGCTGTCTGTCACAATCATTTAACCTGTGTTGCTGGCTTTATTGCAACATATGGCATACGTTACAGCTCAATAAATATTATTATTAATAATAATAATAATATATTGCAATGCAGATGTATTGCAGTCCAGAGGCTGATGTTTTAAAAAGAATTGGGGCAAATCTTTGACAAACTACCTACCCAAATGATTATTGATTTAAATGGGACATTTAACCATCTGAATCCCAGAGAGGTCTCCAATGCATTTTTCTATGGTCATTTCTCACTCCAGTACTTACAATAGCAAATCTTTTATTCTATCACAGTATATAATGTTTTACATGTTATAACCTGCTCCTTCATTTAAGGCAAGATTTATTTTAACATTAGGATTCCTTTCAGGGACATGCACAGACATTTTGGGGGGCAGGGGCTCAAATGAAAAAAAGGGCACCTCTCATAATTATTTATTCAAAATATATATTTAAAAAAAAGAAAAGAATTTACATCTCAGGAGCCTGTAGGCACAGAAATCTGAAGTGCCCCCCCCCCATTGGCCATCTCCAATGGACACCTCCACAATACTCCTAATCTCCACATTTCCGCCCATCATCTCCATATTGCCATTACAATGTCCCCTGTCAGCTCCATATTGCCCCATCAGCTCCACATTGCCATCAGCTCCAGCTTACCCTCACATACATTGCCCCATCATCTCTACATTGCCATCATCTCCATTTTGCCCCCCATCAGATCCATATTGCCCCATCATTTCCACATTGCCCCCCAGTGTCCGTTTCCTACCTCTTCCCTGGTGGTCCAGCGGCAGGAGAGGTCTGTATGTGCCTCCTCTGGCACAGACCTGTAGCTGCTGGAGCTCCCGCACGGTCTTCTCTTCATGCAGAGCACTGGGAGATGATGTCATCTCCCAGAGCTCTGTAATACTAAAGAGCCGACGAGGGAGCGCAGCATCTAAAGGTCTGTCCTGAAGGAGGCCCAGACCTGTCTGGGTGGTGGGGGGGTTAGTGCAGGCGGTGAGGCAATTTTTTTTTTTATGTTAAAAGGGCACGAGGGCACTTTGGACAAAAAGGGCAGATTCTCTAGCCCCCCTTGGTATCTATGTGTGCACGTGCCTGATTCCTTTAACTGTTTAAGGACCAGATGGGTATACAAATCAATGTGTTCTGTAACCCCCCCATCCAAGATCCTTAAGGGGTTAACTTTGAAATAAGTGTATGACAATTACCTTGATTTAATAAGGGGCACATTGTCCCCTTATAGGGCCTTATTCACAAAACATTCTTCACATTTGAAACCCATCTAGCATTCAAGAGGTCAAATGCCCCATTTAGAGCAAAGGAAGCTTGGGGAATTGTCACAGCTCCCCTTTGGTGCAGATGGTTTGCTCCAGAATTGCTCCTATTTTCTGTTGTGATTAACGGGATAGTATTGGTTACTTTTAAGAATGTAGCTATTAAAAATGTAAATGCAATGACCTACTTCCCATCTCTCAAACATGTATAGTTTGAGAGATATAAGCTGCTAAAGTTCCCCCTTTCCACTCCTTTCACTAACATCAGCCTTTAGCTGACAGAATGAGATACTGGTCCCGGGACTGGCCGGCGGCTCTTCAGCAGAGCCGAAATAACGATATCTAGAAATATGAATTCAAATATTTTCTCTCCCTTTCTATTCCACACAGTGGGCCTTATCTGGAATGGTCTACGAAGTGTGCTTGCAAACCAGGGGGGAGCTTTAGCAGCTTATGAGCTAGATTCTATTGTAGGTGCTAAATGTTAACACACATTTTATCAAAAATTTTCTTATTGGAGTCTATGGGGAAAACTGGAGATAAAAGCAGAGATAAAATTGGCACGTGTAATAGAATCCAGCCCTATATCTCTCAAACTATACATGTTTGAGAGATGAGAGGTAGGTCATTGCATTTATATTTTTAATAGCTATACCTTTAAACTTTCTTAAAAGTAAAAACTATCCCTTTAAAGGGATAGTAATACTTCGTTTTATCTTTATTTTATTTTGTAGGCAATAAAAAAACATGAAGAATGATATAAATCTTATCTCTCAAACCTTTATGGTTTAAGAGATATTCACAAGCAAAGTTTCCCCTCCTACCCCTTTTACCTAGTGTAAGCCACCTCTTCTCAGATGTGGAATCCAGTCCATAGACCAGACAGATAACAGCAGGGGACAATCTTCTTCCTATGAGAACAATGAAAGCCCTACCCCCCCTTGACAAGCTTTTCAGGTTTTTCCCTTATCTTAATTGAAGATTGTCCCTCTCTGCAGTCTACCTGGGCACCTCCCTTCTGATCTGGCTGAACAGTGTTACATTAGTAAAAGCGGCGGGTGGGGGATACTTTGTCATTGAATAACTCTAGAACTACAACTCTGACAGAATTGAAATAACACTCTCCAAAGTCCAAATACTATGATGATTAATTAGAGACGCTTTTATTATGAAACATTACTATTCCTTTACGGCCCACTGTGTGGAATAGAAAGTGAGAGAGAACATTTGAATTCATGTCCTATTTCTCTCCATGTACATGCATTTAACCTCACTGGTGTCAGTAAGGACAAATGTTGCCCAGCAAGATGGAGACAAAGAGGGGATTGTGCAAATACAATTCCATGCTAAACCAGGAACTGGAACCAATTTCTTAACCCTACGCCTGCTTTGTGCCAATTTACTAAGCTACGTATGTAAAAAAAATTCTTCCATTAACATTACTTTTGCTAATGAAAGGAGAATGGGGCAGTTCATGGGTGTTGTTTGTGTCAAGAAGAGGGCAGTGGGGCAGTCCATAAGTATTTTGGGGTGATCTTTCATCTATGCTTTGTTTAATTCCAGGTGGTGAACAATGAGCAGAGGAAATGGTTAAATTTTACTTCACTTTCCTGTGCACACCATGTGACAGATTTAAGGGAACTTTTTGCCATTAAAGTCTTATAGGGATAGCAACACTTAATAGGTAAATAAATATATATTGTAGGATTTATCCTCCTGAGTAAAATAAGGGTACGTCAACTGATGAGAGGTGTTTTATTTAAAAGCTGTTGCAGTTTTGAAACATAAATACTTTAGGTGTGGTATTTCAGTGGCCTGAAATGTTACAGTGGCACTGTTGCTAATCCATCCTATGGACAGTCCTGGTTAGTGGACTATAAACCTCTTTACAATGGTGTACAAGTGCACCACTGTGACATTTCAGGCCATTGAGATCCTGCACCTAAAATAACCAGGTCTGAGCTGCAATAACTTTTGGGTAAAACACCTCTCAGCTGTGGGCATGCCCTCGCTTTACTCAGGAGGCTAAACCCAGAAAAACTTAACAACCACTGTTAACCTTTGAAGTGCCAGAGAGGTATTGAACGCATTGTGTTGGATGATACGTCTCTGGCATTCAAAGGGTTAATCAACTCTGTCTCAAATGGGTCTCCAAAATGAATCTTTAATTAATACTGAATATCGTATCAATGAAGCAGACATGATTTTTCTTGCAGGATCCAAGGACAAAGATCTTCTATTTAATCTTAATCTTTCAGTGGGAGGCATTTGGTTTCCTTAAAGGAGCAGTAAATGTTTTTTATGAAAAAATATATATTGTAGGTATTTTTCTACTGAGTAAGATAAGGGTACTCCCACTGTCGAGAGATTTAAATTTCCAGTTATTACAGTGTAAACTCATGTTTTTTTACATTAGCAGTGCCCTCTAGTGGTCAAATTCTAATTAGATTTCCTGTTAGATTCTAATGGAGAAGAAAGTCAGAAAAGTCAGAGACATACAGTTCTCCATAGAATGTGATAGACACTGCCTGTCACTTCCTGTCAGTTAGAACTATCAGGAAGTAAACACAGTAAATTCACTTCCTGATTATCTTAACTGTTATAATTTTTGAATAAAACATCTGACAGCAGTGGGAGCGACCTTATTTTATTCAGCAGGAAAAGCTCTATAAAATTTGTGTTTTCATAAAAAAAGTTTACTGCTCCTTTAAACAAAGAAGCATGTTTTACTCCATGGATATGATATCCGGTACTAATTAAAGATTAATTTTGGAGAACCAGTTAACACAGAATTGAGTCATAGGGCCACTAGGATTTTTTTTACTGACAATAATGTGAATGGAGGTGTATTATCAGAAGGTATAAGCCTTTATACTTTCAATGACATACCTTGATAGTGAGGATGTACTAATGCTGCATACCATTAAAACTTAGGCTGAAATTGATTTATTAGTGCTGCACCTGCCTATCATCCATCTATTAACCTATGTACACAGAAAATCCTCCCTGTGTTTAACACTATATATTAATCCCTTAACGACCAGCGGTCGTGGGGTTAGTGGTCCTTTAAGGACCCGATAGAGAATTTCGGCATGCCGCCCCACGTGACTGATCACGTGGGGCGGCACGCCGAACTGAGGGACTGAAAGAGATCGCTCCGGTCTTGGAGCGATCAAATTCAGTCCCCGGTATTACTCACCGCGCTCCTGCAGGTGAGTAATAGTACGTGACGTACCAGGACCGTTACTGGTCCTTAAGTGCCGGACCAGTGTGATGGTCCGGGTACGTCACCGGACGCTAAGGGGTTAACAAAGAGGAAAATGGTGTAACAGTTCTACATTCTCCTGTTTATGCTCTAGGGGAGGAGCTCTGTCCTTGCTCTCATTAAGGTCTTATCAACTGCGCAGTCTGTCAGCCAGTATGCACTAAAGTGATCATACTCTCTAGTGCAGGGGTGGCCAAAGTTTTTATATTGAGCCTTTATTTTTATTATACATTGATGATGCAGTCCTCTCCCCTCTTGTTATATATCCATGTACCATATACAAACTTTTAAAGATCTTAAAGGGATAGTAATACTTCGTTTTAACTTTTTTGTAGGCATTAAAAAAACATGACGAATGATGTAAGTCTTATCTCTCAAACCTTTATGGTTTAAGAGATATTCACAAGCAAAGTATCTCCCCCCTGTTCAACAAGGTCAGAAGGGAGGTGCCCAGGTAGACTGCAGAGAGGGACAATCTTTAATTAAGATAAGGGAACAAGCTGAAAAACTTGTCAAGGGGGGAAGGACTTTCATTGTTTTCATACAAAGAAGATTGTCCCCTTCTGTTATCTGTCTGGTCTTACAACCAGATTCACATCTGAGAAGAGATAGCTTACACTAGGAAAAAGGGGTGGGAGGGGAAACTTTGCTTGTGAATATCTCATAAACCATAAAGGCTTGAGGGATAAGACTTATATCATTCTTCATGTTTTTTTAATGCCTACAAAATAAAATAAAGTTAAAACGAAGTATTACTATCCCTTTAAATATTTCATTTACTTCAGGGCCCATCGAAGTACAGGTGAGGCTAGCACAGAAAGTGAGTTGCAGTGCAGGACTGGTACAGTACTCCCCCCACACAGTATCTATAGATGGTTCTTATTAAATGAATGCTTTGGTATAATAATGATATGGAGCTATTTTTACTTCTTGGAAGAAAACTAGATTTCTATGAAGAATAATAAAAATAAAATGAATCTTCAGGGGATGATTACATGCTTATTGATTTTAACATCGCGGCAGGATCATTGGAGACCCAAAGAACACAAAAAAATAGAAATGTTTAAAAATTATTTCATTTCATTTGAGCAGTGAGAAAATAAAGTTAGGTGTGGCAGGAATATCTCATGTAAGCCTTATCCCGTTACACACGCTTCTCCCTCAGTCAGAGAAAGAAAATAGAATTACTTTTCAGTGAATTTGGAAACTCCTCTGCTCCTGCCATTACATATTTTATATTCTATTAGGGGAAAAGAAACAGTAATATAATCTGTTCACGCTAAAGCAATAAAGTTGCAAATGTCAAAAGCTGGAACCCCCGAAGGAATGTGATGTAGATTTATTTGAATGTGCCAGAGTGAGAGAAAGTGTAGCTCTGCTCAACGGGGAGAAAGTAAATTGGATCTGCCATCATGGAATGGACCATGCAGGAGGATTGAGTGCACCTCATAACACAACACAGTGTTTATGTTTTAGGGTTCCGTTTTAGGGAACGTCATGGGTGTATCACATTCAGTAATTTATTCTTTTTAACCCAGTGTTAGAGGTGACTCCATGCATTACCTCTCAGTCTTATATACAAAAGAAAGAGCAGAGCAATTCAGGGGGAGATTAACTGCACTATGAGAAGAAAACACAAAAATAAATTCCCTCTGATTAAATGGGACTTTTACACACTTAAATGCAGGAAGGTCTCCAGCACATTATACCAGCAGGACTGTACTGGTTCACAAGCTTATAAACACTTTAATGACCATAGGGGCTGTGCAACTCATTGATTTGCATGCCCCTCTGGTCCTTATTTGGTTATGCTAGTCAGCCTTGTTGGCTGGTCATCAGCTGGGGTAATTAGACAAGAGTCTGCAGGTTTGGCCTTGATCTGGTTGGGCCAGAGAAGTCATTATCATCTGCTTGGGCACATTGAAGGCAGGCACTAGAGTGATCCCAAAAAATAAAGGGGTGAATGTACAAATTTGTCAGTGGAGCTAATGCTTTAGGGTATGTACAGCAGTGTGACAGGTTTTTTTATAAATATGTTTTATTGACAATTTGGCAAATACAGTCACAGTATGACTATATTACACACATTGTCATGCATATAAAAGATATACATGGTTTGTTGCAAAATAAAAAGAGACATGTACAAGCAACAACAGGTTAGATAAATCATCACCGTTTTGTTTCCTTCCAACCTAGTAACTTAATAACCTAACCCTCCACCTATTAAAGTACTAAGCCCATCCTAAACACTCCCCTTTTTGATCCCAGCTCCATGCCAGAGCCACCTCCCATGTCCCCCCATAACAGACAGCAGAAGAGAAAAAACAAATTTAATATTACAGCATTTACCCTATACCTAGTTTAATATAAAATTAAACTTCAGGCTGTTATTTGGATCCAGCACATTTTCTGTTAAGATGTACTTCCTCAAATTTACACAAACGTCCATATTCTTTGACCACAGGAATCATGTTGTCTGGAAGGAATGAGCAATTAAATACAGAAAACTCTGACATCAGGCATAAGTGATGCCCAAGTTTAGTTTTTAGAGGTCATACACTCTCTCAAACTTCAAAAAATATTATCAGTATTGGTCTATAGACCTGCACTGTTACAAGTAAGAATTACAGCTTCACAGTTGTGTAGTATCATTGGTTTGGACATGGATAAAACAAACATAATACAGGTTGGGGGATAGTGAAAATAATCCCGACCCACTCATCACTTCTAAATGAAATCCCTTGAATACTAGAGGGATGTGAAACACAAGGGGTGAGATTCACTAAGAAGTAATAAAGAGATCATAACATGGAGATGGCTTCTCCAGTGACATCCCTTCTCCAGTTCCTAAGTTCGGAGGTAGTACATTGGCTTCATAACATAGAAAATGGAGAAGGGACATCACTGGAGAAGTCAACACCTTACTGCATAACCCCCCAATTAATTCCTCACTCCTCTGTACCTCAGTGGATTAAAGGTGCAAACAGGGATGAGTGAAACAGTTCTATAAGTTTACTATTTGTAGGTAACAGGAAGCTGAACAAAACCATGAGATCCACGCAGTTTAATTTGCCAGATAGCAGGAAAAGCAATCAGGTGGCATGCGGGGGGGGGGGGGGGACAACATTTTTTTTAATAATCATTCACAACAAGTTTCACTCTGGTTCATTCTTAGGAGCAAGGGAGGAGACTGTCTTCAGTAGTGACAATTTTTAGCAGCTCTGATGCTCTCCTTCTCTCTCTCATGCTCCCCATATAGTCAAGTGCTCACCATTTTTTCCTCCTATTTTTGCCCTCTTTTTTCGTATCCATCTTCCTCCTTTTCTCTCTACCTTGTTATATCTCTCCTGTACTCCCTCCCTCTTTCTCTGTCTCTCCTGTACTCTTAGCCTCCCTTGCTTTTGCCATCCCTCTCCTGTACTGGCCCCATTCTTTTTCAGATGTTCATGCCCCCTCTTGCCCATGCTCCATCCATCCCCCTTTTTCTTTCTCTTTCTCTCTCTCTCCCCCACTCCCCCCACCACTCTGGCTTTCACACCTTTCCAAGTCATAATCTCACTCTGTTTCTCTGCAATATAATAATAACTAGCATTTATACAGCACCTTTCTCCCAGTGGGACTCAAAGCACTTTCAGCGCATGCTCTTGGAATTAACCAAATCGGCAGCTGAAATAATAGGGGTTATTATTACCCAATCAATGGTACTCATTTATCAACCTCAGAAGGATGAAGGGCTGAGTTGACCCTGCCAGGATACAAACCTGCAACCCGGAGGTTGAATAGGCTCCACAGTCAGGGAATTTACCACTGAGCTATCTCACCGGCTGTTGCTCGCATCAATTCAGATAGATTTTCCCCAGGTCCTCTATATTGACCTACAAAAAGAACCGAGGATGTTTTGATCCCCTCTACTCATTGATGAAAGCAAAAATTGCTTTTCTTAATAAATATAATATTGGGGGACCTTATCACTGACATCTTCATCTTCCTCCTGCCGCCTTTTTTCCTTTTAATCTTCCACTCATAATAAAAGGCAAGCCTGAAGGAAATTTGAAGAAGTAGAATGATCTGAGTGGGCTGGGTGGGGTTTAAGCAGCTGACATCACCATAGCAGAAAAAATTGAAAGAAATGTCTCAACATTGCCATAGTAACAAAAGATGCTAACCTATAGACACACACACACTGATTTCATCTATGTTCTCCCTTTAACATGTTACTGTGCCTCCCTCAGTATTGCCATAGGAGGCACTGACCAGGCTTCTCTTTTAATCAGGGACAAGCTTAAGTTTTCAGCAAGGGGGTTTCAAAAATAAAATAAGATTATAGGTCTCAGTACCTTGTTTAATAGAATTGTACAACCATAATCCACTGAAGATTCCTGTCCATAGCCCAGGAATGGGCAGCCTGCTGTCATCCTGGTATTTTGGACTACAATCCCCAGGCAAAGTTTATGAGCTTGCTTAACACTTTGAATGCCAAAGGGGTATGCAACATATTGCTTTGCAATGCATTGACCACCCTTTGACTCTCAAAAGTTTACAAATACAGAGAGCAGTGGACAGAATTTGGGCCTGCTACCACCTTTCCTGTCTCCTTCTGTGGACATGATGGACATGACATACAGGTCTTACGATTATCTCTTAACCCTTTGAGTGCCAGGACGTGGAACACTTTGCAGAGCAATGTATTTCACACCCTTCTGGCACTCGATGCGTGGCACTCAAAGGGTTAATATAGGAGACTCGTTTCAATTCAGGCCTACACTGCCTTAAAACAAAGAGGCAGTCACTTAATTCTGAATTCTTGGCGTCTATCTTTCCAATGTCTTTTATAAGGCTTGAACTCGCTAAGAGTCCATAAGAACAAAAAATGTTTCACGCTTCACTAACTTGCCTGTTCTTTCTTTCTCTCTTTCTCCTACTATCAAAATAAATAGCTTACAAAAAATATTCTAAACACTTAAAAAGATAATTATCCATCTTTGCAGCTTGAGCAGAGCCTTGCACTAAACATCATGTTCGGTTCTTATGTGTTCTTGCTGAATTGTGATTACAATAAATTATATTCCACATAGAGGGAGATGCAATCAAGCCAGTGGAAGAAGAAGGGTTTTTTTGGGTGTTAGATGCCAGTGGAAAATAAAGTGTTATTTAACTGAGACAGTGAAATGATGCGTGAACACTTTTTTTGTCATTTAACAAAATCATTTAGTGGCTGGAAGATTGAGCCAAGTCTGATAGATGTTCTTTACCCAGGTTCAGGGTCGTATTCAGTAAACTAATTCTGCAGCAAAAGAAAAACTGCATCATTGGAGCAACTCAACATTTCCCAAGCTAAAGGGATAGTGTTGAGTAAAACAGAAAACATATCTACTGCAGGGTTTATCCTGCTGAGTAATGCAAAAAGTTATTTCAGTCCAAACTTACATTGTTTGGATGCAGTATTTCCATGGCTTGAAATGTTATGGTGGCGCCAATGACAGAACAAGCTATGGACCGCTGTTGTCAGTGACAGTAACTCTCAATAGGCTGCTATAGCAACAGCCCCACTGTCAAACTTCAGACAGTGTATATACTGCACCCAAAATTTTAATTTTATGGTGTAATAAGTGTTGGATACATCATGGGAAATGTACTAAAGTATGATATAGATGTGATAAGTACTCCAGTTATATCACTTCTCCAATATGTATGTTATTCTATGCATTAAAGGGATAGTAATACTTCGTTTTATCTTTATTTTATTTTGTAGGCATTAAAAAAAACATGAAGAACTATATAAGTCTTATCTCTCAAACCTTTATGGTTTGAGAGATATTCACAAGCAAAATTTCCCCTCCCACCCCTTTTACCTAATGTAAGCCATGTCTTCTCAGATGTGGAATCTGGTTGTAAGACTGACAGATAACGGAAGGGGACAATCTTCTTCCTATGTGAACAATGAAAGCCCTGCCCCCCTTGACAAGTTTTTCAAGTTTTTCCCTTATCTTAATTGAAGATTGTCCCTCTCTGCAGTCTACCTGGGCACCTCCCTTCTGATCTGGCTGAGCAGTGTTACATCAGTAAAAGGGGCAGGAGGGGGATACTTTATCATCGAATTACTCTTGAACTACAACTCTGACAGAATTGAAATAACACTCTCCAAAGTCCAAATACTATGATGATTAATTAGAGCTGCTTTTATTATGAAACATTACTATCCCTTTAAGATGTCTTCAGCTGTGGAGAGCTTAGTGCATAGCCTCTACTGAATTACATAGGAGCTGAAGAAGAGATATCACTGGAAAAGTCATCTCCACTTTATCACCATCCTATCACTCCTTAGTGCATAACCCCGCTCCCATCATCTCTAAATAGTGCAAGTATCCTTGTTTTATTCAACAGCGTAAACTATACAGTACTTATTTTTTCTATATTACTCAATACTATCCCTTTAACTAGAGAGTATAACCCCTTGGATGCAAGTGATAGATCTCCAATGCATTGCTACACAATGTTTTGGAGAGTTCAATGGTTTAACTCTTTAAGTGCCACAAGGGTACGCAATGCATTGCAAAGTAATGCGTTGCGGACCCCTCTGGCACTCAAAAGGTTAAAAGCCCCATTTAAATCAATGGGAAAATGTATGTATGTGGTTGGCTTGCTCCAGAATTGTGTCATCTCCTCTTAGTACATCAGCCTTAGTGAACTGCATGAGTATTTTCTTACTGAACGTGAAAAGCTACTTTTCCCAAATTTTGTACCAACACTAATGCCAGTGCTGCTATTGGTTTTTATACTTAATGCTAAACATTTACTTGTTAGTAAATAAAATATTTCTCAGTGGCAGTTTCTGTGATAAAATCACACAATTAAACGTACAGCTAATTTCAATTCTTATTAAATATGTTCACATCTTCATAAATACCCTATGTATCTTTTGCCTGCTGTCCCTTTAATTCCCTCAGGTTTTGTTCCGTTTCCCCCCAGTCTAACACTCATGTAAATAAGTTAATTTTGGCCTGGGTTCCATTGCAGGTTATATATGTTATCTGTGATATTATTTTATTATTATTATTATTATTATTATTATTAGCTCACTGATTGCTATTCAAGTCTGTAGGTTATGGAATTAAACCTTGTTTTAGTATGAAGATCAAAATGATACGTAGGAACCATACTTCTATAACACACCTGACATTTGCCAATGACAGCATGTATATAATACCAACATTCAAGATGTGCTTCTCTGGGCATGTGCCTGAAACTGCAGTTTGGCTCATCTTTGAATTTTTCCTGGAGTAAACTAACCAATTAAGACTAAACATCTGTGATCCTGGCAGCCAATAATCTTATGTCACAACCTTCTGGAATCAACTTCACTTTGGCTGGAATAGTACAAGAGGGATGAAGAATGGCAGCAGTGAGCAGTGAGGAAGAGGAGTAAAGATTACCAGCCAATTTCTAATGCATTATGAAGATGACACAAAGATAGGGAGGGGAAGGGCAAACTATGAATGGAGTCATTGATAGTTCCCATTATATTACTTGTTTCTGTGTAGCAACATTATCCCTTTCAAGGCCAATGTCTCAATCACGCTTCTTGTCATCAAAGGGTTAATTAATTATGCTAATGGCAAGAAGTGTGTGTGTGTATGTGTGTATGCACGTGTGTGTGCGTGTGTGTGTGCGAGGGGGATGAAACACGCATTGACATTTCTCAGACTTCTGTGGAAATCTTTAGATTTAAATAAAATTCCAGATTCAAATACAATTCTTACAATGAAACAGTTAAAGGGAAAGTAATGTTTCACAATGAAAGCAACTCCAATTAACTTCATAGTATTTGGGCCATGGAGAATGTTATTTCAATACTGTCAGAGTTGTAGTTCAAGAGTAATTGAATGATAAAGTATCCCCCTCCCGCCCCTTTTACTGATGTAACACTGCTCACTTCAGAGCAGCAGGTTGGTCCGGATAGATCTCAGAGGGACAATCTTCAATTACCATAAGGAAAAACCTGAAAACCTATCAAGGAGGGGAGGGTTTTCATTGTTCTCACAGTAAGAAGATTGTCTGTTGCTGTGAACTGTCCGGTCCCAGGACCAGATTCCACATATGAGGGGAGGTGGCTTACACTAGGTAGAATGAGGGGGGGATACTTTATCATTCAATTACTCTTGAACTACAACTCTGACAGTGACATAACTGTTTTTTGTGAAACATTACTATACCTTTGAGCCTCTTGGATTCTAGAGAGGTGTTCAGTACAATGAGAAGAAACATTTTTGGTGACTTTTCTAGCATCCAAGAGGCTTTAGTACACAATCATTATAAAGGTATATCTATATAAAAGGCAAAGTTGCATGTTGTGATACTCTGTCCCAGGTAGACACAGCCAGGGGCAGCAGTAGGGCTGGGTAATGTTAATTCCTCCCCAGTGCAGCCTACAGGAACTAGACACCTGCCTCAGCTATGTCTGATTAACGACATGGCTGGGGTCATGATTTGGGAAACCTATCCAAATTACAGCATGACCCCTCTGGCTCTGTGTCTTTGCTTATTTCCTCCACCCCTATACTGCTCTCCACTTCCCCACTCTCTTGCACTTCCACAAACCTGTTCCTTTCTACCCCAAAAAGCAGCGTCCCAGTAGTTCCTGTCTCTACTGCTCTCTCACCTCTGTGACTCACCTGTTCCCTGCTCTGTGTCCTGTCCTCCCAGTGATGCGATTGTGTCACATCTTTGGGAATGCAGAACACAAAGCCAAAGGTAGTCAGATACCAAAATGATCTTAGAGGTGACAGGGAGCTGCTGGGACACTTGGAGTTGAAAGAAAGCAAGGAGTACTGGCGAACAGTGTATGGGCAGTTCTGTGAATACCAGTAACAGTGGGACAAGGCTGGAGTATAAGACAGTGTGGTTCTGTGACTACAAGTGGGCAGGAGGAAAAGATTGGGGTGTCAGACAGTTAATATGTGGGTATGTCACTAGCCGTTGGACAGTGAAATAAGGCTGGGGTGTGAAATAGTGTATGTGTGTGACTGTAGCTACCAAAAGGTCAGTAGAACAGGGTTCGGTTAGCAGACAGTATGTGGTCAGTGGAACAAGTCTGGGGTGTCAGACAGTATATGTGTTTCTTTGATTAGCAGTGGACAGTGGAACAAGCCAGGAAGGTCAAATAGTGTATGTGTGGTTATGCCCAAGGATGTGGTTATGGCAGATACAATGGATACTTTTATGAGAAGATTAGATACATTTCTTGCAAAAGGAAAATACTGGGATATACTGTATATTAGTAGTTTCGTCAGGCCGGCAAAAAATTGGCTTCTGTCCAACGTGAAGTCTATGGAGGGAATGCCATGGACGGTATTTTTTTGAAGAAAAGGTGGCAACCCTAGCCACGCAGCATTATTATTAATATTATGCACCCTGAGGCCATAAAGTGGGCAGGATGGTGGGAGTGACAGGGCCATTGCCAGGCGCCCCTGAAAATCGGGCGGTCTAGGCAAGTGCCTTGTCTGCCTATTGGCAAATCCGGTCCTGACCCTGGGGTTCCACAAGTCTTAGTTTGAGATCCACTAAGCAATTCACAAAAGTACAGAATGGGGGAGGGGGATAATGCCATGAGGCTGTAAGGAAGGTTGTTCACAGAAAGCACACAGGTACTGTATCATTCATGGAGATTAAGGGAGATTTCAGTAACTGTGCCTACAAATTTTGCATAGCACATTTAAAGGGTTAATGCAATTCCGTATACTTCTTAAGAGGACTTTGATTTCACAGAAACCAGTCCGAATAAAAATGGAGGATAAACACAATCTGTGCTGGTGTGCTGAGAAGAACTGGACAATTCTGTGGTTAACCCTGTGAGTGCCAGATAGTGCATTGAAATGCGTTGGATATCTCTCTGACATGGAACAGCTGGGAACAAATTACCCAAAATTTTCCATCTATTTTAACCCTCTCAGTGCCAGAGAGGAATCCACAGCACTGCAACGCAATGCGTTGGATAACTCTCTGGGACTCATGGGGTTAAATTACACTTTTATGCTAATGCCAGAGGCCTCAAGTGTATTGCTTCCTAATGTGCTGAAGACTTTTCCAGCATTCTGGGGGTTAAAAGCCCTGTTTAAAGTGACAGTCAGCCACCGTTATCACTTAAATATAATCTTCAAGTACATAATATGTAAAGTCAAAATTGTCTTTTTTTTAACCCATCTGACAGTGAAAGGTTTAAATTGTCACTTTTTTATACAGTTTATATCCCTGACAGGGAGCACACTGAATATCTGATGCCAGAGAGCTTTCTGTCAGGGACTGTGAAAGCAGGGATGGTGATGTAACACTGTACTATAATAACAGAAATTCAGCTCTATATATTAAAGTGGAACTACCACCCTATATAAAGTGCCCCTCCCCCCAATAATTAGGTATATGGCGATTAGCTGTTTAACAGCGCTATCATCGGACACAAGTACCAGATTTTGAAGTAATCCTTCTTCTTCTGAGACCGACGGCCAGGCTTGCATGCAGACATCTTGGCTTAGAGACGTCTGCGTGCCTTCGCTGTCCATCCCGGTCTCCTCTAGAAGGTGTTGTATGGTCCCTTAAGGTACCAGAAGTCTCAAAAAAGAAGGATTACTTCAAAACCTGGTACATGTGTCTGATACTAGCATTAATAAAAAGCTAATTGCCATGTGCCTAATTATTGGGGAGGCACTTTATGTAGGGTGATAGTTCCGCTTTAAGCACTTACAGAGGTTGACTGTCTTTTTAAATCAATGGGAAATTATATTTGCTTCCTGTGGTGTAGCTGGTTTTCCTAAAATTGGCCCAGTTCTTAGGACAGTGGTTCTCAATCTTTTTTTGTTCGGGGCACCCTAACATGTAATCTAGAACATCCGGGGCACCCCTATCGTATTTAATGTACTTTATCAAGGGCATAATGAAGGTTCCATACATAAATATACAGTTATTATTAGGTCTTACAATCATAATAACACAATTAAACATAATGTGCATAACAATGTCTATAAATCGTTATTTAAACGTCCATTTTTGTTAGTTTTCATAGAAAACATGGGGCACCCTAAGCTGATGTCCTTGGCACACCAAAGTACCACAGCACCCTGGTTGAGAATCACTGTCTTAGGACATCAGCTTCACTGTGTTTCTCTTTACACCAAATGACTTTACTGAGTTATTCATAGATTGACAGTGCTGCTTTTAAACAAAATACGACCTTCAAACTCCCCTTTCTCAAAATGTTTTGTTGGAATAAATACCTGTGAAAGAGCATTAATCTACACCGTTCCCTGTGCAGCGTTCCCCAAAGAAATTGATACTAACTTTCTTGCAATTCTGTCTGCACAGGCTAGTGTTTGGAAGCAGGTAATGTCTGAGGACAAGTTTAAATGGTGCCATTAGAAAGATCAATCAGAACCTCGTTTGCATGCAACTTAGAATTCCAACAGACAGAGAAGGTTAAGCCAATTTTTCAAGACTGCATTTTACGAATTTTAAAAGAGTTGTTATTCATTCAGAAACCAAGAAGACATTGTATATCTTCCGCAAACAAACTCATTCCAATCGTTACCTCAACTCTCACCTGCAAACAACGTCCTGTTAGTGCGGGAGGAATGCAGAATGAGAGTTCAGAAAGAAAGAAGCAAATTCTTGCTTTGATATCTACTGTCAAAGCTCTTCTGTCCTGCAGGTTCTATGCAATTCTACTAAAAATGTTTAACAAAAAAAGGCAAATATAGTCAAGTTGATACCTTTATTGGCTAACTAAGCAGATTTATGAAGCAAGCTTTCAAGACCTCTTAGGTCTCTTCCTCAGGCTAACAGGCCTTTAAAGCTTGTATCTTAAATCTGCTTAGTCAGCCAATAAAGGTATCGACTTGACTATATTTGCCTCCTGTATTTCTACGGCTAACACGGTACCAACTCTCATCTGTACACAAAAAGAAAGCACTATAGGCAAAACAAAATGGCCTCCCCTGGGGAAAGAAAATCTTTAACTGCTTAACCCTTTGAGTGCCAGAGGGCTATCCAACACATTGCATTGGGTTAACCCTTTGAGTGCCAGAGAGGTACGCAACACGTTGCTTTGCAATGCGTTGCATACCCCTCTGGCACTCAAATGGTTAAAGGAACAGAAAAGAATAGCCCTACAGGTATTGTATAGCTTGTCCTGTTGAGAAAAACAGTGACACTGCCACTGCTGTATGATGAGTCTTTCCAAAGTTGTCCGAGTTTAACCATTTGAGTGCCAGATGGGTATCCAACACATTGCAAAGACATGCATTTCCTCTGTCACTTATAGGGTTAAACTTTTGTCTGTGAAGTGCACCATGGGGTATTATGCACCAACGTGTGATAAGTCCTTCATTTCCTGTGTTATCATATGGAGCATTTTTACTATGATCTCTCCTACGTCAGAGGGCTAGATTCTATTGCATGTGCTAAATGTTAACACCCATTTTATCGAACATTTTCCTATTCAGGTCTAAGGGGATATCTGAAGATAAAAGCAGTGATAAAATTAGCACCTGAAATAGAATTTAGCCCAGAGTCGTTAGCAAATACCCGCCATAAAATAATATAGAGGAACTAGAGAGTTTATTCCACTGGAAAAGTTGTCTTTTATTCATCGTACCTTAACCCCTTAAGGACCGGGGAATCCGCGCCGCGACCCAATTCAACGACCACGGAGCAATTTTTTTTTATTGCTCCGTTGCGTTCCGGACTCCCCGAACGGCATGCAGCTGCGGGGGGAGCCCGGAATTCGATGACGTTCATAGCACGTCATCGATCGTTAAGTCAAATCGACCCTTGACGTACTATGACCGTCAAGGGTCGTTAAGGGGTTAAAGGAGCAGTAAACTTTTTTTTATGAAAAAATATATATTGTAGGGTGTTTCCTGTTGAGTAAAATGAGTGTACTCCTACTGCTGATAGATGCATATTTCCACAGTTATTACTGTTTAAACCTGTGTTTTTGTTTACATTAGCAGTGCCCTCTAGTGGTCACATTCCAATTAGCATTCTGTTACATTCTAACGAAGAAGAAAGTCAGTGACTTACAGTTCTCCATAGAATGTGATAGAAACTGCCGAATCACTTCATGTCAAACCAATCAGTTCCTAATTATTTGATCTGTTATATCATATGAATAAAACAACTGACAGTGGTAGGAGTACCCATGTTTTACTCAGCAGAAAAAGCTCTATAACATATAGGTTTTCATTAAAATAAAAGATTATTGCTCCTTTAATGCATGTTCTCTAGACAGTTGCATTCTATGGGAGATATGAATTAGAACTCCACAACTTAGTTACAGTTTGAAATGTTATAATTTCTGAATAAAGCAACTGCTGGCAATGTTTTTTTTATTGATGGTGTAACCACATTTAGCCATACCTATTGCAAACTAAAACTAAAGGGCATCAACAATATCTTAATTGGTATGTTGCAAGTGGCTTAATTCCTTTTTCTTTTGATTTTAACATAGACCAGTCACCTTTGAATGAAAGACACTGAGGTGAAACACACCAGAGCAGAATCACTGGCGTTAGCCTCCACCTCCAGTGTGTCAAGTCAGGGTATGTACTACAATGTAGTTCAGTGGTAGCCAACCCTGGTCCTAAAGAGCAACCAACAGTGAATGTTTTCAGGATATCTCAGCTGCAGCGCATGTGGACTAATTAGTGTTTCAGTATCTTTAATGGGTCCACCTGTGCTCATTCAGGGAAATCCTGAAAACACCTACTGTTGGTTGCTTTTGAGGACCATGTGTCTACCCTTGAAGTAGTTGACAACATTCTTTCTGTTGCTAGCAAGTCCCTTACACCTGCCCCATAGCATGTGCAAGAAGAAGTAAAGTTACACATTTCCTCTGAATGTTGTTTAAAGCATGGTATTACACAACGTGTAAAGGAAAGGAATGCTAGGAAATGAATGCCCCATTGCTCTCCCCTTTGAATAAGCAGAATTAAGGGGAACATTTTTAGGGTAAGTAGCTTAGTAAATTAATGTTAGGCAGCATCTGTTTTTGAGAGGAATCATGTTCGTACTTTCACCCTACTGAGTTCTTGGATTCTGGAAACATCTACAACTCATTGTGAAGCAATATGTTGGAGACATCACTAGCATCTAAAGGTTAATCTACTTTATAAAACAGAAGGTAGCTTATATCACAGGCTGTAAGTTTAGTGCCCCCTTGAGGATTGTGTGGGTGGAAACAAAGCTAATTCAGCCAACGCACAGTAGGGAACCATATTGACAGCTCAGGCTTAGGTCAGAACTCTATAGTTGTGCTGTTAGTTCCCTGCTGCTTAGAAGAATAGCTTAATGTTCTTTCCAACCTGTGATGCTGCCTACTCCCTCAGACTGGCACTTAGATTAATTTGCATAAAAACACACACATCTAGAAATACAAGTATTATGACCACTTGAACTATGCATCTGCCATCCTGTCATTTAGCATGAGATATAGACAATTTTGCATGAAGATTGCAACACACACTGTGATACCTCCGCTACTGGGAATTGATTAATTGAAAGGTTATTGCATTTGGACTGTCACAAAGTGGTGGAGCTATTACTATAACATGCAATGGGAACTATAGCCTAATGCTCATCACTCCCAGAGAACTGGCATGAGACTACTAGAGTAAAAATGATACCTTTATTTGCTAGCTGAGTGACACTAGGATGCAAGCTTTCAAGACAACTTAGGTCTCTTCTTCAGACATAATAAGCAACTCCCATTAAAACTGCTCGGATAAAAATAGTTTTTTAGAGATGTATTAACTTTGAAGCTAAGCAACTTTAGCAGTAGGTGCAGCCTTGTTTTACTGAATGTTTTTTTAATTTTTATTTTTTTATTTTTCACAAAGGTATAAACGGTTTTCCACAGAAAATATCACATATACACTGTGCTACTGTGATGTAAGTTTGTATATTGCTTTACTGGTTGGTCTGGGAATGTTTTTCCAGGCAGACTGATCTGTACAATCCTTCAAGCACAAAGCTCTGGCTCTTTTCTATCTTCCATTATTAATGTCACAATGCAGGAGGGGTTATACCAGAGAATGTTCTCTGCTGGTCCTTAGATGGTAAATCCCAGAGGTCATGACATTTCCAGCAGTTATTAAGAAGAGAACTCATGCAATGACCCTGTTAATTCTCAGGATTTATTGCTTTTGTTTATTTTGTATTATGTGCAAACATTTTCTATCCTCTGTGAGTAGCATCTCCTTGTGATGGAAGTGTCTGGATCCAATTCTGTATTCACATTTGCCTTTATCTAAAACATATATTTTTAAACAGCACACAGTAAGAACACCCTTCTAGGGATCCATGGATGAGGCGGATTTCATCACTGCTTGGAATAGACTTCAGTACTGGCCAAGGAAGATATTCAGGCAGGAATGAACACAGAACAAACTCAGAGAGGAGCTATTCAGATTGCAATTCTAAACATTCTTACTGATTTACATGGGGCTTTTAACCCCTTCAGTAACAGACGGGACTCCAGCACATTGCTTTTGACTTCTAGAGCAGTGAAGGAGGTGAAAAGCCCCATTTAAAATGGAACTTTCATCCGCTATAAAATTGCCCTGCTATAATTAAGCAGGTAGCGACTAGCTTTATTATATATATTGTACTTCTGAAATTTACACCATTCTAAAAATATCCTTAATTGTAGGAGACTGACGGCCGGGTTAGCACAGTCTGCGTACCTGCGCCGTCAGTCCCTTCCGGTTACCATGTGGTAACTGCAATGCTTCTCAGAGGAGACCGAGACTGACAGCACAGGTGCACAGACAAGATGTCCACGCTGTAGCCTGGATTCCAGTCTCCTACAATGAAGGATTTCTTTAGAATGGCGTAAATTTCAGAGGTACAATATATATTCTAAAGCTAGTTGTTACCTGCTTAATTATAGCAGGGCGGCTTTATAGCAGTTGAAAGGTCTGCTTTAAGCAAATACAAATTTTTATTTGTCACCTGTGGGGGAGTTGGTTTCTTATAGAATTGCTCTTCTTTTGCTTTCTACATAAGCATAGATGTGAACTCTCCGGATTTGCCTGGAGACTGCAGTTTTAACATTGCATTACTGGGTCTCTGGGGCAGGGGCTTAGTCTTCGGATGTGGGGAGTTTCTATTGAAACTCTATCCACTTCTACTCCCCGCCCACTTCTCCTCCTTCCTCAGCCTATTTTTTTTATCTTTTTTTCTAGAACATGTAGCCCCGCCTGCACTCCCAGTTAAGCCCCACCCCTTTTTGAAGCAAATCACATAATTTCACTGGCACCACAGGACTCCCCTCCTGGAAGAGCACAGAACAAAGTTCCCAGGTATGTACATAAGGCCTGTAACTATTTGCGTGCCAGGGGGGTGCCTAACACATTTCTTTTGAAATACATTGGGCACTCTGTGCACAAATGTGATGCAATTTTAGATCAAACCTGATGCACCATAGAGACACATAACATTTTCCATTGACTTAAACTGCTAACCTAGGCAATGCATTGGAGACTTCTTCAGTATGCAAGGGGTTAAAAACCCCATTTAAATAAATGATAGTTTGGAGAAGTGTTATTTCTCCTCTATGGCGCAGTTGATTTAACACAGAATTTATATAATCTTATATTTACAGTATATAAGGCAAAGCAATGTGTTACACAACACTCTGGTCTTCAAGGCTCCCCAAAATGATTATTTGACCCATGTAGTGAAGTTGGTTTTCCCCAGAATTACTCCTTTTTTCTTTTGAATATAATCCACTTAAAGGGATAGAAATACTTAATAATGACTAATCCCTATATTGCAGTCATATTAAAAAGAAATGTATTGCCCCCAGTGTCATCTTTCAAACCTTTATGGTTTGAGAGATAATTGCTCCTAAAGTTTCCCCCTCCCTACCCCTTCCCCGAAGTCAGCATTGTAGCTGACTGAAGGGAAATACAGTCTTACCATCATCAGGCGGCCCTGCAGCAGAGCCGAGATGGCGTTAATAAAAAAAAAAAATCTTTCACTGAAACTGTCTTCTACATGTGCTTGCAAACCAAGCAAACGTATAAGACCGTTTCAGTGAAAGATTTCTTTTTTATTAACGCAATCTTGGCTGTGCTGCAGAGCCGACTGACTGTCGTACAACAGACTTCCCCTGCAGTCAGCTAGAACGCTTACTTCAGGGAAGGGGGAGGGAGAGCAACCATAAAGGTATAAGAGATGACACTGGGGACAATACATTTCTTTTTAATATAACTTCAATATAGGTATTAGTAATTATTAAGTATTACTATCCCTTTAAGGTCATATTTAAAGCGGAACTATCATTCAAATTAAAGTACCCCCCAAATCATTATGCATAGCAATATTAGCATTACCCTGAATAAGTCCAGCGTTATTGAGAAATCTGTGCATCTGCACTGTCCATACCAGTCTCCTCTAGGATTGGTGAGGAGGCGTTGCATTGTACCATAAGGTACAAGAAAATGACTGCCTGTGTATCTCAGATCAAGTAGGATTTCTCAATGACACTGGACTTATACATGGTAAGAGTAGTACTGCTATGCATATCACTCTGTGCATAATAGTTTGGGGGGGCACTTTAATCTGAGTTATAGTTCCACTTTAAGAAAGAGATATAACTGAAAAAAACCCACTGTACCACAGAGGAGAAATTAATATTATCATTCATTTCAATGGGGCTTTTAATCCCTTGAATGCTATAGCGAAATCTAGTACATTGCCCCATTTAAAGGGACACTAATGTCCAATAATCATTTTATGTTGTTTAGTAGATTTAAAAAAAAAAAAATTATGTGGCACAAATCCCATCTCTCAAACCTTTATGGTTTGAGAGATATTCACTTTTAAAGTTCCCCTCCCTCCCCTTCTCCTGACGTCAGCGCTGTACTGATAGTAGGAGATCCCAGAGCCAAAATAGCGATCTTTGAAAAGAATTACTTCATTGGAAAGGTCTACAAAGTGTGACTGGTTTGCAAGCACACCTTGTAGACCATTCCAATGAAGTAGTTCTTTTTAAATATCGCTGTTGTGGCTCTGCTGAAGACCCTTCTCATGACGGTCGACACGGATCTCCTTCTGTCAGCTTTACAGATGACATCAGGAGAGGGGGAACTTTAGTGGCAAATATCAATCAAACCATAAAGGTTTGAGAGATGGGATTTGCTCGACATTATTTTTATTTCTACAAAATAACATAAAATTATTATTGTACTTTACTGTTCCTTTAAAGGAGCAGTAATCTTTTTTTATGAAAAAATATATATTGTAGGGATTTTCCTATTGAGTAAAATAAGGATACTCCCAGTGCCGAGAGACTTATATTTCCAGAGTTATTACAGTTTCAACCCATGTTTTTTTACATTAGCGGTGCCCTCTACTGGTCAAATTCTAATTAGTTTTTCTGTTAGATTCTAATGGAAAGGAAAGTCAGGAAAGTCAGTGATATACAGTTCTCCACAGAATGTGATACAAACTGCCTGTCACTTCCTGTCAGTTAGAACTATCAGGAAGTAAACACAGTAAATTCACTTCCTGTTTATTTAAACTGCTATAATTTTTTGAATAAAACATCTGACAGTGATGGGAGTGGCCTTGTTTTATTCAGCAGGAAATGCTCTGTAAAATATGTTTTCATAAAAAAAAGTTTACTGCTCCTTTAAATTCAGAGAGTTCTTGGATTTTTTTCCCCTAGACCACATTTGGTATGCTCCAGAATTGCACACTTTTAGTTTACTGAATACAGCCCATAACTTTGGTGGCGCTATGACGCTGGTGGTCCATGCCTTTACAGTGCCAGTGCTATTAATGGAGAATCCAGAGTTGGAGGTTTTACAGCAGGTAGGCAAGAGCTGATGTACAAAGTTCTGTTTATTTTACATACAGAGAATGCATCACAGAATAAGTGCAGTCTAAAACACAATTAGAAAGGTCACAAATCCAACTCCCCCCAAAAAATATTCATAGCACTGAACCAGTTAAGATCTCTTTCTACTTTCAGAGAGGGCTGCCAACCCCCCCCCCCCCATGGCAGGACACTACTCTGCCCTGTTTGATAATGATGGAATATTCTACCGTCCGACTCATCTGTACCACATCCATGACATAGAGGGATAAGAGTAAATCACTTGAAAATCAAGAAGTATTTTTTATTTATCATTTATAGTAAAAGAGCATGCTTTTATATGACTGGTGTACATGAGGTTCTCACTCTCAAACCTGACCTCAAATAGCACTTACACACCATGTTAGTAGATACAAAAAAGTACCGAGTCTTTGACTAACTTGACTGTGTTCAGCCAAGAAAATCCTGGAGGCATGGTCTATTAGTGTTCCCAGAGGATAGTTTGTGAAACCTTGATGCAAGTAAAATATAAACAACCACTACCCTAAAAATATTCAACACAGGGCCTCCCATTATATCTCCAGATTTAATTTCCTTACTAAGTGTCTCCCATTATACCACTGTAATCACCTTGGTACAGGGCACCCATAATGTCATTAGACTATCAGCTCATAGGTACTGGGTCTCCCAGTATATCACAGGATTGTAAGATCCTTGGTAAAGGGTCTCTCATTATAACACTAGATTGTAATCTCCTTGGTAAAGAGTCTCCCATTATAACTCTAGATTGTAATCTCCTTGGTAAAGGGTCTCCCATTATAATACTAGATTGTAATCTCCTTGGTAAAGGGTCTCCCATTATAACACTAGATTGTAAGATCCCTGCTACAGGGTCTCCCATTACATCACTAGATTGTAAACTCATTGGTAAAGGGTCTCCCATTATAACACTAGATTGTAAGATCCTTAGTATAGGGTCTCACATTATAACACTAGGTTGTAAGATCCTTGGTACATGGTCTCCAATTATAACACTAGATTGCAATCTCCTTGGTTGAAGGCCACAATTATATTACTTGAATGTAAGATCCTTGTTGATACAGGGTCTCCCATTATAATACTAGACTGTAATATCCTTTATACGGGGTCTCCCGTTCTACCACTAGACTGTAATTCCATTAGTAGAGGATCTCCTAAAATACCACTCGATTGTCAGTTCCTTTGTTCAGGGTCTACCATTATACCACTAGACAGGAGGCTTCTATGCATGTCAGTAACACTTTTCTACTTCAAATGACATTAGTATCAAGTTTTAACAAGTTGCTGAATTCTTGCTGCAAATTCTGGCTCTGACTGCTAAATGGGTAACAGTGGGTAATGGCTGCACATGGTATCAGGGTATTAATTAGTGGTTAGCTCTATTGTTTGAGGAATATATTAATCATGGTCATTTGTAAGTTTCTAAATATGGAGGCATGCTAACCTGTCTCAGCGCTAGCAGTCAGAGAAGGTGAGAAAATCTAGCATTAACATAAGCTAATTGGTCCATAATTAACCATCCTGTTTTATGGAGAGCTCTATGATACCTTGACTGTAAAACTAAGATAAGGCCTAGCTCACACTGGTCCATTTGTTACAGCAACAGCAACAAAAGGCTAGAAATGAAAATCATTGTAGCTGAAGAGTTCACCTATATGAATGACCTCAGAGCAAAAAATGGTGTCTATTCTGTGAAATTTGCTGCAACAAAGTCACCCATGAGAACGTGTCCTTAAAATATAGCGGGATAAGGAGGATGAAGCAAGGGAACAGATAACGTATGTTAAACTTTTAACCCCTTAAGGACCAGAAGCAATGTGTTGTACACCTCTCTGGTATTTTAAATAACTTTGGCAAAGCTTACAAGTCCAAAGCATACATTATTTGAATCAATAATAAAGCAACAATGCTGGGCATGTTTTACTAGCAGATTATTATAATTGTTATAAGTGTCTGATCCATTGTGCTTGTCATACAGAAAGAAAGAGAAACATAGACTGCCTGATGTACTAAAGAACTAGAGAAGTTCTGGAGCAAACCAACTGCACAGTAAGAGGT
Source organism: Rhinophrynus dorsalis (assembly GCA_037306005.1). Classification (NCBI taxonomy): domain Eukaryota; kingdom Metazoa; phylum Chordata; class Amphibia; order Anura; family Rhinophrynidae; genus Rhinophrynus; species Rhinophrynus dorsalis. The sequence goes on along the minus strand of CM074719.1, from coordinate 300,417,193 downwards.
CGAATAAAAATGACCTAAATTCCTATTTTAAATGGCACTTTTAACCACTAGAATAGTATTCTTCACTGGAGGCTATTCAAGTAGTCGAGAGGTTAAAAGCTTTGTTTAAATCAGTTGGGTGGTATATACAATGTAAAACAAAAATTTTAAACACCAGTCGAGCCATAAGACTTGCTTTTCCCACAGAAATCTCACATTTGCAGTGTTGTTACTACTGCAAGGGATTCTGGGTAGGCATATGCAAACAAGTTTAACAAGGAATCACCTTTTTGCCTCAGATTCCACTTTATACATGGATTCCTTAGAGTATGTGTATACTGAGCAACATTTTTAAGACACAACTCAGGAAGAGATGCAAAGCCAGTGAACCACTCATGGACAGCCATTTTGTTGTTAATGCAACTCATCAGCATGAGGTTGGTTTTACTGGCTTGCTATTGAGGCTCGGTGTTGGAATGTTCACCCCCACCCCTTACCAATTTGTGTGTGTGTATCTGTGTCTGTATATGTGTGTATGCGTGTGTGTATCTATGTCTGTATATTTGTATGTGTGTCTATGTCTGTATATATGTGTACGTGTGAGTGTCTTTATATGTGTATACCTGGGAACTTTCAAGATGAGCTGACCCAGAGATCTTTGAAATATTAACCCTTAAAGCTTCCCATATTGTAGATTTTATATAATATACCTGTTTGCTCTAACCTGGTGGTGCTCCAGTCAGTCCTCATTAAACCTTTAACATGGTACAATTTAGAGATCTCACTGCTTAAATACAAACAAGACAAGCAGGGCATCATTCTGGTGCAAACAGCACAAATGTAGAGGCTAAAGAAACATTTAACTGAAGTAAATCATATTGTAGGTAACACAGAACTATCTCACTCTGAGAATTTGGCCCTTCACCCTGAGATTTGTGTCAAAACCCTGAGTCTCAGGGTCAAACTCTGAGAGTTTCCAGGTATGTGTATGTGTGTATGTGTGTGTCTATGTTTAGTTATATGTGTGTGTGTCTATGTCTGTATATGTGTGTATGTGTGTGTCTATGTTTGTATATATATGTGTGTGTGTGTGTGTGTCTATGTCTATATATGTGTGTGTGTGCGCCTATGTATATGTGTGTCTATGTCTGTATACTTTTGTGTGTGTGTGCATACACGTGTGTTATAAATTTTTTTCACTCCAAAGGAAACTCTAAAATGTCAGTGCATAATATATTGATTATTTGGATGATATCACCCTACGGGCGCCCCTGTTTGATTTCTTTTTTCTTCTGCTTGGTCAGGGTTACACTGGGTTGCTGTTTTGCCCATTGTTGTAGCATGTGATACCTTTCAATAGAACAGCAAGCAATATGTTTTTGTGTAAGCTTTGAAAGACTGCAGACATCTCTTCTTCAAGTGCAATGTTAAACTAGTTAAGGGGCCAAAGTCACAAAGAAATGGTGTGGTTCTGGAGCAAACCAGCTGCACTATGGGGAATAAAAATATTTATCACTGAGTACCGTATTATAGAGATTTTAACCTTTTGTGTGCCAGGGAGGTAGCCAAATCATTCAAGAAGGTGTAAGCCCCATTTAAATCAATGGGAATTGTTCTGTAATGTTGTTGCTCTCTTTGGTGCAGTTGATTTTCCACATAAACACTCAAGGAGTTTCATGCGGAACTATCATCCCATATAAAGTTCTCCCCCAATAACTATTTATATAGAAATAAGCTTAGAAATAGTACTATTATCCAGCATAAGTACAGTATTATTAAAAAATCCTACTTCATCTGAGACTGATGGGCAGACATCAGAGCAGACATCTTGGCTTACAGACATCTGCATTCCTGCGCTGTCCGTCCAGGGCCGGATTTACATCTCAGGAGCCTGTAAACACAGAAATCTGAAGCGCCCCCCCCCCCCCCCCCCCGGGTTTCCACTCAGCCGGTATTTTACCGGCAGGCCGGTAAAAAATTGTCTTCTGTCCAATATTAAGTCTATGAAGAGAATGCCATAGCCGGTATTTTTTTTTTAAGAAAAGGTGGCAACCCTACCCCCCCATTGGCCATCTCCACTAGACACCTCCAAAATGCTCCTAACCTCCACATTGCCGCCATCAGGTCCATATTACCGCCATCAGCTCCAACTTGCCCTCACATTGCCCCCATCATCTCCACATTGCCCCCATCAGCTCCAACTTGCATTCACATTGCCCCCATCAGCTCCACATTGCCCCCAGTATCCATTTCCTATCTCCCTGGTGGTCCAGCGGCAGGAGAGGTCTGTGCCTCCTTCTGCATAGACCTGTAGCTGCTGTTGCTCCCGTGCAGTTTTCTCTTTAGGAATGCAGAGGGCTGGGAGATGATGTCATCTCCCAGTGCTCTGCATTACTAAAGAGCCAATGAGGGAGCAACAGCAAGATCTCACCATGTGGCGAGTGGCGGGTAGGGTTACTGTTCCCACAGCGAGAAGCGATGTGAATGAAAATATAAAAAAAAAAAAAAATTGATTCCAGTGATTCCCTCTTTGGAGTGCGCCTGTAGGCAGATGCCTACTCTGAATTATGGCAAATTCGGCCCTGTGTCCGTCCTGGTCTGCTCTAGGAGGCGCTGCACTGTACCTTAAGGTAACAGGAAGGGACTGATGCCTCAGGTATGCAAATGCCTCTAAAGCAAAAAGCCTGCCAGTAAGCCTCTGATGAAGTAGGATTTCTTAATAACACTGGACTTATTTTGGATAATACTATTATGTCTAAGCTTATCGCTGTATGAATAATTATTGGGGGAGGACTTTATTTGTGGTGATAGTTCCGCTTTAAATACAGGAGAACAACAGGGGATCTAGGGAATAGCGAGTCAGGTAGTAGAACCTCATTCATGAATTGGGTCCACTTCATTAGTAACATAAAGGTTTGATACATAATGTATTTCATATCCATATGGCACGCAAAATAAATCAATACATAATGAGTGTTTTCAGGTCTAATGTATTACTGGACTTACAGATGGTTGCAGGACTCATGCAAACTGGGACTTATATATGTTTGGGAATTATATATTAAAGTGCAATTCAGGAGCAAACCATCTTCACCATAGTGAACATTCCTGTTGAAATTAATTGAACTTTTTAACCTTTTAATGTGGACGTGTCACCTATGGACAACATCCCACAAATAGTTACATATCCAATACCATAAAAACATTATTTATTTTTTATTTTAAGCTTCGATTTAGTTTAAATTTAACTTACAAAAGTCTGGGCTGCAGCCTCTTCCACATAGACCGCAGCCCGACGTTCTTCCTCTGCTCTCCTCCCTCCTCCAATGACGGAGGCTTCTGTCTGGAAGCTGGAGTGGTTTCATTGGCTAGATATAGATCTCTGCCAATGAGAGAGCTCCAGCTTACAGACAGAAGCCTCCGTCATCGGAAGAGGGAGGGGAGCAGAGGCAGAGTTCTGTAACCGCATTAACCACAGAGAACCTGGAAGTGGCTGCAGCACAGACTTTTGTAAGCTAAATTTAAACGAAATTTAAACTTAAAAAAAATAAATAACGTTTTCATGGTATTGGCTATGTCACCTAACTATTTATGGGATGTTGTCCATAGATGACACATCCACTTTAAATGCTATAGAACTCTTCAGTGCATTGTTTCCCAGTGAATTGGAGACCTCTTTATCATTCCATGGGTTAAAAAACTTTATTTAAACCAAAGACAGACTGGATAATTTTTGTGTGTCTCCTGTGATGCAGGATGCACTTTTATAAGTAAGGCCCAACTGTACTATAGGAACCAAATCATTTTCAGCAGTCCCAATAATTTATGCAGAGCCTTTTGAAGCCCCACTTAACCCTTTGAGTGCCAGAGGGGTACGCAACGCATTGCTTTGCAATGCGTTGTGTACCCCTCTGGCACTCAAAGGATTAAGTAAATGGGACCCCCCCCTCAATGGTGAAGTTGGTTTGCCCTATAATCTCTCCGTATCTTCAAAGTACGTCAACCTGAATTTGAAAATGTTTATAGTGAGTGTTTCCAGATGAGTTAAATGGCTAAGAGCTTTCAATTTATCACATTTCAGTTGAAAATGTTAAGTAGGGCTGATGCTTCAAGCATAACTTGAAGGGGCGATGTGTAAGTGCACAGATAAATTAGACTAATCAGTAAAATATATGTATTTGCATTTCTTCAGCATCTGCAATAATGGATTTTTTTTAGAGTCCTCAAAGGAGAGAAAATGATAATGAGGCACTAAGATAAACTGGAACAGTTCTGGGGAAACTAATTGTAGCGTAGGGAGGGCAAATGAAAAGTGCAATTGATTAAAAGTAGACTTTTAACCCACTGAATACTAAGGAAGGCCCCAACACGTGATGGAAGGTATTGGAGATGCATTTGGCATTTAAGATGTTAAATGCTCTCTTTAAAGGGATAGTAATGTTTCATAATAAAAGCAGCTCTAATTAATCATCATAGTATTTGGACTTTGGAGAGTGTTATTTCAATTCTGTCAGAGTTGTAGTTCAAGAGTAATTCAATGACAAAGTATTCCCCTCCCGCCCCTTTTACTGATGTAACACTGCTCAGCCAGAGAAGAAGGGAAGTGCCCAGGTAGATTACAGAGAGGGACAATCTTCAATTAAGATAAGGGAAAAACCTGAAAAACTTGTCAAGGGGGGTAGTGCTTTCATTGTTCTCATAGGAAGAAGATTGTCCCCTGCTGTTATCTGTCTGGTCTAGGGACTGCATTCCACATCTGAGAAGAGATGGCTTACACTAGGTAAAAGGGGTGGGAGGGGAAACTTTGCTTGTGAATATCTCTCAAACCATAAAGGTTTGAGAGATAAGACTTATATCGTTCTTCATGTTTTTTTAATGCCTACAAAATAAAATAAAGATATTACAATCCATTTAAACCAATGGGAATATTGTATTTGCTCCCTATGGTGCACTTGGTCTACTCCATAATTGCTCCATTTCTTAATATAGCAGCCTCAGTGAAAGATCAGACGTATTAATGGCTAAGATCTGGCTTCATTCAAATAGTAGCTTGTTATATCTAATCAGGAACATGGAGTGGGTGAGATATGTGGCTTTACAATATACTAGACCTAACTGTCATTGTATTAGTATCTATTCTGGAAGCTACAGAGAAGCAGGTCTGGAAAAAAACAACTGCAGAATGGAGTGGGGGAAAAAAATGACCATTCATTTAAATGGGGTTTTAACCGTCTTGAATAACAAAGAGATCTCCAACACACTGCTTTGAAATGTGTTGGACACCACTTTGACGTTCAGGGAGTTAAAGGGATAGAATGTTTCACATTAAAAGCTATTTAATGTACTGTATTTCAGTACTGTCAGGGTTGTAGTTCAAGAGTAATTGAATTATAAATTATCCCCTTCCCACCCCTTTTTACTGATGTCACCTCAGAGTAGCAAGACTGTCTGGATGGATCGCAGAGAGGGACAATCTTCAGTGAGCATAAGAGAAAAAAAAATGAAAAAACTGTCAATTGGGGCAGTATTTTTCTCATGCTCACAGTAAGAATATTGTCCCTTGCTGTTAGCTGTCTGGTCCCAGGACCAGATTCCACATCTGAGGGGGTGTGGCATACACTAGGTAAAAGGGGCGGAGGGGGAAACTTTATCATTCAATTACTCTTGAACTACAACTCTGACAGTATTCAAATAACACTCTCTGTGACCCAAATAATATGAAGATTAATTTGAGCTGCTGTTTTTGTGAAGCGTTACTATCCCTTTAAAAGCACAATTTAAACCAGTTATTTTCAAACACTATGCAGTTTGTTTGCTCCACAATTGATTCCAACCTGTCTATGAACCTGATGCTGCATTGTGAGCCCCAGTGGAGCAATGGGACAGCAAATCAAGTGCCTGAAAAGAGACCATGGGGCTCTATCTCTCGCTAGTGCCACAAAAAGATACAAAATTGCAAGACTCACAGTTCTGTCTCATTGACCTGTGTGACACAGGGTCCATAGACACACTGTGTCTGGCTTCAAAGCCCAACATAGAGGGTCTATGGAGGCTTCAAATGCAACCCTCGGAATTTGTGGCTTAGAGCCACATACTTCCTGTTTGCTTCCATTCAAGGGGATCAGTTTTTTGCCCCCTTCAGAATGGCTGATAGGATCTGTTTCGGGACTGTGCTGAAATTTTTACTGAGCTTGCTCCCATAGGAGCAGTCTTAGGAAAACATGAAAATTGCTGTTTAAGAGGTAGAGGTTATAGAAGATTTACGTCACCCTTCAAATATTGAATTGGGGTCACAACCATTACCCTCAACCTGCAGGAATTAGGTTTCAATGAAAATTATCCCATTACCCTGGGCTATGGGGCATGAGTGTTTCCCTCACCAGATAGGGGGTGATGCAATTACTCCACATTAAGGGCACCATAATGGAGACTGAAGCATTTCATCTCCTCCCAAACTCCCAATTAAAATATGAATACTAATAATTATAATACAAAATGAACCTTATTTTAGTTATGTACTATTGTCTTTCAAATAATGCACTTGCCTCCTCAGCTTTGTCTCATCTCACTGACTGACTGATCATCTTGCAGAGACATGTGTGGAACAAAACAGAGGTCAGGGCAAGTGGCAAAGAAATGTACCCAGGAAGAAGCCAAGGTTAAAATACAAATCTAACACACAAAAGACTGCAAAGTTCTGAAATGCTAGTCAGTAAGCCATACTTGTGCACTGAAGTGTATCTATAGTTGCTTGCTAGAGGCCTCAGGGGTGAGGCAAGGAAAGCACACAGAATTACAGGTAAAAGCTGTTGGACAATAGTAAGTGGAGCAGGTGTGCCCAGGTAAACAGGCAGAGGTGCAAATAATAGCAGAGAAGGACTTTGAGGACTGGGTTCTCACAGTACTAAAGATAAATTATTTTATTTCCATGGATTCAGTCTAACAAAAGACTCCCCCTTAATAAAAAAGACCGTGCGGCAAAGGGGTTGGGATGCAGTTTTTGACATCCAGTCTCTTTGGCTGTGGGGCAGGGTCAATGTGTCATAATAACCTCCACCTAAACACATGTAGAGACGACCCAATAAGGTTCACTGTCCACTCAGTTGGTTAACTATGCTCCAAATTCTCCCTCATAAACAATGCTTACATTTTGCTTGTTGGTGTTAGTTGCTGACATTAAAGTCCCATAATTAGGGTTGCCACCCAGCCGGTATTTTACCGGCAGGCTGGTAAAAAATTGGCTTCTATCCAATGTTAAGCCTGTGGAGGGAATGCCATGGCTGGTATTTTTTTGACCAAGGTGGCAACCCTACCCACAATGCATCCCTGTCGAGAACAGACACTCTCTGATCCATTCTCCTCATGCCCCTGTTTATATCGGAGCAAGGAGTTTGACAGCAAAAGTAACCCACAGGCCAGTGAAGCCCTGCTTGGAGGGAAGAAACAGCATTATGTTCACAGAGCATATTGAAATGACTATTAACCCTTTGAGTGCCAGAGAGGTATCCAACGCATTGCAGCATAATGCCTTGGCTATCTCTCTGGCATTCAAAGGGGTTTTTAACTCTTATTTTTTACGTTACATTTTCTTAAATTTCAAAATATGTACAGTCAAATTACCTATACTTTCTTATTTTTTTCATCTTTACCTAAGTTTTTATTCTTTTTTGTCCTTGACAATGAATTCCATGGATCTGATTGCAGAAAGACTTCAGTCAAAGAACATGAAAGCAGGAACAGCAATACAATTTGAAATAAACAATGTAAAAAAAGAACACACACAGAGCATTCATTGCTACAGAGACAGCGTATATAATATTGTATTACATTCTGCTTTGAAGGTCTATAAATCAGAAAACTCTCTGGAAACTGAGATCCAAGTAGCTCACTGCCAGGGACATAAAAGTATAAAAACAAATTAGGTGAAGAGGAAAATGTTTTAAAAACTATAGGAAATTTGGCTGTACATATGTACTTGCAGAATATGTTTAGTGAAAATAAAAATAAAGGGCTACTGTTCTTTTAACACAGACAGCAGAGCCTTTCATAGAAGCTGCAGCGTGGCCCACTGCCAGTGAATTTTAGGTCAGCCACTCACAATGTGACTGAGCAGAGCTGCATTAAGGGAGATGAAAGTGCCTGACCTCGGGCTGCATCTGGATTGGCTATCAGAAAGCAGGATACACATCTCCCACCAACCAACCCCGAGGCAATATGATGTCAGAGCTGGCCAGTTCCTGTGTGGTCTCCTTGCTACATTGACAGCCAGTGGTCCACACTCTGTTTCTATGAAAGGCCTGAATACCTGTGCACAACATACTTCTACTTTCCTTCTTGGCCACATTCAGTCACCAGTCCCCACCGTTCTCCCTTGATGGCGGCCCTGACCCAGGGGGTGATAAAATAAATGAAGCCTTTGATAAAGATCTCAGGATTAGGGTAAATCATTTATTATCCCCATCCCTTAGCCTACAGGTGGGGATAAATGAATACAAAAACTTTTCTCTGCCTGTGTACAAGAAAGGGCAATCTTGGCAATATAAATAAAGCCTGACTGCATAAGCTTAAAAATATTTTCCATTTCATTATTACAAAAATGCTCAAACAGCACAAAAAAATCAATACTGAACATGTCATGTGTTTCCCAGCTAATATGAAGCTCAAGAATCAAATACTCCTATTATTATGACATGAGAGCAGTGTAGGGGGAGGTGTAGATTCTGTACACAGCCTTGTGCAAATTGAGTTATGCATATAAATATTTATGCTTTGATAAAATATTGAAAATTACTTTTTTCAAGCACTATGCCGATGTGATTTTCCATTTCATACCTCTGCCGTCTTCCTATGTTTGCAGGTCTTTTATAAATGATTTGCAAGCGTCATGCAGATGGAAGGGTGCTCTGTGATATCAGGTACAGTACACAATGTCCTTAGCCACACACACATTGCTGTTTATTGTACAAGTACAATAATGACAAGGCAGTCAAGCAAGACGTCTCCTTATTTAACAGTTGCTCCATAATTTACGATGTCACAGATTTTACATCTCAGAGTGTGTTAGGAGCTTGTATTAGGAAGAGTAAACAAGGCAGCAGAAATTATTTCTGGGTATCCACATAATCAACAAACAAAAAAAATAGAGGCTCCAGTATCAAGTAGAGAACTGTTATATACATTCAGTAATTCATGGACTTATGTCCTTTAGTGATACAATCATTTCACTCTAAAATAACTTATGGTGATGGTGTATATATGTGCTGTCTATAGACTTTCCAATCCCAAAACAGTAGTGACAGCACCACCCGTATAACATCAAAAATCCAAGCAGTGTTAAAATCAGCAATTTGGTACCTTTATTTCTTCAGTTAATAACAAGCCTTCCATTGCTGTAGGTCGTATCTGAGGGCCAAGAAACATATATTGTGACGAGCACCCATAGAGAATGAACAAGATAAAGTGTCTTGTCCTTAGGCATAGTGGCCCCTCAATGGTGCTACAAGTCACGTTTTTCACTCCCATGTGCCATTGCAGAGATGAAATTTCCATATTCACATCAGACTGGTCCCAACCTCAGGCAGTCCAGCTCCGAAACGTCAAGCAGATCCTCTCGGCACACGAGAATCAGTAAAACCACAGATGTATGTTTTGGCCTATGTGGGCCTCGTCGGTGTGGTGCAGCTGATTCCCCCTAGGCACATGGAGAACAAGGGCCCATGCCTGGACCCCCTTCCACTTTAGGGGCATATTTGAGGGCCACAAACCGGTAACAGATTAGGTGATAGTATCATCGTTGATCAACAGATATACTCTCTTCTAATCCTTAACCTGTTTGTTAGTCTCAAATATGACTTACAGCCTTGGAAGACTTGTTATTAACTGACAAAATAATGGTACCCTATGGTTGATTTTAACATTGTTTGGAGTTTTGATATCCTCATAATCAGCCATTCCCATTCTATGAGCCTGATGTACTAAAGATAACTGGTGCATGTTTTATACAAAGCAACAGCACCATAGAGTTCAAATAAAAATTCTCCAAATTTCAAATTAAATGCCCCATTTAACCCTTCGAGTAACAGAGGTTTATGCAATGAATTTCAAAGCCATGTATTATGCACCCCCTCTGACACTAAAAGCATTGGACATTTTCCTTGGTGTACAACAATATAATATATATATATATATATATATATATATATATATATATATAATAGAAACAAAATCACCCCATACCTTGGGGGAGGTAAATAATGGACTCATTTCATATGATGCCCCCTAAGAAGAAAGAAATATAAAAATAAAATGACACAGGTGCATGCCTATTGGTGCTTTTCCCCTTGTTATGGGGTATCATATCTTTATTTGTCTGTTACTGAACCTTTAGTTGTTCCAGCTCATTTTAGTACACCATTCCTAATATCTCAATTATATGAAATATGGGACTGAGGCTGAAACCCACTGCAGGTGACAACTTTATGAAAACAATGATAACATTTACCACCTGCAATGAAATCCAGCACTGTGTTAGTTGCATTGTTACAGCAAATCAGCTTCAGCAATGCTCAAGGCATTTCATTATGGTTAGAAACAGCACATGACAATCACTTGACCTACCTACTCTGTCCTATTCCTATCTGCTGTGAAACAGAAGACTTTATGACCGGTATTTATGAATCCATGAGAAAAAGTACACACTCTGAATTGGCAGTAATACAGTAGTAACTGGCAGTAATACAATTGGATACGCTTGTTAAAAAAAAGTAAAGGAATACTCACTTCGGTCAGGCAATATGTGTAATACATAGGATTATTATTATATTATTATTATTATTATAAATTGTGAGTTTTCCCAATTGAAGCCAGACAGGATTCTTTGCCTCCATAGGATAATATATTACACAGCGAAATGTGGAAAAGCATAAATATGTGAAAAGCCTATCATCAGAGCGTAACTACAGTAGGCTTATTCGGCTTCTATAAATGTTTTTTGCCCTATGGCCACTATGGCAGGCATTTATTTAGATGCAAAATAATCCAGGGTCCTTTGATTTCACTGCTATACTCTCTGAAACTGTAGCATAGCAACCTCTTATTTACTAAAAATTAAACAAGATTTATTATGCACTGTTAGAAGCATGAAAAAAATAGCTTCACTAGGGCAATACGCATGATATGCTTACATGGAATCGGGACTGAACATTTTTTCACCCCCATAGAATAAAACTGGATTACACAGGGGGCATGGCGAGTAAGAGAAAATGTGTGAAATCCTCTGAAGTTTTTTCCTTAGACCAAGGACTTTCTTACACATTTCCTTTTTTGTTTAAAGCTTTGTGTGCCACAGCGGTATCCAAAGGATTGTGCTGCAATGCATTGGATACTTATCTAGCATGCAAAGGATTAAACACGTCCTTTACCATTTTGTTAATATCCCAAGTAGTGTTTAAAAAAGGGAAAAATGGCAAACATACTCTGCAATGTATGGAATGACTCAACTTCCCATTTATTACAATGGAACTTGTAACCATTTGGATAGTAGAGAGGGATTAAATAGTTAACTTTATAATTTTTCTGTATTAATGGTTATTGGTTACCACTTCAGCCAGAAGGCTATTTCATGAGTCTACCACTACTCAAGCACATTATCTCTGAGTCGTCCACTATATATTTAGATGATGTCTATTAGCCCTCTTTTTTCTGAAATCTGCTCTCTTTAACCCTAAAGGATTAGATAAACCATTAGTCTACCATAGAAGTGTCTTGAGATAAACTCCAATTATAGATTTAAAGGAGCACTAAATGTTTTTTATGAAAACCTATATGTTATATAGGTTTTCCTGCTGAGTAAAACAAGGGTACTCCCACCACTGTCGGTTGCTTTAGTCAAACTTTATAACAGTTCAAATAACCAGGAAGTGAATTTACAGTGTTTACTTCCTGATTGTTCTAACTGACAGGAAGTGACTTGACAGTTTCTGTCACATTCTATGGAGAACTGTAAGTCACTGACTTTCTTCTCCATTAGAATGTAACAGAATGCTAATTGGAATTTCACCACTAGAGGACATTGCTAATGTAAAAAAATGCAGGTTTAAACAGTAATAACTCTGGAAATATGCATCTATAAGCAGTGGGAGTATACTTATTGTACTCAATGGGAAATGCCCTACAATATATATTTTTTCATAAAAAAAGCTTACTGCTCCTTTAACCCATGCAATTGAATTCAGCCCACTATGCTTCCATCCTGCAATGTGCTGCCCAGCTCTCTGGCAGCCAAAAAGTTTTATATATTGGACATGATCACAGATGTGGTGATCCCTAGAGAATGTATCAGTTACGCAAATTATTTGTTTTATGCAGGATTTGCTCATGCTAATAACAGTTGACGGAGCTATAAGATATCAATAAATCCTCCACACTTGGAAGTCTACATTAATTGGCGTTAAGAGTGAGATGTGTGTTTAATTGAGCAGCTGAAAGCTGTGGACCAGTGGCCCATGTCTTGTTGTTAAACAGTAAATGGTGACAGCCGTTGTCTGCAGCTGCAAGATGCCTGAATTGCAGAGCTTGTTGTAATAGCTTCCTCTGCAAAGCATACTCCCTCTTAGGTTCTAGAACAGAGTCTTATGCACAGCCTTTCACAGGAATGTACGGCAGTTGGCCTTACACTTCCAAATTAAAGGAACAGTAAACATTTTAATGAAAATATATATATTGTAGGGATTATATTGCTGAGTAAAGTCAAAGTACTTCCACCACGAAGAGTAGGGTTGTCACCCAGCCGGTATTTTACCGGCAGGCCGGTAAAAAATTGGCTTCTTTCCAATGTTAAGTCTATGGAGGGAATGCTTGGCCGGTATTTTTTTGAAGAAAAGGTGGCAACCCTAACGAAGAGATGCATATTTCCAGAGTTATCACAGTTTAAACCATGTTTTTTACTTTACATTGACTGTGCCCTCTAGTGGTCAGATTCCAAATTAATTTTCCTGTTACAGTTTTCCATAGAATATTATAAAAACTGCTGAGTCATTTCCTGTCAGAACTATCAGGAAGTAAACTCACAGTAAATTCACTTCCTGGTTATTTGAAATGTTATACATTTTGAATCAAACAACTGATAGAGGTGGAAGTGGCCTTGTTTTACTCAACGGAACATCTCTATAACATATAGGTTTCACTAAAAAAGTTTACTGCTCCTTTAAAATATATATTCTAGAGTGACCTCATTGAATCTTTGGAACTTCTTGGATCTGAACCAAATGGATGACCATAGAAATATCTCAACTTGCGTCCGTCTCTTGCTATAATCTGTTCTTGTTCTTATAATCTCAAATTAAAATACTTACACTGAATCCTATGACAAAGACCCTGACAAGACTTTGGCATAAAATTAAAGGCTGCTATATTTCATATTGTTTTCCTAGTGTTCTTACCCTTAAGGAGCATTACTCCAGTCTCTAAACAGGATCCCTGTGGAATAATTAAAGAAACTTGAAATCTATTTGATTAGAGGTGGCAGAATTCAGCAGTGGGAGTTAATTCAGGAAAGATACAATTTATAGGGCATTTATGAACCTGGCAAATGTACACTGAGCAATAACATTTCAGAAGAAATGGATCAAAACTTGGGAAAACTAGTACTCCCTGCCTTCTGTGGGAATTCCTATGAATAATGCAGTTTTTTTTTTTTTCGCTTTTTCATTGCATTAAAAAATGATAGTAAAGTAATTTCCATCCATGTAGAGCGTTTTCCCCCAATTCCCACCATGATAAAGTATAAAAGAGGTGTCCGTTTACTGTATGTTGTTAGTCTGTGCGTGGGAGAGAGAGAGAAAGAGAGAGAGAGAGAGAGAGAGAGAGAGAGAGAAAAAAAAAAAAAGCTGCTAAAATGTTGCTGCTAGCTAATGTAGAAAGACAGGTAAAGAGAAGGACCTGGATTTTCTTGATAGTGTTGGTGGGAGCCACTACCTGTTGTTCTCTGGGTGTGGGTGTAAAAGGAAAGTTTAAAAAAAAAAAACAAAAACAACAAACCTTTTTGACAGATAACTGACAGTGATAGTCAGACAAGCATTCATTCATATGCAAGAACAAGATAGACAGGCATATATTTGTGGTGGTGGTTCTGCATGCCTGCACCAGTTGCTGAGTGGCACACATTATCCTTTATGTCAAGAAGCTGATTTTGAATCTAAAAGGTCAATCCTGAACCTTACTATAAAAAAACACTGCCAAAAATTTGACATTATACATGTAAAGGCAGACTGTAATTTGTAGATGGGGAGAATTATACTTAAAAAACACATTTTGACTGTAGGTGCAGACAAGCAGTAACAAACACTAGAGCAGAGACAGAAACACACATAATATATTGTTTTCAGACTCTGGAGTATCCCATCATGGGGAGTCTGAGACATGGATAATCCATGAAGTGTAAAAATAATCACATGTATAGTGAGCACATAATATTGGGTAGCTAAGCAGCATTCCAGCAGAGCCTTTACTCCTTGGAACCCTGTCTATCCTGAAACTGGTGAACAGAGTGGCAAGCTTAACCTTTATTACTGCCAGTATGTCTCCATATCAGTCCAAAATAGCCCTCTGTTCTTGACAGATGAACTGTCCACATATACCTGTTTGATGCCCTGGCTACCGTGTTGTCACAACAATATACATCTCCAAAGCTTTGTAAAGCATTTTAGACCTCTTCTGCAGCAATTGTGTTAACCCTCTGAGTGCCAGAGAGGCAATGCAAATGTTTAGCCACATATCCCTGTACATATAGCCCCCTCAAATATCAAATTTACTTACAGGCTAACTGATGCGGAAAATAAATTGTTATGCTAGAAATTATCAGGAAACAGTTACCTTGCAAATTACCTTATTATTCAAACAGACAGTGTCAATGATTAATTTATTCTGTGTGAGAGAGGGTAGGAAGTTAGTTTATGGGGCTAATTTAAAAAGAAATCAAGAAAACAAGACTGAAGAAAACAAGACAGCAGTTTAATATGGAAAAATACTGCACCGAGGTCCATAGCCATCAACCTAAAGTTTGGGAACCAACAAACAATAGAAATTCCACAAATGCCCATTGATTTCAATGGAGATTTTAGTCCCTTAAATGCTAAAGTCTCTCTAACATTCAAGTAATTAAAAGCCCTGATTAACACTGAGTGCAAATGTTTGTTCTGCAAAACAGGTATATGTTGATGTACTTTGATGAGAGTGGGGTTATGAGGGACAAAATAGATAATATGTTTTATTTTTGAGGCAAGGGGTCTATGAGAACACAAGAGGGGATATGTTGATGTGTTTTGGAGGGAGGGGTTATGGGGGAAACAAGAGGGGATATGTTGATGTGTTTTGGAGGGAGGGCTTATGGGGGAAACAAGAGGGGATATGTTGATGTGTTTTGGTGGGAGTGGGTTATTGGGGACACAAGAGGGGATATGTTGCCGTGTGTTGGTGGAAGTGGGTTATGGGGGATACAAGATGAGATGTGTTGATAAGTTTTGGTGGGAGAGGTTATGGGGATACAAGAGGGGATATGCTAATGTGTTTTGGTAAGAGGGGTTATGGGGATAAAAGAGGGAATATGCTGATATGTTTTGGTAGGAGGGGTTATGGGGATACAAGAGGGGGTATGTTAATGTGTTTTGGTGGGAGGGTTTATTGGGGATACAAGAGAGGATATGTTGATGTGTTTTGGTGGAAGTGAGTTATGGAGGATACAAGAGGGGCTATGTTGATGTGTTTTGGTGGGAGGGGTTATTGGGGATACAAGAGGGGATATGCTGATGTGTTTTGGTGGGAGGGGTTATTGGGGATACAAGAGGGGATATGCTGATGTGTTTTGGTGGGAGGAGTTATGGGGGATACAAGAGGGGATATGTTGATATATTTTGGAGGGAGGGGTTATTGGGACACAAGAGGGGATATGTTGATGTGTTTTGGTGGGAGGAGTTATAGGGGATACAAGAGGAGAAAAGTTGATGTGTTTTGGTGGGTGGGAGGGGTTATGGTGGTACAAGAGGGGATATTGTGATATGTTTTGGTGGGAGTGGATTACATGGATACAAGAGGGGATATGTTGATATATTTTGGTGGGAGTGGGTTATGGGAGATACAAGAGGGGATATGCTGATGTGTTTTGGTGGGAGGAGTTATGGGGGATAAAAAAGGAGATATGTTGATATATTTTGGTGGGAGGAGCTATGGGCAGGGCTGGATTTACATCTCAGGAGCCTGTAGGCACAGATACCTGAAGCGCCCACCCCATCTCCACAATGCTCCAAATCTCCATATTGCCCTCACATTGCCCACCATCACACTCACATTGCCCCCATCATCTCAACATTGCCCTCACATTGACCCCCATCACCATCAGCTCCACATTGACCCCATCACCATCAGCTCCATATTGACCCCATCACCATTAGCTCCACACTGACCCCATCAGCTTCAGCTCCACATTGACCCCATCAGCTTCACCTCCACATTGACCCCATCAGCTCCACATTGACCCCATCACCATCAGCTCCATATTGACCCCATCAGCTCCACATTGCTTGCCCCCCATCATCCCCATATTGACCTCACATTGCTCCCATTATCTCCAGATTAACCCTTTGAGTGTCAGAGTGGTACACAACGTATTGCTTTGCAATGCGTTGCGTACCACTCTGGCACTCAAAGGGTTAAGCCTCATTCATCCGTTTCCTACCTCCCTGGTGGTCCAGCGGCTGGAGAGATCTGTGCTTGTGCACAGACACGGAGCTGCTGGAGCTCCCACGCGGCCTTCCCTTTAGTAATGCAGAGCGCTGGGAGATTATCTCCCAGCGCTCTGCATTGCTAAAGAGCCGGGAGAGCTCACAGCTTCAAGGCGGCGGCTCGACGCGGCATAGCAAGCCGCGCCAAGGCAAAAGAAAAAAAAAATTAATTGTAGTGGCAGGCGCCCCTCTGTAGGGTGTGCCTGTAGGCAGATGCCTACTCTGCCTTACGGGAAATCCGGCCCTGGCTATGGGGACACAAGAGGGGATATGTTGATATGTTTTGGTGGGAGTGGGTTATGGGAGATACAAGAGGGGATATGCTGATGTATTTTGGTGGGAGTGGGCTATGGGGGATACTAGAGGGGATATGTTGATATATTTTGGAGGGAGGGGTTATTGGGACACAAGAGGGGATATGTTGATGTGTTTTGGTGGGAGGAGTTATAGGGGATACAAGAGGAGAAAAGTTGATGTGTTTTGGTGGGTGGGAGGGGTTATGGTGGTACAAGAGGGGATATTGTGATATGTTTTGGTGGGAGTGGATTACATGGATACAAGAGGGGATATGTTGATATATTTTGGTGGGAGTGGGTTATGGGAGATACAAGAGGGGATATGCTGATGTGTTTTGGTGGGAGGAGTTATGGGGGATAAAAAAGGAGATATGTTGATATATTTTGGTGGGAGGAGCTATGGGCAGGGCTGGATTTACATCTCAGGAGCCTGTAGGCACAGATACCTGAAGCGCCCACCCCATCTCCACAATGCTCCAAATCTCCATATTGCCCTCACATTGCCCACCATCACACTCACATTGCCCCCATCATCTCAACATTGCCCTCACATTGACCCCCATCACCATCAGCTCCACATTGACCCCATCACCATCAGCTCCATATTGACCCCATCACCATTAGCTCCACACTGACCCCATCAGCTTCAGCTCCACATTGACCCCATCAGCTTCACCTCCACATTGACCCCATCAGCTCCACATTGACCCCATCACCATCAGCTCCATATTGACCCCATCAGCTCCACATTGCTTGCCCCCCATCATCCCCATATTGACCTCACATTGCTCCCATTATCTCCAGATTAACCCTTTGAGTGTCAGAGTGGTACACAACGTATTGCTTTGCAATGCGTTGCGTACCACTCTGGCACTCAAAGGGTTAAGCCTCATTCATCCGTTTCCTACCTCCCTGGTGGTCCAGCGGCTGGAGAGATCTGTGCTTGTGCACAGACACGGAGCTGCTGGAGCTCCCACGCGGCCTTCCCTTTAGTAATGCAGAGCGCTGGGAGATTATCTCCCAGCGCTCTGCATTGCTAAAGAGCCGGGAGAGCTCACAGCTTCAAGGCGGCGGCTCGACGCGGCATAGCAAGCCGCGCCAAGGCAAAAGAAAAAAAAAATTAATTGTAGTGGCAGGCGCCCCTCTGTAGGGTGTGCCTGTAGGCAGATGCCTACTCTGCCTTACGGGAAATCCGGCCCTGGCTATGGGGACACAAGAGGGGATATGTTGATATGTTTTGGTGGGAGTGGGTTATGGGAGATACAAGAGGGGATATGCTGATGTGTTTTGGTGGGAGGAGTTATGGGGGATACAAGAGGGGATATGTTGATATATTTTGGAGGGAGGGGTTATTGGGACACAAGAGGGGATATGTTGATGTGTTTTGGTGGGAGGGGTTATAGGGGATACAAGAGCAGAAATGTTGATGTGTTTTGGTGGGTGGGAGGGGTTATGGTGGTACAAGAGGGGATATTGTGATATGTTTTGGTGGGAGTGGATTACATGGATACAAGAGGGGATATGTTGATGTGTTTTGGTGGGAGTGGGTTATGGGAGATACAAGAGGGGATATGCTGATGTGTTTTGGTGGGATTGGGCTATGGGGGATACAAGAGGGGATATGCTGATGTATTTTGGTGGGAGTGGGCTATGGGGGATACTAGAGGGGATATGTTGATGTGTTTTGGTGGGAGTGGGTTATGAGGGATACAAGAGGGGATATGTTGATGTGTTTTGGTGGAAGGTGTTATGGGTATACAAGAGGGGCTATATTGATATATTTTGGTAGGAATGGGTTATGGGGGATACAAGAGGGGATATGTTGATATGTTTTGGTGGGAGTGGGTTATGAGGGATACAAGAGGGGATATGCTGATGTGTTTTGGTGGGAGGTGTTATGGGGATACAAGAGGGGATATGCTAATGTGTTTTAGTAGGAGTGGGTTATGGGAGATACTATAGGGTTATGTTGATGTGTTTTGGTGGGAGTGAACTATGGGGGATACAAGAGGGGATATGTTGATGTGTTTTGGTGGGAGTGGGTTATGGGGGATATAAGAGGGGATATGTTGATATGTTTTGGTGGGAGTGGGTTATGGGGAATACAAGAGGGTATATGCTGATGTATTTTGGTGGGAGTGGGCTATGGGGGATACTAGAAGGGATATGTTGATGTGTTTTGGTGGGAGTGGGTTATGAGGAATACAAGAGGGGATATGTTGATGTGTTTTGGTGGAAGGAGCTATGGGGACACAAGAGGGGATATGTTGATATGTTTTGGTGGGAGTGGGTTATGGGAGATACAAGAGGGGATATGCTGATGTGTTTTGGTGGGAGGAGTTATGGGGATAAAAAAGGAGATATGTTGATATATTTTGGTGGGAGGAGCTATGGGGATACAAGAGTGGATATGCTGATGTGTTTTGGTGGGAGTGGGCTATGGGGGATACAAGAGGGGATATGCTGATGTATTTTGGTGGGAGTGGGCTATGGGGGATACTAGAGGGGATATGTTGATGTGTTTTGGTGGGAGTGGGTTATGGGGGATACTGGAGGGGATATGTTGATGTGTTTTGTGGGAGTAGGTTATGCGGGATACAAGAGGGGATATGTTGTGTTTTGGTGGGAGTGGGTTATGGGGGATACAAGAGTGGATATGCTGATGTGTTTTGGTGGGAGTAGGCTATGGGGGATACAAGAGGGGATATGCTGATGTATTTTGGTGGGAGTGGGCTATGGGGGATACTATAGGGGATATGTTGATGTGTTTTGGTGGAAGTGGGTTATGAGGGATACAAGAGGGGATATGTTGATGTGTTTTTGTGGGAGGTGTTATGGGGATACAAGAGGGGATATGCTGATGTATTTTAGTGGGAGTTGGTTATGGGGGATACAAGAGGGGCTATATTGATATATTTTGGTAGGAATGGGTTATTGGGGATATAAGAGGGGATATGTTGATATGTTTTGGTGGGAGTGGGTTATGAGGGATACAAGAGGGGATATGCTGATGTATTTTGGTGGGAGTGGGCTATGGGGGATACTAGAGGGGATATGTTGATGTGTTTTGGTGGAAGTGGGTTATGAGGGATACAAGAGGGGATATGTTGATGTGTTTTGGTGGGAGGTGTTATGGGGATACAAGAGGGGATATGCTAATGTGTTTTAGTGGGAGTGGGTTATGGAAGATACAAGAGGGGATATGTTGATGTGTTTTGGTGGGAGTGGGTTATGGGGGATACAAGAGGGGATATGTTGATATATTTTGGTGGGAGTGGGTTATGGGGGTTAGAAGAGGGGATATGTTGACATATTTTGGTGGGAGTGGGTTATGGGGGATACCAGAGTGGATATGTTGATATGTTTTGGTGGGAGTGGGTTATGAGGGATACAAGAGGGGATATGCTGATGTATTTTGGTGGAAGTGGGCTATGGGGGATACAAGAGGGGATATGTTGATGTGTTTTGGTGGGAGGTGTTATGGGGATACAAGAGGGGATATGTTGATATGTTTTGGAGGGAGTAGGTTATGGGGGATACAAGAGGGGATATGCTGATGTATTTTAGTGGGAGTTGGTTATGGGGGATACAAGAGGGGCTATATTGATATATTTTGGTAGGAATGGGTTATTGGGGTACAAGAGGGGATATGTTGATATGTTTTGGTGGGAGTGGGTTATGAGGGATACAAGAGGGGATATGCTGATGTATTTTGGTGGGAGTGGGCTATGGGGGATACTAGAGGGGATATGTTGATGTGTTTTGGTGGAAGTGGGTTATGAGGGATACAAGAGGGGATATGTTGATGTGTTTTGGTGGGAGGTGTTATGGGGATACAAGAGGGGATATGCTAATGTGTTTTAGTGGGAGTGGGTTATGGGAGATACAAGAGGGGATATGTTGATGTGTTTTGGTGGGAGTGGGTTATGGGGGATACAAGAGGGGATATGTTGATATATTTTGGTGGGAGTGGGTTATGGGGGTTAGAAGAGGGGATATTTTGATATATTTTGGTGGGAGTGGGTTATGGGGGATACAAGAGTGGATATGTTGATATGTTTTGGTGGGAGTGGGTTGTGGGGGATTCAAGAGGGGATTTGCTGATGTATTTTGGTGGGAGTGGGCTATGGGGATACAAGAGGGGATATGTTGATGTGTTTTGGTGGGAGTGGGTTATAGGGGATACAAGAGTGGATATGTTGATATGTTTTGGAGGGAGTAGGTTATGGGGGATACAAGAGGGTATATGCTGATGTATTTTGGTGGGAGTGGGCTATGGGGGATACTAGAAGGGATATGTTGATGTGTTTTGGTGGGAGTGGGTTATGAGGGATACAAGAGGGGATATGTTGATGTGTTTTGGTGGGAGGTGTTATGGGGATACAAGCGGGGGATATGCTGATGTGTTTTGGTGGGAATGGGTTATGGGAGCTACAAGAGGGGATATGTTGATGGTGAGAGTGAACTATGGGGGATACAAGAGGGGATATGTTGATGTGTTTTGGTGGGAGTGGGTTATGGGGGATATAAGAGGGGATATGTTGATGTGCTTTGGTAGAAGTGGGTTATAGGGGATATAAGAGGGGATATGTTGATGTGTTTTGGTGGAAGTGGGCTATGGGGGATACAAGAGGGGATATGTTGATGTGTTTTGGTGGGAGTAGGCTATGGGGGATATAGGGGATATGGTTGTGTATGTTTATTAAGTATGGACCCTGTCTTTATTTATTTCCTGTTATAGGCATGTACAACACGGATGAATATACCACTTTTCTTAAATTTAATTACTTAAAGGATATAACAAAAGTGGCCTCCTTTTAACAGGTCCTCCCAGGACCTCATATTATTTTGAACTTACTCTATGTGTTGATCTACTCAGGATGGAGAATTGGGAGGATAATGTTATCCCCCTTCATTTTATTTAAGGTCAAATGTGTAATTAATAAAACCATCAAACCCTCTGATCTGTCAGTGAAAGGGTTAATTAGGGTTGGGGGTTGATAGGGGATGGTGTTAGTTTGCCTGAACTCCTTCTTTGCAGGTATGATTGGAACACATTACTGTGCAATGCTTTACAATCAATCCAGCAACATAATTAAATCAGGGAATATCTATGTTGTGCAGTGTGTTCCAATCAATCCTGCAACAGAGGGGTTAAATCAGGGAACATTCATATGTGTGGGAAGGGTGTCACTATAGGCTCTTGCCCTCCTGGTTACTCCAGCCACATACAGAGGCAAAGGACCAGGCTTATGCTCCTCATACTTCTCTCGCAACCAATTCACTATAGCATGGCTGACTGCAGCTCCAGTAGTGAGGAACAACCAACCTTGTCCAGGAAATCTGCCTTTTTACTAAAACTCCAAGGAAGCCTTTAGCACATAGGTACACAGTGGGTCTTGGTGCTTTTAATAGGTGAATCGATGAGCCTATAATGTGCACAGATTTGATTCACCTGTTCTGAGTACATGTCCCCCACTGAGTATTAGAAAACAATACTTTCTTTATTTACTTTAGTTTCCATTTAAATAGGGCACATACATATTGAGACCCATATGTGATGCTAAATACCAATACACATAGACCTTAAATGTTTCATGTCCTTAAGGAAGTTGATCTGGCACTGACTCATAAGATATGCTGAGTGACTGAGTCATGTATTTAACAAAAAGGCTAAGTAGATAGTGATTAGGATGGATTCCCTTGTTGAATTTTGGTAATGACCGTAAATGTCTGCTTTGGGAATGTGGAATACATTTAACTTCCTAATGTAATTATAGCCATCGAACCTTTAGTTTTCTTTTTTCATTCTCTAGACAGTTGAGTTCATTAGAAACCTTAAACTTATACATAACAATCCTAAGCACATTTTGTTAATAGGAAAATAAACCCTATAGAAAAGGTAATTTTGCGTGTGAACACAGATTTCTTTATTTACTTATAATGGTATTACAAATTAATTTACAGGAATCTAAAATCTACAATCCACAGTGTGACCACTTGTGGTCACATACAAACCCCAACTGGAAGCCCTAAGAAGGATTGCAAAAGATTTACAAGCAATCCTCCACAAAGATAGTAGATTAATTGCCATTTTTCCAGATCCACCACTTATCTCATAGAGACAACCCCCAAATTTATTGTCAAAAGATGTCTACCACAACAAATTGCACATTCCCCTGTGGAATAAAAAGATGTGAGACCTGTCCATACATCATATGCATAGCAAAAATAAAAATACCAAACAGACATCAACACTATGAAATGAACAATTCCTTCACTCGCATCTCATCAAATGGGGTATATCTGATAACATGTGCACAGTGTCTCACGGGAAGATACTACATTGCATAAACTAGACAGACACTGAGGAAAATAATGAACCTCCACTGCCACACAGTGTAAAAATACTGCACCAAGGTCCATAGCCATCAACCTAAAGTCTGGGAACCAACAAACAATAGAAATTCCACAAATGCCCATTGATTTCAATAAGATTTTAATCCCTTAAATGCTAGTGGTCTCAAGTGTGGAGACCTCTCTAGCAATTAGAGTGATTAAAAGCACTGATTAACACTGAGTGTCAATGATTGCACTGCAAAATGGGTATATGTTGATATACTTTGATGAGAGTGGGGTTTTGAGGGACAAAATAGGTGATATGTTGATGTTTTGGAGGGAAGGGGTTTATGGGGACACAAGAGGGGATATGTTGATGTGTTTTCATTGACTGGGGTTATGGGGGATACAAGAGGGATATACTGATATGTTTTGGTGGGTGGGAGTGGGTTATGGGGGACACAAGGTAGTTATGTTGATGTGTATTCATTGAAGGGGTTATGGGGACACAAGGGAGATATGTTGATGTGCTTTATTGCAGTTGGCTAGCACTATACAGTCCAAATGATAGTCTAAAAAATGTGAAGGTCACCATAATCATAGGAAACTTTTGAACACAAAGGGAAAGAAAAATGTGTGAATTTAAATTAAACCCCCTAGGAAACCCATTTCATTTTTTTATTCATGGCTTGAAAAACTTACTTACACAGCCAATGCCCAGCTAAAACAGAAGTGGGAGGCAGACCTGGGGCCACTGGAAGATTGGGAGTGAGACTGGGCCAGGAGAGGTCCACATGAGGTGGCCACTACACCTAGACATTGCCTTATTCAGCTAAAGATACTGCATAGAACATACTATTCACCACGCTCATTATATTTGATGGGTATTAGAGAAGACGACATATAAATTTGCTGTCGTGTAGTGGAGAGGAACTTCTGGCACCTTCTCTGGGGCTGTGGGGAACTAACAGATTTTTGGGCCAAAATAATAGACGTGATATCACAAAGTCTCCTAAGACCTATTCCTCTCACTCCAAAAATTTGCATTTTATCTATACTTCCAGATGACTTGCACTGTGGTCCAACTGGTAGGCTACTCAGGGAACTTTTGATTATTGCTAGGAGGATGGTGGCCATGGCCTGGATATCTGCAGAGCCCCCACATTTTCAAAGTTGGACAGCTTTGTTCAATAAAAATCTTCCACATTTTAAACTCCTTTATGTACATAGAGGGCCCCCAAGAAGTTCTATGATATCTGGGAATCATGGCTTGCGGCTGATCCTGGAGTGTTATTGTCCACTTAATTGTGACCTGGGTGACTAAAGCGGCCTCTGACACTGCTAACTTTGAGTTGGAAACACTTAAGGACTCTTCTGAATGGAGGCCCTCACATACTTAGAGCATGATGGGCCTGTTTCTGGGAGGTGCAGAGGGAGCTCGGGGAATTCCCTTACCCCTTTTTTGGGGGGGGGGTTGGTTTTCTTGGTTAGGAGTTAAAAAATGTATGCAAAACTCTTGAGGATGTAGCAGGGTACTTGTGTATTCTAATGTAACCGCTATCCTATAATGCACATTTCTATTGTATCAAAATATTGCTTGCTGACTATGTGTAATGTTTCTTAATATTGTAATCAGTAAATGTATAATTTGACCAATCTGTGTCCTCAGTAAAAAACTTTAAATAAAAAAAATCTACCACTCACTGTTCACTGGTGTATCCATCATGTCATCTGGCTTCAAAGCCAGCACCTTTAATCATGGCTAATGCCGCAGCAAGGTTACACCAGTGGCTACCAACGCACCCAAACATGTGCTCTGTTCCTTACTCTCCAGCTGAGTAGACTGACTTCCCCAAGTAGATTCTCTATCTTGACGCTACCAAGTTTGAGACCTACTACGTTCCTCCTCTCTGAAAAACCTGGGAGCATCTCTATCATAGCTGGGAACTCTCCTGTTTTGCCCTGGAGACTGTATTACTGGGTCTCCGGGGCAGAGTCTAATTTGCCGGATGTGGGGAGTTTCTGTTAAAACTCTGCCCACTTGTGCTCCATCCCACCCCATTCCTCCCACTCCCCGCCCTTTTCTCCTACTTTCCCAGGCAATATTGCCTATTTTTTTGTGTGTGTTTTTTTGCCCCTCCCCTCATAATTAAGCCCTGCCCCTTTTATGACGCGAATCACATCATTTCTCTTCCCTCATCCACACAACAGGACTCCACTTTGGGAAGCCCAGATCTACAAGTTCCTAGGTATGGTCTCTATCAGTCGTTCTTTGTACAACCATCAGGATCCAGCTGCCCTGAGTACATTTGTGACACCAAGGCTGCTTGAGATATAAATCTGAACCTATATTCAAATGCTGACAATATCAGGATGTAAAGGGAAAGTATAAAACAAATCAGATTTTTAGGACACTAAGAGCAAATGGTGGCGTAATTATGGGGCAAACCAAGTGCAACACAGGGGAGAAATAACCATTTGAGTCCTAAAGAGCACTCCCAATGCATTGCTTTGTCCTGTTTAAACCAACTGACATTTTATGTGGTGCAGTTGATTTAATCTACAATTGTTTCACTTTTCTTTAGTGCATTAAAATCCTTTGAAATATATTTAATAAGTGAAACAGATGCAATTCTAGAACCAACCAACAAATGCTTAATGATTTAACCCATTAATGATTAGAGAGGTATGCTACATATTGCTTTACCATAAATTACTTAGAAAGCGCTCTGGTGCAATAAATAAAATATCCAGAACCACCACCACCCCAGGCACGGGTACTCACAAACATTAGGCTGTCAATCAAATATATCAGAAACAGCTAAATAAGCATCACTAGGATATTCCTGATGTAGAAACAGGACCCTGTGTCTTGTTATGGTGAAATAAAAGGCCGTTCCTCCTCAGACATGTCATCCACAAACGGTGAAAGATACCAACAACTCAACAACAACAAAAAAAAAAAAATAGGGGGGGCATCCAATCGTATAAATATTGTCAACAAAATTGAACAAGGTACAAAACTCAAATGTATTCATGTGTAGATGTGGCCAGCAAAGGGGATAACTGATGCTGACAAATAAGCCAATGGAGAATTCACACCGTCACCACTCGGTGAAACCAGAACTGTACAGCTGCTATATCTATACCGAAGAATAAAAATTCCGATTGTTCCAAAATATATCAAAAATATAATGTGTGTAAAAAAAGAGTGACAAATATGCTTTAAAAACAATGTTGATGACGACAGCTAACGCCTTTCACTGATCAAGTGATTTCTCAAAGCCACAATGTCTGTATACAGATAAAGTTGATCTTAGATTATAGGGTTGCTTTAAATCAATGAGTATTTTGAGGATGTTTATTTGATTGTTTGTTTGCCCCACTCTTTAGCTTATTGAATAGAATTCTTAAAAATATTGTCCCTACTTCCAAAAATGGTAAAAATAATTGAATGGAGGTAACACTGAGGTGGCCCACTCCAGCTTCCTAATATACTCACTCCTGCTGCACAATGACTAACAAGGGTCACCAGGAAAGAAGGTTGGAGAGGAACATATAATAATTGTAAATTTGAATGTACGTGTGTAAATCATTCTCTGGATTGAACTGTACAGTGCTGCATACACTTGTGGCACTATATAAACATATTCATTCATTTATAAATAACCATTAACATTGGCTCATCTGTGTTCAAACAGGCATGTTTAGTACCTTAAGGACATATTATGTGAGGTTTCACAGCAGACAAGAAAAAGGCAAACTGGTTGAGTCAAGTGATTATTATCTGCCATCAGAGCTGATGTTTCTGTATTTATTTACACCTATATCTCTTTTTGGCAAAGGTTTCTCTAACCGAGAGCACAACAAGTGTTTTGTTCAACCCTTTGCTGTTCATCTTCCATGTGTTATAGAGTAGGAGGCCAGAAGTGATCAGCCAGGCGAGGAGTACAGTAATATACTGATTACAGATGACCCTGCCTAGTTTATTCCAGTGTAATGGGTACATCCCTTGACCACACGCTTCACAGATTCCATTTCACACAATTTCAAACGTTTATCATCAGTGTTCAGGTGTGAGCAACTGAGCGAGCTGCTTATCTTTAGCATCATTCCAATATCACTTAAATGGAAAAAAACATCCTCGCCATTGAGCTCATAGGCAGCACTGCAGTATTGAATTGTGGAAGAAGTGAAGGGGCTTTTGCTGACTATTATAATTACAGAACTGGTCAGTGTATGGCCGTAGCTCCTAACAATACTACACCTTTCTTGAGCTTGACACATTCAAAAAACAGGTCAGGATTTGATGTAGTCTCATCTCGAGCACACATGCTCCAAGCACAATGACTGAGCCTCTGAACAACATGTGCTCAAGCTGGGATATCCTCAAGTCCTGGCCTGTTACTGGGTAAGGGGTGAGCACCTCTGTTCTAAAACATGCTTTACAACAAGGCTATTTCTAGGTACTATCTCATGGTGCTTAAGACCATGTCTCATGTTTAAAGCCCCAGGTCATCTTGACAGCTTGGGACACATAATGGGGCTAATCGTCCTACTATCAATGGTTCAGTTGAGATGCACTGTACAATAATAATTGAATTATTATTTAATTATTAATTCTAGAGTCAGCAAAGAGAATGACAGGGACAACATTTTGTTTCCAAATTCCCCTTAATTGAAATGTTAAGACTTAAGTCACTTGAATGTTAGCGAAATCTCTACTGCATTGCAAAGCTCCAACCTTACTCCCTGTGTGTGTTTGTGTATGTGTGTGCATGTTGGGGGGGGGGACTCAAATGTCCCCAAAGGGCTCAGTAGGATCTAGTTATACCCATTCATCTCCTGACAGCTGTTGGCTGATGGGTGGTGATGGCCATTGTACACCAGATCAGCTGGAAGGCCTTAGTTTGCCCTCCCTTGATCTACACATTCTGCATTCCAAATTAATGTGCTCATGTCCCTGCATGCACAAAATATACAAGAGACTGCCCTACCAACCAACATTTTAGATGGCAAAAGAGGGATACTTTCATCTTAGGCAGTGCTGCTGGGGATGCGTCTGGTGGCCGAGGCATAACTGAGAAAGTTTAAGTTACTTCATGACCTTCAGGGTTGGAAAGAGAGACAGAGGGATTTGGGTCTCAAAAAGGAACTGTTCCTCCTAAAGAGGGACAGTTGGGAGGTGTGTGCTTCTTATTATGAGTAAGAATATTTAAGGACATATTTTAGTGGTCTGAGGTCCCTCTGACCCTTTAAATATGTAAATATCCCAGGTGCTACCTCAACACAACAACTGTGTCATAGAAAGAGAGAGAGAGCGAGGAAAGAGAGTGTTGGCAATTGGTGCAAACCCCAGGTGTGTGAATTTTCTTCATCAGTTGGGAAAACTGCCAAAATATGTAGGTGTACTTTTATGCAAACATAATTTATCATGAAATTTTATTATTCCATGCTGATTGCATGCAGAATTTTATAGCTGAGAGAGAAAGAGAAGAGAGTTCTGGTGATTGGTGCACACTATTGCTTAATACATAACTCTTATTGTTTGTTTGTTAGAAACAGAGTCAGCCATAACTCTCTTGAAAAAACTTTGTTTAAAATAACAGGAGCTCCCAAGCTGAGATAATTGCTTCTTGCTTAAATAAAATGAAAAAGAGAAATCCTATTCCCTTCCTTGAGCTTCAAAGAAATATAATATAGGCCAGGGCTTATAATTTTAAGTCCTTTGCTACTAGCCAGACCTGAAAAGTTACTCGCCACTACAAGACATATCATACCCACCAGGGCTGAATTTCTACTCGCCAGGGCTAAATTTTCACTCGCCATTGGCTAGTGGCGAGTGGAAATTTTGAGCCCTGATATAGGCAATTCAAAATTCCAGAAATCAGCACTGATATGTGCATCTATCTATTGAATGTTAGTTCGATAAAAAAAGGTGTTAAAAATATCAGAAAAAAAGAAATAGCTCAGAGTGCTAACGTACCATAATGTATACATATAATAAATGAAATTAAAATGAAATTAAGAAATTTGTGTATAGATAGCAGCAAGGAATGAGAGGGTTTTCCAGTCCCACAAGTAACAGGGCAAAACCTATAGTGTGAGCACAAGACAAAAGGACAAACCTGTGCTCCTCAATACAAAGTGAAAATGTGTGCCCCGTATTGGGCATATTTAATACTACTGTGTGATTACATTCTGCAATACTCATTCATTTGTGCTCTATACCACTGGACTAAAATGGTTAACATATTTAGTCCTAGTCCTATAAAGTATATATACAGTTTGTGGTTAAGAACTGCACTCAAAACATAAATGCCCAAAGTAGGGCCAAAACAATGGAAGTCCTGTGAGTGCGGTTCTTAACCACAAACTGTACATATATATATATATATATATATATATATATATATATATATATATATATATAGAGAGAGAGAGAGAGAGAGAGAGAGAGAGAAAGAGAGAGTGGTGAGTGTCATGGGTGTGCCTAATCAAAATTCTAACCGCGTATTTACTCAATGAGCAAAATTTATATGTTAATTAAACTTTTTCATGCTCTGAACATTGCTGAACAACTATAGGAAAGGAAAGCACAAGAGCTGGCTATTGATTGCTAATTTATCTTGCTGATTCCTTACTCTTTTGCATTCCATGTAAATTCTGTTATGATAATGATGCAGGGTATTTGGAAATGACTAATTGTCACCCAACCAAGATACCATCTGTTTACTTCATTTGTGTAACAAAAAAGGGCAGGTGCTATGTTATTAAAATGCAGTTGGAAAAGTTTTTTTTTATGGTGATTATCACTGACTTTCAATGTGATGTAGTACATTTTGTCATACGCATTATCAGTAAGAATGGAGAAATAAATATTTAGATTGAGGAATCCCAGAATCTATTTTACAGCAAGAATAGGTTTACATAGTGCAAGGACAAAGTGAATGCAATCCTATCTGACTTGTAAGCTGCTGAAGTTTAATTATTACTTAACAAACAGGTGGAGGAAAATCAGAACACCTTGAGGTTGATATACTAAGAATAATTGGAGCAATTCAACGGCACTAAGAGGCAGATAAACATTCACATTGATTAAAATGGGGTTGTATCCCCTTGAATGCTAGAGATGTCACCAATTCAGTCTCTACAGTACTGTTGGATAAGCATCCTCCTTGATCTCCCCTGACCTCCCTGCTGTCTTCTTTCTCTTCATGATACCTGCTGCTACTTCCTCTCACTACAAGCTCACTGCTGCCACTTCCATTCTCTTCAGGTTCCCTGCTGCCAACTACTTTCTCTGCAAGTTCCCATTTGCCACCTGCAAGCTCCCCTCTTCCATCTTCTCTCTCCCCAGTCTCCTTGCTCCTGCTTCTTCCTTGCAGCATACTACAGCTCCTATGTTGCACTTCACCACCTTCCCTCTCCCGATCTATTCAGTATCAATTTTGAAAAACCCAGGATTTCCTCCTTATACTTTGAATGGATCCATGAAATGAACTGCTGAGGTTTTACTTTTCTCTAATGACTATACGTGGATGTCTGGTACTGTAGCTACTAGTGGATGGATGGCTCTGTATATGTTTCTGTTACTACCAGTGCATGGATGGTTCTGTAACTACCAGCGCATGTGTGGTTCTTTAATTATCAGTGGATGAGGGGTTCTGTGACTAGCAGTGTATGTGTAGATCTGCAATTATCAGGGGATGGGTGGTTATGTACACACTAACATGTCCTTAAAATGTACACATGTAAAAAATACACAGCTCTTTGATTTTGACAGGGTCCATGAAATTAATTACTGAGGTTTTACTTATGTGGATGGATGGCTTTGTAACTACCAGTGGATGGATGGCTCTGTAACTACCAGTGTATTGATGGCACTGTAACTACCAGTGGATGGATGGCTCTGTAACTACCAGTGGATGGATATCTCTGTAAATACCAGTGAATGGATGGTTCAGTAACTACCAGTGTATGGATGGCTCTATAACTACCAGTGGATGGATGGTGCTGTAACTACCAGTGAATGGATGGTTCTGTAACTACCAGTGAATGGATGGTTCTGTAACTACCAGTGGATGGATGGTTCTGTAACTACCAGTGAATGGATGGTTCAGTAACTACCAGTGTATGGATGGCTCTCTAACTACCAGTGGATGGATGGTGCTGTAACTACCTGTGCATGTATGACTCTGTAACTACCAGTGGATGGATGGCTCTATAACTACCAGTGGATGGATGGTTCTGTAACTACCAGTGCATGGATGGCACTGTAACTACCAGTGAATGGATGGTTCTGTAACTACCAGTGGATGGATGGTGCTGTAACTATCAGTGGATGGATGGCACTGTAACTATCAGTGGATGGATGGCTCTGTAACTACCAGTGGATGGAGGGCTCTGTAACTACCAGTGGATGGAGGGTGCTGTAACTACCAGTGGATGGAGGGCTCTGTAACTACCAGTGCATGGATGGCTCTGTAACTACCAGTGGGTGGATGGCACTGTAACTACCAGTGGATGGATGGCTCTGTAACTACCAGTGGATGGAGGGCTCTGTAACTACCAGTCAATGGATGGCTCTGTAACTACCAGTGGATGGATGGTGCTGTAACTATCAGTGGATGGAGGGCTCTGTAACTACCAGTGGATGGAGGGCTCTGTAACTACCAGTGCATGGATGGCACTGTAACTACCAGTGGATGGATGGCACTGTAACTACCAGTGGATGGATGGCTCTGTAACTACCAGTGGATGGAGGGCTCTGTAACTACCAGTCAATGGATGGCTCTGTAACTACCAGTGGATGGATGGTGCTGTAACTATCAGTGGATGGAGGGCTCTGTAACTACAAGTGGATGGATGGCTCTGTAACTACCAGTGGATGGATGGTGCTGTAACTATCAGTGGATGGATGGCACTGTAACTATCAGTGGATGGATGGCTCTGTAACTACCAGTGGATGGAGGGCTCTGTAACTACCAGTGGATGGATGGCTCTGTAACTACAAGTGGATGGATGGCTCTGTAACTACCAGTGGATGGAGGGCTCTGTAACTACCAGTGCATGGATGGCTCTGTAACTACCAGTGGATGGATGGTGCTGTAACTACCAGTGGATGGATGGTGCTGTAACTATCAGTGGATGGAGGGCTCTGTAACTACAAGTGGATGGATGGCTCTGTAACTACCAGTGGATGGATGGTGCTGTAACTATCAGTGGATGGAGGGCTCTGTAACTACCAGTGGATGGATGGCTCTGTAACTACCAGTGCATGGATGGCTCTGTAACTACCAGTGGATGGATGGCACTGTAACTACCAGTGGATGGATGGCTCTGTAACTACCAGTGGATGGAGGGCTCTGTAACTACCAGTGGATGGAGGGCTCTGTAACTACCAGTGGATGGAGGGCTCTGTAACTACCAGTGGATGGAGGGCTCTGTAACTACCAGTGCATGGATGGCTCTGTAACTACCAGTGGATGGATGGCACTGTAACTACCAGTGGATGGAGGGCTCTGTAACTACAAGTGGATGGAGGGCTCTGTAACTACAAGTGGATGGATGGTTCTGTAACTACAAGTGGATGGAGGGCTCTGTAACTACAAGTGGATGGAGGGTTCTGTAACTACCAGTGGATGGATGGTTCTGTAACTACAAGTGGATAGAAGGCGCTGTAACTACCAGTGGATCGATGGTTCTGTAACTACCAGCTGATGGATGGCTCTGTAACTACCAGTGGATCGATGGTTCTGTAACTACCAGTGGATGGATGGTTCTGTAACTACCAGTGGATGGATGGCTCTGTAACTACCAGTGGATCGATGGTTCTGTAACTACCAGCTGATGGATGGCTCTGTAACTACTTGTGCATGGATGGTTCTGTAACTACCAGTGTATCTTGGTTCCCAGGAATAAACCAGGAGTCAGTACTGTAAAGTAAAACAATCTTTTATTAGAATAATCACAGTAATGCAAGTAAACAGATAACACAGAGAGGGTGATCAAAGAGGCAAGCACTGTATCAGAAATAGCAGTCCACCAATAGATCCACCAAACTGTCTGAGACTAGGCGTCAGCCCACTTGAGCCTCAAGTAATTCAGAACGCCGAAAGGACTAACACTGACTCATCAACTAACAGTTGATGGATGGTTCTGTAACTAACAGTGGATGGATGGTTCTGTAACTATCTGTGAATGGATGGTTCTGTAACTACCCGTGGATGCATGGTTCTGTAACTACCAGTGTATGGATGGCTCTGTAACTACTACCTATGGGTGTGTGATTCTTAATTATCATTGGATGTGGGCTTCTGTGACTAGCAGTGTATGTGTGGACCTGTAATTATCAGTGGATAGATGGTTCTGTAGCTATCAGTGGATGGATTGTTATGTAGCTAACAGTGGATGGATGATTCTGTAACTACCAGTGGATGTGTGGTTCTTTAATTATCAGTGGATGTGGGGTTCTGTGGTGAGCAATGTATGTGTGGATCTGTAATTATCTGTTCTGCAGCCACCAGTGTATGGATGGCTCTATGATTATCAGTTGATTATCAGTGGATATGTGGTTCTGTGACAACCAGTGAATGTGTAGAAGATTGAAGCAATTCATACGCTATATAAATATATATATATATATATATATTTTTTTTAATCTGGACAGCTCTAGAGCCAGATATTTTATTGTGTCCACCTACATCATTGCGCCACCATAACTTCCTTTGTATATATAATTGTAATAAGATTTCTTTTATATATATAATGCCCCCGGACACTCATGTCAAATCTCTGCAAGGACTAACATGCCCTTAAAATGTATACACTAACATGTCTTTAAAATGTCACAGATATTCTACTTATTAAACCAACTACGCAACTGCCCACTTCTGTCAGTCTCTGCAACAACATACAAACGACATGCACGTGTGCTCCATACTGCACTAGGGTACTTCCTCCTCCTTCACGTCCCATTACAGGATAAGACTACACCCGTAATTCAAAATAATGCAACACTACAATAACAATAATAAAAATAATAATGCACATAATAGTAATACAACACTATTACTTTACTCATGAAATGTGTGATTACTTCCCTTTGCGTGCCAGAGCAGTATCCAATGCTTTGCAATGCAATGCGATGCATACCTCTGTGTTACTCAAAGGCTTAAACTTAGTCATACTCAGAGTAGTAGACAAAAAAAAAAAAATACTCATACATCTTGAGACATCCACCACTTGATAGAGGTACACATCTAATCACTGCACCCCCTACCAAGGCAGTGACCGACATGCTTGAATTGCCACCCACTTTCTATGCTGCTGTGCCTCCTCCTTGTAGGTCCTCTTCCACTGAAGACAGATTTGTGCCCTGTGAACACCTGACAGAGCAATATCATAGTTTCAATGTGCATACCTCTGCAAATTGAAACTATGGTATTGCCATGTCAGGACCTCAAGGTCCTCGCATGGCTCGAATCTATCTTCAGTGTAAGAGGTCCTACAAGGAGGAGGCACAGCAGAGGAGGAAGTGGGTTGAAACCCAAGCTTGCTCGCCACTGACTGGGGAGGGTGATTAAATGTGTGCCTCCATCTAGTGGTGGATGTCTCAAGAGGTCTGATTTATTTTTTTGCACTGCTTTCAGTTTTATTATGATTAAATTTAAATGCCAGATAGTATGCATCACATTGCTAATCAATGCATTGCTCACCCCGGGGGAGAGAAGCACATGGTACAGTAGGGAGACATTGATATGGGATTGGAAACAATAAGACAAATGAAACAGACAGCTCCTACTTACCTGCTCCAACACTGTTGCTTTCCAAATAAACTTTATATTAAGGTCAACATTGTTGGAGCAGGCAAGAAGGGGGCCTGCATTTTTTCTCTTCTCTTATTGTCATCATATTGATCTCTCCATTCTCTTTAATGTGTGTCTACTTTCATGTCTTTCCTCAGTGTCTGTGCCCCCTTATACTCCATGTTTGTCACCCTTCTTCTCCATTTTCCTCCCCCACTCTCTTCTTCTATCCTGTCTCCATCCTCTTCTGCTCCATGCAGCTCACCTTCTCCCCATATCCCTTTTCCCTCATCCATGTTCTTCTTACTGCATCTGCCTCTGTTTGTCTATCTGTGTATGTGTGTCTAATGTTTTGTCTATCTGTGTGTGTGTGTGACTGTTACAATTAAAGCCCTTTCACTTTTGCTGATCCTGGAGACTACAAATCCCATCATCACCAACCAGCTGATTTGAGTTTATGGGAGTTTCAATCCCCAATCGCTGGTGGGCCAAAGACTGTCTACCCCTTGTTTAAAGATTTTCATTGCTAGGGTTTCAATGGGATTTCAATTCCTTTTCATCCCAGCAGAAAGTTTGTGTATTAATGTTGACTTATGCCCATACCTGGGAACTTCTAATTGACGTCTACCCAGAGGGGAGTCCTCTGGTGCAGCAGGGGGTAACAATAATGACGCTAATCGCGCCAAAAAGGGTTGGGGCTTGACGTGACTTGGGGGGCAGGGCTTAAAGGTGTCATACAGAAGGCTGGGGAAGGAGGAACACCGGGAGTAACAGCAGATGTGGGCAGAGAGTTTCAATAGAAACTCCCCACATCTGGAGGACTCAGCCTCTGCCCCGGAGACCCGGTAAAGCACTGTCAAAACCGGAGTCTCCGGGGCAAATCCGGAGAGTTCCCAAGTATGCTTATGCCACTTAATACACGCTCTCTCTCACTGCTCCAAGACAAGTACGTTAAAAGTTTTATGTTAAAGATGGCACCTTTAATTGAGAAGATCTCATCTTCCCTGCCCCCAGCGCTAAGAATTATTTCATAAAATGAGGTGATAATTGAAAAGTGCACAAGATTATCCTATTTTCTGGGACACAATGAAAACTTTCAAATCGCAGCTGTGAGATTTGGCTGTGAATTAAAAGCATGAAATTAATATCAGTCTGTAATCCATAGAGCATGCTCTGAGTTTGATTAATGCAGAATCAGCCATTAACAGCCTGAAATAAGAATTATTTGACATGGTTATTAAAACAAGTCAGTCCCCTTTGAAAAAAAAAAAAAATGAACCTCTTTTTTAAAACATCTTCTGTTTCCATTGTTTTATTTCACTTCGGGTGCTTTCTAATTTAGGGCTGGATTTTATTTTCAGAGAAAATATTAACTATTGTAGTCTACAGGGAAATCTGAAGATTAAAACAAGAGAAAAATTCAGCAGACACTAGAACACTCTGTAGATATATAGATCATAATAATTAATTATGAAATATGTAAGGTATTTGTGTTACTGTTATTATTATTATTATTATTATTATCATTAATTATTATCATTATTATTATCATTATTCACTAGAACATGTCACTTCTTCCTATAAAATATTACAAAAATACGTCCGTTCCTCTGCATATCAACGGCTAAAACACTATCTCAGGCACTTGTTCTCTCCAGACTTGACTACTGCAACATTCTACTCTCAGGTCTTCCTGCTTCTCATCTCTCTCCACTCCAATGCGTTATCAATTCAGCCGCAAGAATCACCACATTTGCTCCCAGATACCTTCCATCTCATCTCCTCCTGAAATCCCTCAATTGGCTACCTATAAAGTATTGTATTTCTTACAAGATTCTCCTCCTCTCCTGTAAGTCACTCTGTTCTTCAGCACCCTCTTACATTTCTGCCCTTATCTCCCGCTACACCCCTTCCCATCCCCTACGGTCTTCTCAAGGGTTCTTCCTGTCCTCTCCCTACACAACTCGAGCCATCTCTTGACTACAAGCTTTCTCACTGGCTGCTCCTCTACTCTGGAATGCCCTCCCCATCCCCATTCGCCAGTCATCCACAATCATCACTTTCAAGCGTCTCTTCAAAAGCCACCTGCTCAGGGAGGCATCTCAATAGCAATGTCCTCCTTCTGCACACTGACAGTCACAGCAGAATCATTCTGCACTTCTTTCACCACACCTTGTACCTGCACTTATAATCCTCATCCCACTGTCTCTGTTTGTCATTATGAATTCAGCTTAGATTGTAAGCTCCTTGGAGCAGTGTCCCTTTCCTAGTGTGATTCCCTTGCTGAACTTTCCCTCACAATTAATGTAATGATTGTACTTAACCTTAATGCTCTTAACCCAGTTCTGTCATTTTGTATTATATTATTTCAACTTCTGTTAAGAGCTGTGTACATGTATGGCGCTATATAAATAAAGATACATACATTATCCTTTATTTACTGTATAACGTGGCAACAAATTCAGTGGTGCTGTACAATAGAGAACAGACATACTGAGGCTGATGCACAGGGGAGGGCTGGCAGTTTGTGGCCTGTAGGGCAAATTCAGTCAAATGGCCCATATCTATTATCATTTGAGCCCACTGTCCCAGCCCACCTCCTGTTGTGAAGTAAGTAGTCCCACATAACTTACAACTGTGATACTACAGGGCTTAGAGTTGAAATGGAGCTACACTAGTGATACCACAGAGCTGACAATTTAAGTAAAGCTCCACTAGCAATAACATTAAAGGCATAGTAATACTTAAAATGTAAAAAATAATAGGTTGTAGGGTTTATCCCCCTGAGTAAAACAAGGGTACTCCCACTGCTGAAAGGTGTTTCATTCAAAAGTTATTAATTTTCGAAGTTTAATTTTTTAGGTGCAATATCACAGTGGCCTGAAATTGTACAGTGGCGCTGTTGCTACACGATACTATGGACAGCTCTGGTCAGTTGACCATAAATCTCCATAGGGTGGTGTAGCAACAGCGCCACTGTACAATTTCAGGCCACTGTGATATTGCACCTAAAAAATTCAACTTTGAAAATTAATAACTTTTGAATGAACCACCTTTCAGCAGTGGGAGTGCCCTTGTTTTACTCAGGGGGATAAACTCTACAACATATTTTTTTTTACATTTTAAGTATTACTATCCCTTTAAGCTTTCAAGAAGAATGGGTTATGCTATTAGTGTAGCTCCATTTGGATTGTAGCCCTGTGGTATCACTAGTGTAGCTCCATGTCAGTTATAAGCTCTGAGGTATCACTAGCATAGTTCCATTTGGATTTTACATTTGTGCTATCACTAGTGTAGCTCTATTTACAGCAGCAAATGAGAGATTGAGTGAGGCAGTGGGCCACAGGCTTAGACATATGAATGGCCCAGGGGGCAATTGCCACTCTGCCCCCCAGGCCAGCCCTCCCCTGCTGATGCAGTTAACTGGGGGTTATGCACTAAGGCATGATAAAGAGGTGATAAGTTGGAGATAACTTCTCCAATCAAATCACTTCTCTAATTCCTATGTTATTCTATAGCGCCTGTGTACTAAGATGTCTCCAACTGTGGAGAGCTTGGTGCATAGCCTCTATAGAATCACATAGGAACTGAAGTTGGAGATATCTTAGTGCATTGGCGCCATAGAATAACATAACATAGAATAACACTGGAACTGGAGAAATGCTGTCATTGGAGAAGTTATTTCCACTTTACCACCTCTTTATCATGCCTTAGTGCATCTCCCCAAGGAGTTATTCTGAAATGAACCAGCCACATGATGGAGACAAATGAACTTTTAAAAACGTTCCATTGCTTCTAAATGTGTTAGAGACCTCTCTAGCTTTGAAGAAGTTAAAATCCCCATTTAAATCAACTGGAATGTTTGTCTCCCATAATGCAGTTGTTTTACTCCAGGATTTTTCCAGATATTAGTGCAGTGGTTCTCTTTGGTGTGCCATAGATATCTACTTAGGGACCCCTTTTTTTCCACGAGGACACTGTAAGTGTTCAGTTTTAAATGTATATTTATGGAAATTGTTATGCATAACATGTTAATTTGTGTTATTATGATTGTGAGACCTAAGCATAACTTTGTATTTATTCATTGCACTTTCCAAATGCTCTAGATAAAGGGTTCCCAAAATATTCCAGAGTTAGTTGAGCAATGCAAGATTGAGAACCAATGTCTTAGAACATCAGAATCACTGAGACATGCCAGTAGAATTATAACAGAACTATAAAATGATCAGAAGGCCCTGCATGTGAGATCTTTCAGTCTAGGAGGTAGTGTAGGACACAGTGTAAGTGTCTCCACCCGCATCAGCTGCAGGTCAGTGGTTCGGAGAGAGAAGTGCTTTTCAGTGCACTGGTCCAGGCATATAGCAGGTCAGTTGGGTGTGGGGGATATACTGTGAGAGCAGTGAGGCCCAGCTATCTGTAGATTTATTAAAAGGCAATTGTCTACCTTAGGCTGTGTTAAAACTTAAACACAAAGTTATTAAGGCTGAGCTAACAGCACTCATATTCAACTGCTTTCCTCCAGTGGAGCTGTTCACATGGGTGATTTCCACCTTGCAGGACATACTATCAGAGGAGGGATAGCCTGGGGGGCAGGGGAGCATTTGCCCCCTGGGCCGGTCATATGTCTGGGCTGGTGGGCCACTGCTCCTCACTAAATCTCCCAATTGCTGCTGTAAATGAAGCTACACTTGTGATAACATAGAGCTCACAACTGAAATGGTGCTACACAAATGACACCACAGAGGAACAAGCCAAATGGAACTACACTAGTAGAATAACCCATCCCCTTGTAAGCTCTATAGTATAACTAGTGTAGCATTACTTACAGGGCTTAACATTTGAAGTCCTTTGCTACTAGCAAGACCTGAAAAGTTACTCTCCACTGCAAGCCATAACATACCCACCAGGGCTGAATTTCTACTCGCCAGGGCTAAATTTTCACTCGCCATTGGCTAGTGGCGAGTGGAAATTATGAGCCCTGATTACTTAAATTGTAAGCTTTGTAGGAGCACACTAGTATAGCCTCATTTCAGCAGTAAGCTATATGGTATCAGTTGCCTTACTTCATAACATTAATGCCAATTTTAAAATTAACAAAAGGGGGTGGGCTGGGACAGTGGGCTTGAGCGATATAGAAATGGGCCACTTGACTGAATTTGCCCCCTGGGCCACAAGTTGCCAGCCTTCCCCTGCACACTATAATGCTGCAACTTCAATCATTGGGCACATGCACTACAGAATGATGATCTGTGTGGCAGCCTAGGGGCCCCCTCAAAGATCATTCACACAAGTGATTCTGGGGAAGACAGTTTGTATCCTCCAGTGACTGGCAGATCCATGTGGGCATTGGCCAATTATACATTCATGTGGGATGGCCTTGTGACACACCTCCTCTGCTTTGTCTCTGTGCAAGAGAATCATAGGAGGAGCATGGGACAATAGTGGCACAGGCAGCTAGGCATACAAGAAAACAGAGAGAAGCCAAGTTGCCCATGTGAGCATAGCATTATTGAGGTATTAGTGGCAGTGCTGCTGCAAGAGTACCCAGGAGCTATGTCTGAAGCCACCAATACCAAAATAAATTTTGTACCATATGCAGAACAGAAAATATAACAATTCTGTGTCAAACCAAGAACGTGTACTGAACAAATTACACAAAATATCCTAAATAATAATTCACTAAATCTATGTTTGTCAGAAGCTGTCATGCACGCGCTGCAGTCATGCACAGTACAGACTGCCTACGCTGCTGCTGATAACAGAGCGGGCAACTCTGAATTCAGACCACAGTCGAGAGGACTACGGTGTGAATTCGGAGCGGCCTTCTCTGTCATCAACCGTGGCGCGGGCAGTCTCTACTGTGCAT
Source organism: Rhinophrynus dorsalis (assembly GCA_037306005.1). Classification (NCBI taxonomy): domain Eukaryota; kingdom Metazoa; phylum Chordata; class Amphibia; order Anura; family Rhinophrynidae; genus Rhinophrynus; species Rhinophrynus dorsalis. The sequence goes on along the minus strand of CM074719.1, from coordinate 300,376,128 downwards.
GACTGTACCACGGCCGATGCTGGGTGGCACTGTGGCCCGTGTACACGGGTTCTTCAACTAGTTTGATATAAATAAGTCTTTTAATTCTTTGAATGCTACAGCAGTTTCAAAATCTTTGCAATCAAGGGGATAAAAGCTTTGTTTTAGTTCACGAATAATGTAAGAATGTTTGCTTCATGAAGTGTGACTGGTTTGCTTCAGAATCCACTCTTCCTTTGCGCATATGACCCATAATACATAGCTGTAAGGTGAAATACTATGTTTAATGCAATTGTTTCCAAACCCGTCCTCAAGAATTCGAGTCTTCCCCTAACAGCTATACATGATATTTTAAGTTGAGCCTAGAAGAATGTTATAAAGACAGCTGATTCTTCACAAAGAATGGGTTGTCTGTGTTACAAAATAATCATGATTTTGAGGGCTCAGGAAATAACATGTGAGAAAAGACCTCAACTATTAACATGTTTGGAGAATAAAAGCTTCTTTGCAGAGCAGTGATTCCCATACTGGGGGCATCACTCCCTTGGGGAGAGGAACATGAGGCTTTGTCTCAGAACCAAACATCCAAGTTGCTAAGCAGCATAACAGTACCTATATTGTCAAAACTATATATCAGACTGTAGAAATGTTAGCATCAAAGAAAACAGCATATAATGAACAAACAAAATATATAAAATACAAGTTAAGAAGAATAAAAATATGCGTACAAAGGACAAAATAACTTCAATATTATAAAGAGGGGCATCAAATTTTGGCAAAAAACAAACTGGGGCTTTGTGAAAAAGTTTTGGAATCACTGTCCCCATGACTCGTAATACACCTAGTTGGCCTAGTTGGATCTTAAAATTCTGTCTAGCTTCAAAATATTTAACATCTTTGTCTACCCTTGGTTTTTATCATGATTGCAGTAAGGTGGACAACAGAAGTGGTGAGATAACTCAGTTGGTTAATGTACCAGCTGTAGAATCTGTTTCATCCTCAAGGTCATAGGTTCTGGTCAAGTCAACTTAGTCTTTCATCCTTCTGAGGCAGATAAAATAAGTACCCAGGACATACATGAAAAAGAGAGACAATCTCCATATATTCTTCCTGGTAAAAACATTAGTTTGTGTGGGACCAGTCTGATGTGGACATGGAGATTTCCTCTCTGCAATGGCACATGGGAGCGAGAAACGTGACATGCACCACCGCTGCCACCATGCCTTAGAACATCCTATATAATAATTCGCTAGGATGTTTGTCAGAAACCATCATGTGCAGTAGAGACTACCCTAACACACAGAATGCTGGGAGTTCTGTGCTGGGAGCATTCTGGGCTTTCGGGCAGTCTCTACAGTGCATGACTGTGTCGGCGGCAGGACACAGAGCAGGACCGGCTTCTTAACCCTTTGAGTGCCAGAGGGGTACTCAACGTATTGCAAAGCAATGCATTGTGTACCCCTCTGACTCAAAGGGTTAACATCACCCGGACCTTGGCCCGTGTACACAGGCTTTTACACTAGTAACACTTTATGTTATTAGTTCTCTGTGAGTGTTCATCACAATCTTTCTTTCTTTGTATTTAGTTTGTGCGATTCCAGTGCAGCTTCTTACTAGGTAATATTTTATCATACGGTGCTCAAATCATTAGAGGCTTAGGTAACACGTAAGCAAAATCCCAAATTTAAGCCAGTTTGTACAGGCCTGATTCATCAAGCTAAAGAAATGCAGTTCTGGTGCAAACCAACTGAATAATAGATTCCCATTGGTTTCACTGGAACCTTTAACCCCTGAATGCTAGAGAGATCTCCAACATATTGCAGAATAGTAACATAGTAATTTAGGTTGAAAAAAGACTTGCATCCTGTTTACCATCGTTGATCCAAAAGAAGGCACCCCCCTAATACAGCAATTTGAATGGGGGGAAATTTTTTTTCTTGATTCCAAATGGCAATCAGATTTCTCCTTGGATCAACAAGCACTAACTAAACTAACGTACATAGCCCTCTATATTCTGCTCTTTTAAAGTATCCAGGCCCTTTTTAAAGACATCTAATGTATTTGATAGCACCACCACTTCAGGCAGTGAATTCCATACCTTTATTGTCCTTGACCATAAAGAAACCCTTCTTTAGTGAAAGCATTCAAAGGTTTACAAGTCACATTTAAATCAATGGGAATTTTCCTTTCCTCTCTATTATTCTGTTGGATCTCTGTAGAATTACACCTTAAAAAGGATGAGACTTTCTGTCTTTAAAAAGACACATTTTCAAAGTGTTTAAGATATTTTTTTAATAGTTAAAGGCAGTTTTAGAGAAATATTCTTCAAAGTGAGTCTGGTCAAACAACCTCCAAACTAACCAAATATTCAAAATCTTACATTGTTAACTCCAGTTTTAACTCCAAAAATTATCAGGGGCAAACCAACAAAACCATAGGGGAGAAATAAATAAATAGTAATAAAGATAATGAAATGTTATTTGATCTAAATGGTGATTTTTAACCCCGTGAATACCAGAGAGAAATTCAATTACTTCATAAGAAATGTGAATGACCTCAAAGGGGGAAGATTCACTAAGCGGTGATAAAGAGGAGATTTAGTGGAGATGACTTCTCCAGTTAATCACTTCTCCAGTTCCTATGTTATTCTATACAGCATACTCACTACGATTTCCAAAGCTGAAGAAATGTTAGTGCATAGATTCCATAGAATAGGAACTAAAGAAGTGATAAACTGGAGAAATCATCAGCACTTTATCTCCTCTTTATCACCAAAGGGATAACGACAAAAAAATGTTGTATGAAAGACAAAAATAAGTCATTGTATTCATGAACGACATATTTTCTATAGAATATACGACAAAAAACTAGCAATGTCCGTTGTGTACGACACAACTCCAGAATTGCCGGGCAAAGGGGAGTGGCAAGGGCGTGGTTAAACTATTCTCCAGTGTCGTATAGAGGAAAAGAAAATTTGTCGTAACTAACAACAAAAAATGTCTTACAAAAGACAAAATTTGTACGTTAAGAAAAAAATGGAGGGAATGAGAATTTTTGTCTTCAGTTAAGACATTTTTGTCGTTAGTAAAGACATTTTTAAAGACATTTTTGTCTTTAGTTAAGACATTTTTTTAGACATTTTTGTCATTAGTTTAGACTTTTTTTGTCGTTACATATGACAATTTCAGTCAGGACAAACAACATATTTCCAATCACAACCGACACTCTCTGAAAATATTAATAATCCCAACGACACTATACTTTGAAAAGTCGTTACAAACGACAAAAGCTATTTCGCTACTTCTTTGAACATATGGCCCATAGTGAATCTTCCCCAGGAGTTAAAAGCTGCAATTCAATCAATGAGAATTTTATTTATCAATATATCTATATATTTGTTTTATTTGTATTTGATCTCTTTAGTATTCTATTGCTAGATGTTTCAGTTTGCAGTCTTACAGAGCCATTCATGTCTACTGTTTTGCCATACAGATGGACTTCAGTAGACATCACTATATACAGACAGCTACAGAGAAAATGCAAAATAATAATAATAATAATAATAATAAAATATATATATCACTAACTGCTGTACTAAGTCAAGTCCTTCTCTTAAACTAAAAGACACATTCTGTGGTATACATCCCTTTTTAACAACTTTTAGCAACTACAGGATATATGAAGATACAGATAAGCATCTCTTGGGTTTAGGCCTCTACCCAGAATTTCCATGGTGGACTTTATAAACTACATTCTGATACATACCACCTTTGTAAAGCTGATGACTTGGGGATTTGAAAGATGTTCTCACCTAGGATTCCATTGCACTTTGTTGTGCTACGAGCACCAGCAAAGGTTACCATGAAGACTTTGCTAAAAAAAATGTGACGGTTGAGTTTCAATGATATATTTATGGAAATGGTTCTGTAGAACTTGCTCATTTTTACCATTCATTTACTAGACCTAAGAATAACTGTAAATACAGTTTTACTGTAAATCCCCTTGATAAATGACCTATAAAATACTGAGAAGTCCTGAAAATTCAAACTGTATGTTAAGTGTGCCTTGGAGGTGAAACAGATTGTGACCCACTGAAGTACTCTATTAATTATAATAAAATATTAATGTCAAACGTAGGAAGAGACTGACACTATCTTAAACACTATTGGTACAGGAGTAACAATGTTAGGACATGATTGACAATGTTAGGATAACAATGACAGGCCTAACAGGAAAGTGGCATTGATGGGATAGCAGTAATTGGATTAGGACACGAAACACTGTTATCATATATGTAATAGGATTAGGATGAAATTATATTGATAGTGTTTGAGTAAAATTGTAGAATATGCATGAGAATTAACATATAAGTAACAAGATTAGAATAAATATTACACTGTAGGCATGTGAGTATTCTGCTTTGTAAACAAATAACAACATTGAGATAACAGTGACATGATTAGGATTGGCTACATAACAAAGTGGTTTAGGACAGGAGAAATAACCGTCAGACAGGAACCACATTAGGGAAGATATATAACTAAATTAGTAAAGTCAAAAGCAAGCATTTAGGTTTGACTGCTGTTTTTGCAGTGGCACTACGTAATATGTATATAGATATTCTCAGAATAAAATGTTACATTTTGACTTTCTTGCAGCTTTTCTCACATGACAAATTTTAAACGTACCTGTTATATGTAATAAAATTGAGGCAACAGATGGTGGCAGCAATGTTCCCTCTAAGGTGTGTGGCTGCGCGGCCAGACACTCATTTGCAACCCTCCGCACAGGATCAGTGGGTGAAGGAACTGGAGGGGATTCTATAAACAGCATGCCTAGTCCTTTAACCCTTCAGATGCCAGAGAAGTATCAAAAGTATTGGTTTGCAATACGTTGACTAACACACTATTAAGCAAAGGGTTAAACTCAGCCGGCTTGTTTTTATTTTGTGCCTGCCCCTGCTCGCATGCAGCCTTTGACAGGAATATGCATACTGGGGGTTTCCTTCTGCTGACAAGGAGGCAATTTCAAACTTGCTCTCTCAGGATATGCTGTAGCAAGTTTGAAATTGGCGCGACAACAGAAGAAGTAAATCCCCGGCACCCACCATGAATCATCTCGGAGGTCGTTTACACACCGGTGTCTCGTTGAAGAACCTCTGCTCCTGACATTGGCTGCATGTGAACACAAATATGTATATTATACAGTTATATTGGTAAGGTCTGATTTATTGTCCTGTTTCCTTTGTTCTTCTAATGTATGTGTAAAGCAGAATTAGCCAAAATTGTAAAATAATGGAATTACATTACCCCAAGATATCTGATTATACATAGTGAGGTTGTTGTACTTAGAAACGTGGAGCAAGAACAACTGCACCATAAGGGTCAAATAAAAAAATTCCACAAATGTTCATTGATTTAAATGTGAGTTTTAACCCCTTGAATTCTAGATAGAGCTCCAACACATGGCTTCATAGTGCTTTGGCATTGGCATTTCAAGAGATTAACCCTTTGACTGACAGAGGGTTATCCAGTGCATTACAAAGCAAAGATCTAAATACCCCTCTTCCACTCACAGGGTTAAAAGCTTAATGATTATTTGTCCCATATGGTGCATTTGGTTTGCGCCATTATTGTTCCATTTCTCTTAGTACTTCAGCCTCAGTATCAATACCATTTCAACTATAATCTGAGGTATGACTAGTGTAACACCATTACAGTTGTAAACTCTATGGTATGACTAGTGTAACACCATTACAGTTGTAAGCTCTATGGTATGACTAGTGTAACACCATTACACTTGTAAGCTCTTTGGTATTACTAGTGTAGTACCATTACAGTTGTGAGCTCTGGGGAATTGCTAGTGTAGCACCATTATAATTATAAACTCTGTGGTATGACTAGTGCAAAACCATTTCAATTGTAAGATCTGTGGTATGACTAGTGTAGCACCATTACAATTGTAAGCTCTGAGGTATGACTAGTGTAACACCATTTCAATTGTAAGGTCTGTGGTATGACTAGTGGCACACTATTACAAGTGTAATGGTATAAATGTATTACTAGTGTAGCACCATGTAATCTCCGTGCTATGACTAGTGTAGCACCATGAGTAAGATTTGAGTTATGACTAGTGTAGCACTATAACACTGTAAACTCTGAGTTATGACTAGTGTAGTACCATTACAATTGTAATCTCTGTGTTATGACTTGTTTAGAACTATTAAAATTGTAAGCCCTGAGGTATGACTAGTGTGGCACCATTTCAGTTGTAAGCTTTGTGGTATGACTAGTGTAGCACCATTACAACTGTAAGCTCAGAGGTATGACTAGTGTAGCACCATTGCAATTGTAAGCTCTTAGGTATGACTAGTGTAGCACTATTACAACTGTAAACTATGTGGCATTACTTTTGTAGAGCACCATTACAATTGTTTGCTCTGTGGTATGACTAGTTTAGGACTAGTGCAGTTGTAAGCTCTGTACGAATAGTCTAGCACCATTTCAATCATACACTCTAGGGTATCACTAGTGCAGTGCTATTTCAATTACAATCTCCCTGGTATCACTTCAGTAGCTCCATTTCAATTGTAAGATCTGTGGTATCACTTGGGGAACTCAATTTCAATTGCAACTCTGTAGTATAACTTATTTGGCTCCACTGCAGTTGTAAGCTCTGTGGTGTCACTTGAGTAGCTCCATTTCAGTTGCAAGCACTGTGGTACTGAGTAGGTACTTGAGTAGGTCCATTTCATTTGTAAGCTCTATGGTATCATTAGTGTAGCTCCATTTAAAATGTAAGCTCTGTAGGATTACTATGGACAATGACAGAGGGAGAGAGGAGGAAGAGTCTGACAGGGGGAGAAAGAGGGAAGGAGACTGAAAGAAAGAGAGAGGAATGGAGACTGCAGAGAAAGAGAGGGAATTAAACTGATGGAGGGAGAAAGAGCAAAGAAAACTGTCAGCCTCCTTCCCTCTCTTTCACTCTTTTAGACTCCTACTCTCTAGCTCTGTCAGCATACCTGGGAACTTTTTATTGTTGTCTCCCCAGAGGGGAGTCCTCTGCTGCCATTGGTGGTGTGAAGAATGATGCGTATCGCATCAAAAAGGGGCGGGTCCTAAAGTGAATGCCGGGGGAGGGCTTAAAGGAAGGCTGGGGGGAAGGAGCTACACCGGGGGAAAAAGTGGAAGTGGGTAGAGTTTCAATAGAAACTCCCCACATCCGGAGTACTCAGCCTCTGCCCCGGAGAACCGGTAAAGCCGTATCAAAACCGGAGTCTCCGGGGCAAATCCGGAGAGTTCCCAAGTATGTCTATCAGTCTTCTTCCCTCTCTCTCCCTCTGCCAGTCTTTTTCCCTCTCTCTCCCTTTGTCAGTTTCATTTCCTCTCTCTCCCTTTGTCAGTCTCCATCCATCTTTGTCCCTCTGTCAGTCTCTTCCCCCTCCTCCTCTGTCAGCCTCCCTTCCTGCTTTTCTGTGTCGGTCTCCTTCCTTCTTTCAGTCTCTAAGGGAGACAGAGAAAGTTCAGAGCGAGAGGCATAAGATTGGGCCAACAGGAAGTATTAGTAAAAGAAAGACAGCAACCAAGAGAAGACAGGGAGAGAATAAAGGTCATCATAAAAATAATTAGTGAAAACACATATAGAAAAGACATGGCAAGATCAGGCTATGTAAGTCACATTTAGTATAAGTATAAGCTTTGTTATTGTTTGAGTAGCTAAGTATATGTAATACTCACATGTGCTCAGTTTTCACAAATTGTTGCTCAAAGAGCATGGCTGATTTCCCACTACTTAAATAAAAAAGTAGATGGAATGTTGCATGGCAGACAAATGAGGCAAGTAAAAGGGATAACATATTTGTCATAACCACACCCACTGGTGATGCCATGATATTTATTTGGAGCACCTGACAGAGAATCATTTTAAGGGACTTATGCAGTAAGCAGAAAAAAGTAATTCTGGAGATAGCCATTTGCGCACAGAGGGGAAATAAAATGTTGGATGTAAATGGGCCTTTTTTTAATCCTGTGAATGTCGGTTACAGAATTTCACATTAAATTTTGAAAGCTCTGAGGAGATGATGTGAGACTGGAAGGGCAGAGAAGAAATCAAGAGTTTCCATTTACTTCCAGTTAGAAGAAATAACATTTCTAAATTCGTTTAAGTTCATGAATATGTTAAAAGTCCCATTTACATCAATGGGCTGGAAACTTGTGGCCTGGGGGGGGAAATACAATCAAGTGGCCCATTTCTATTATCGTTCAAGTCCACTATCCCAGTCCACCCCCATTTGTTAATTTTAAAATTGGCATTAGTGTTGTGAAGTAAGTGATATCACATAGCTTACAACTGCAATGGGGCTACACTTAATGATAATACAGAGCTTACAGTTAAAATGGAACTACACTAATGTTACCACAGAGCTTACAATTTAAATTCAGTTACACTAGTGATATCATAGAGCTTAAAAGGGAAATGAGTTATGCTACTAGTGTAGCTCCATTTGGATTGTATCTCTGTGGTATCCCTTGTGTAGCTTCATTTCAGTTGTAAGCTCTGTGGTATCACTAGTGTTCCTTGGTTTACAGCAGCAAGTGGGAGATTGAGTGAGACAGTGGCGCACTGACCCAGACATATGACCAGTCCAGGGGGCAACTGACTCCCAGGTTAGCCCTCCTCTGGGCATGGTAGTGAATTTGTAGATCCTACCTATGGTGCAGTTATGCTCCAGATTATCTTTTCTTTTGCTTTCTGCATAAGGATCTATGGGCCTTATGTACAGATGTGATGAGGAGAAGCTCTGGGGAAAATATACTGAGCTTTTAACCCCTTGAATGACAGAGTTCTCCAATGCATGATCTCTCTCAATAAAGAGATTAAAAATCAATATAAGTCAAATATATTATTTTCCCTCTATAGCGAAGTGATCCCTTGAATGCCATTGCTTGCAATGCATTGGATACTTCTCTGGCACTCTAAGCATTAATGGAAAGCTTGTTTTCTGCTCTAGTCGGCCAAACTACAAGGCCATCCACCTTTAATTTCCCTATTTGTTCCATCTTTCATTTATGATTTACTGTTTTTATCATCACTGATATCTTCAAGATTTCTCCATACAGCAACATACCTTTGGAATTGACTACAGAGTTCCATCATGCTCTTTCTGAGCTCCATTCAAACCTGTCAGGAACGTTGGTCCTATCTTATTCCCTCACTATATTCATGGACATTTGAACCCATGTACAATACTGTACCTGGACTTACAAATGCTGTACATACATTTTCAGAACTATACAGGTATACTATGACAATATACATACTGTTAACCCATGAATGCCAGAGAGGATTTCAACTTATTGCATTGTGATGTGCTGGATACCTCTCTGGCGCACACACACAGCACCTTAGATCCAGTTGTGGCTGCTCAGTTTCTGTATTAAGTACATTAGTATTAATGGATGTTAAACTCCAGTGGTTTCACTATGTGGGAGGACCTTGACAGATAAATGCATGTAAGATCTGTTAGGTGAGGAATAGAAGGAGGGTGTCCCCCATACATGGTGGAATGACTGGGAGAGAAATTGCTGCTGCCCATGATTGTAGTGAGGGGTGATGCCCTCTTATCTGTTCTGCTCTTGCATGGTGGCAACAGCAGGATAGCTATTCAAAGAAAGATTGCAGGGCATAGTAGTGTACTTTCATGGAATGGTTATAGAACAGTGGTTCTCAACTCCGGTCCTCGGGACCCACTAACAGGCCAGGACTTAGGGATTTCCCTGGTAGAACACAGGTGTGGTGATCAGAGGCTCATTCACATTGATTAACTCACCTGTGCTCTAAGAAGGAAATCATCAAATCCTGACCTGTTCGTGGGTCCCGAGGACCGGAGCTGAGAACCACTGTTATAGAAGTTAGGAACTGGGAGTAAATTGGGGCCGAGAAAGAGTTGAGGGGAAGTGTGTGTATGATGCACATATAATGTATATAATGTTTAAGGATCAGTTTGGTGAGTGTTCCTGGTGATTTGGAAGTCATTTAAATTCGAGAAGTCCATCAAAGAAAGTTGAATATTGTTTCCAAGAGGTCTAGTCATTTGTATGAGGTGCAAAAGAGTGACAAAGAACCAGGATAAATATTCAAAGAAAAACAATAGAGCATGGAAGTATACTGTCATGGAAAGCTGTTTATATAAATTGTTCTTGACTATAAATAGTACTGGGCGGCAAGGTCCTCCTTATTTATGGTTAAGTTATAGTGCTGTGGCCATATTTACCCATATATGTGTCTTTGACTGTGTATGTTTATTAAACAAGGGGACTTTGTTGGGTGGAATGTCCAAAAAAATGAAGGATAGCTGATGATTCTATAAGCCAAAAGTTGCTTCACTTTGCCTTTATATATAAAAACCACTCAGTTTTCCAATATAATTATTAAACTCTATTAATCCTTAGGCAGAAAATAATGTTTTATTTCAATGGGCAGCAGGGGTTATTGAATGGGACATGCCACTTAATACAGCTTTCGTAATTTTGCTACAGTCTAATTAAACATGCAAAACAATAATAGGAAATCATGTTAGCCATTCTTCCATTTTTCCTACTTTAGTTAGCTGTGACATAAATGCATTTCCTTGCTTCTCTTAATTCAGTTTAATGCACATTTAGTTATTTCCTGAGACTGCCTGAAACTAGAGGGAAGGAGTTCCCCGCTGATGCTGTAAATTTGCCGACACACTCCTGTCATCTGTAATCGCAAATTACAATGAAATGTCTCCCCCTCTCCAAGTGGCATGCAAACAGCTCTGAATACTGCTTTTGTAACAGTAGACCCACACAGTAAATGCAGGAGGAAATGAATGCCATAACCAAAAAAAAAAACATGACAAAAGCATTACATTTGCGAAGAGAGGACATATCACTAAAAAGCAAAATACAGGTATGCATTTATGTTAAAACAACATGGAAATAATTTGTTTTAGTACAGATATAATACACTTGCGTGCCTGAAATTTATCAAGAAACCTGTTTCCATCAAATAATGCAAAGTTTACAATGTTTCCACTGCATTTCCATTTCAGTACTTAGAACTGAAGGCACACAGCACAGTCACTTATTAGATTCCAAACCCATATAAATATGCGACTTGTGATGGAAGACTGAGGCCACCAGCATGGGTTCGCATGAAAAGGACAGAGATGAAGGGCTGAATCCAAAGAGTACTTTATTGTAGTTTTTCTTTATGGGGCTTCAGAGCATAGACTGTGCCCACCTCTATGGAGACCTTTGGTCAGTGAAATTTCTGACAGCCGGGCACACATTCTCTCATTCCCCTAATGCTCTGTCAATGGTATCATGTTAGACAAGTTTCTGCCCGTAATCTCACCCCTGAGGGGGGCTCTTGGAAATATTTCAGTTTCCAAGGAAATATAGGCATACCTTCTGGGTCAGGTTAGATTAGGGAATATGACAGGTGATTGAGGTTCCCAGAAATACTTCCAGGATAGTTTGGATGAGTGTTGGATATGGATGGGTGAAAGGTCCTGTTTGGCTCTCTCAGGAATTTTCACAAAAAAAAAATCATGATTTTCACTTTTCCAGTAGGAATACCTGCCCAGAAAGAAACACATAGGTTTTCAGTTTTTTCGCTAAAGACCACAAAATAAATGGTTACATTTCCCATCAATATTTCCAATGGTGTCAAAACTTCTTGCCACTATACTATAAAAACTGAGAATATTCCACCATGTAGTGTTATGCAGTTTAGGAGACAAAGAGAGTGGAAGCAGGCAGAGAGAGTGAGGAAAAATATGAAAATAAAACTTAAAATAAAGTCATTTGGAGGGCTGGCTAGCACTATGACTAACAGCAGGAGAAGCTGGATGTATCCAGATGCTTCTGTTACAGAGGTGGAGAAGGAAGTCAGCAGCAGTAAAGGGAGCCCACAAACCCCTGACCTAATGATTCCCATTCTCCTGGCACTGGCCCACTGTGGAAGTATATTGAAGGTAGAACTGGCTAGCAGTTTGAACAGCATCTCACGTCAGCTGCCTGGGCCAGCTGCTACTGTTGCCGGTGTGCCCTCTTTCACCCTTGTCATCTCCAACCAGTCCCAAACAGCAGCAAGAGACTGGTGGTAGTGGTGATGAAAGTGATGGTGGAATAGCTGGTGTGGAAGAGAATATGACAGTGTTTTTGGTAGAAAGTATGAGGAATGGGAGAAAGAGGCTCAAATGGGGTTGGCATCACTACCACCATGAGCAGTGACATTGTGGAGTTTGCTGCTGCTGTAATTCCTGCTGCTAAGTCGTCAAAGGCTGTCCCATCAATAGGATGATGGTGAGATTGTGCCACCATGGGACTGGATTCAGAAAGCAGTGCTATGTGACTAAAACAGGTTCTGTGTAGACATTTTGGAGCAAAACAATTTAGCTATATTTATCAAAGAAACAGTTCCTTTGAAATTAAAGGGATAGTAATACTTTGTTTTAACTTTATTTTATTTTGTAGGCATTACAAAAACATGAAGAATGATATAAGTCTTATCTCTCAAACCTTTATGGTTTAAGAGATATTCACAAGCAAAGTTTCCCCTCCCCACCCCTTTTTCCTAGTGTAAGCCTTCTCTTCTGAGATGTGAATCTGATTGTAAGACCAGACAGATAACAGCAGGGGACAATCTTCTTTGTATGAAAAGAATGAAAGCCCTGCCCCCCTTGACAAGTTTTTCAGGTTTTTCCCTTATCTTAATTGAAGATTGTCCCTCTCTGCAGTCTACCTGGGCACCTCCCTTCTGATCTTGCTGAACGGGGGGGGGGGGGAAACTTTGCTTGTGAATATCTCTTAAACCATAAAGGTTTGAGAGATAAGACTTATATCGTTCTTCATGTTTTTTTAATGCCTACAAAATAAAATAAAGATAAAACGAAGTATAACTATCCCTTTAAAGAGACTTTTTAAGTGGTAAATATTTGCAGTTATTTTGCTTCAGAATTGCTCCACTTTGGGATTCATAAAGATGTCCCCAAGATTAATAAGGTTGATATGATCTACACTATCATATGATGATGAAGAAAACTATTGTGGTACCTATTAGAGAACCAGGACTTTTTTGTTTGTTGGAATCTGTTCTGTAACACTGGGACTTATGCACAAAAGAAGTGAGGAACAATTCTGGAGCAAGCCAGCTACACTATAGGGGACAAACATAACTTACAATTGGTTTAAATAGGGCTTTTATTCCCTTGTGAAACAATACGTTGAATACCTCTAGCTTTCAAGTAGTTAAAAGCCCCAGTTAAATCAATGGGAGTTCGGAGAACTTTAATTCCCCTATGGTACGGTTAATATGCTCCAAAATTGTTCATAAGGCCCAGTGTCAAATGAATAAAATGTCAGGACAGATAAAGTTATTGCATTGTCCCATATAATACTAGGGCTGGGGGAGGATATTAGGATGTGCAGTACTCTTCAGTCACAAAAAAACCCAATATACTTTATAACCAGTGTAGTTCTTCCAGCCTGCAGCACTAATGGTAGATAAATAGTATCAGGATGACATGCTTAGCTCTGCTAAAGAAATTACGGTCTCACCTAGGTGCAGAAGGATTGCTATTTTCTAATGATTCATCCAATAAAATTATGTTGTAAAATATTTATATTACTCTGACAGTGAGGAGAACACCATACCCACACTGTTTTATTCACCCTCTGGTAACCAGTGTGTTTTTGAGAAAGAAAGACAATAAATATCTCATTTATCTCCACAGGATTCCGCGTTCCACACATTAGGACCATCAATCAAATCCAATACAATATCCTTGCCACTAAATCCTGATTCTCAACTGATCTTCTGCTGTAACTTTATTTGCTTGTCTGAGCATTACTTTAAGACAATGATTTGAAACTGCCTATGCAAGTAAGGTCTAGTATGAGGGAATCCCAACTTGATATTAGGTGGTTAAGCCACAATGGTGCCAGATACATAGATTTATAAGTAGGGCTATTATTACATACTGGCTGGCTAATAGAAGCACTTGAGAAGTAGTGTTAGAACGTACTATTTCCAAAGTCAGAGTTGCTTTCTGTGTAGAGCAGTAGTTGCAGACTTCAGTTAACTAGTGACACTTTTTAAACAGTTAGTAATACCTTCTAATAATAACACCTACACTTAAAGGGATAGTAATGTTTCATAATAAAAGCAGCTCTAATTAATCATCATAGTATTTGGACCTTGGAGAGTGTTGTTTCAATTCTGTCAGAGTTGTAGTTTCAAGAGTAATTCAATGACAAAGTATCCCGCTCCCGCCCCTTTTACTGATGTAACACTGCTCAGCCAGAGCAGAAGGGAGGTGCCCGGGTAGACTGCAGAGAGGGACAATCTTCAATTAAGATAAGGGAAAAACCTGAAACACTTGTCAAGGGTAGCAGGGCTTTCATTATTCTCATAGGAAGAAGATTGTCCCCTTCTGTTATCTGTCTGGTCTATGGACTGGATTCCACATCTGAGAAGAGATGGCTTACACTAGGTAAAAGGGGCGGGAGGGGAAACTTTGCTTGTGAATATCTCTTAAACCATAAAGGTTTGAGAGATAAGACTTATATCATTCTTCATGTTTTTTTAATGCCTACAAAATAAAATAAAGATAAAACGAAGTATTACTATCCCTTACTAAGAACAGAAAATCCCAGGGAGAGGAGAAAAACACACAGGATCGTGGAGTTAGCTAAAAACAGCTTTATTTGATGAGATCAAACTGATGCCACACTAGACAGATTGTCTCTCGTGTTTCGCACCCGAGTGCTTAATCATAGACATGCCCATTATAAACTTCATTTAAGACATAACATCATCTTCACACATTCTTGGATGTCATGCCCAAACTTCAACAACTGTACATAGTAATCAACTCTTTAAGGACCAGATGAGTGATATGTTGAGAAGCAAAGCACTGCAGAAATTTGGGCCTTAAAGAGTTAAGTAGGACCACCAGTTCAAGTTTTAAAAAAGCTGCCAACAGCTGTCATGTCTGCCTCCATGGAAATGGAATCCATGACTGTAGTGGTCATTAGGATTTTCTGGACAGTATGGCCCTCATATTACTAGGAGGTCTTACTTCTCCTTTAAATATTTCCAAATATACATCTACACAGTAGGAACTTCTGGGAGGTTCTAAGGCAGATGATGACCATGCCCACAGAATTAAGATAATGCCCATCACCCTGAGCAATTCCCATGACCAGCAAAAAGACCATCCACTAACAATAGTCTATCATTCTAAAGACAGTAATCTATTAGGATCATCCTTTGTAATGCTTACCCGATGAACTATTCAATAGCACAGTACAAGCAGGAGCAACAGAGAAAAAGCACCACAAAAACATGCCTTCCATTCCAGATTTCAAAAATCTTCCCTGTTTTTGGTTCCTTGTCCCTGTATCCTGCTGTCCTTGCTTTTGTCCCTCTGCATTCCCCATGGCCTGTTAGTGGTACTTGAGGACAAGTTTGCAAATCTTACTCTA
Organism: Rhinophrynus dorsalis; assembly: GCA_037306005.1. NCBI lineage: Eukaryota > Metazoa > Chordata > Amphibia > Anura > Rhinophrynidae > Rhinophrynus > Rhinophrynus dorsalis. The sequence continues at coordinate 300,360,631 of CM074719.1, read as the reverse complement.
AATCATAACACAGAACTCTAAGGTACAGTTGGTAGGCTTTCAGCAGGGGAGGGCTGGCAACATGTGGCCTGGGGGGCAAATACAATCCAGTGGCCTGTTTCTACTATCGTTCAAGCCCACTGTCCCAGTCCACCCCCTTTAGTTAATTTTAAAATTGGAATTAATGTTGTGAAGTAAGGCAAGTGATGCCACTGAGCTTACAGTTGAAGTGGGACTACACTACTGATACTACAGAGCTTACAATGTAAGTAAACCTACACAAGTGAGATCATAGAGCTTACAATGGAAATGGGTTATGCTGCTAGTGTAGCTCCATTTCAGTGGTAAGCTCTTTGATATCACTTGTGTAGCCCCATTTACAGCAGAATGCTGAAGTTTGAATGAGGCAGTGGCCTGCTGGCCCAGACAATTGACAGGTCCAGGGGGCAATTGCCCCCCTGCCCCCCAGGCCAGCCCTCCCCTGGCATTCAGGACGATCCTTGTGTACCATTGGAACATGACAGCACTATATACAAGCATAACTGATAAAAGTAAACCAGATCAAGGAGCAAAAGAAAAAAATTTCAGATGAAAATAAAGCTTCTCTCTCAAGAGAGTGCAACTCATGTTCTAATGCAAAAAAAGATGAACAAACAACAACAACACCAAAAAAACCCCAGCAAAATATTGATTTTTGATTAACATGCAGGCTGGTCTCCATCACGTCCTGAATTTAGACTGCTGTAATTCAGCCACAGCTCAATACAGGTAAATCTTGCAGGGAAACAGAGGCGGGAAGGTAAAGGGAATTAAAAAGCATATGGTTTAGAGTTCACTAAAATGTATGTATAGTGTTGTATTTATAAAAGGACTACAAGTGAAGAAACTTGTATGGGGTGTCTAGATTACTTATTTCCAGTGTGTATAGGGTTTTTCATGAGACCTCTCTAGAGTTCAATGGGTTAAAAACCTAATTTAAATGAAGTGGAATTTGGGAATTTTCTTCACAATTCCCACGTTTCTTCTTTCGGCTCACAACTCTTATAAAATAATAGACAAATGTCTATTGTAAGGATTTTCACGCTGTGTAAAATACAAGGTACTCCCACTACTGGTGGTAGTTTTAATCAAAAATTATAACTGATCAAACTGACAAGGTTGTAACTGCAATTATTATCACCTTCTACAGAAATCTGTCCCCCAAGGCTCCTCTCTCCAATACAATGCAACAGATTAACTGCCCACTCTGGATATAAGTTACCATTAATGTAAAAAAAAAAAAAAAAAAAAAAAAAAGTAACAGATTAAATGGTTATAACTTTGGAACAAAATATCTCCCAGCAGTGGAGTTGGACATAGTAACATAGTAAATTAGGTTGACTAAAGACACAAGTCCGTCAAGTTCAACCTTCTCCTTATACCCCAGTAATTTTATAGCTTTCCTGCTACCAAATAAGTTAGTCTTTATCAGACCTTCCTGATCTGCCTACTAATAAACAGTATAACTCTGTGTGTTCCCTTTGGAAAGAAATGTATCTAATCTTTTCTTGAATGTATCCATTGTATCTGCCATAACCACCTCCTTGGGCAAAGAATTCCACAATTTAACAGACCTCACTGTAAAAAAAAACCCTTCCACTGCTGAAGTCTAAACCTCCTTTCCTCTAATCTCAAGGGGTGTCCCCTGCTCATCTGATCACTGCAGAGATCCTTGTATGGACCTCTCATATATTTGTACAATGTGATAAGGTCCCCTCTTAGTCGTCTTATCTCTAGAGTAAATAAACCAAGTTTGTCTAGTCGTTCCTCATACGTCAAGTCCTCCATTTCCTTAATTAATTTTGTTGCTCTTCGCTGTACCCTCTCCTTGCTTCAATACCTTTTTTTATGCAAGACAGGATTTTGTTTGCCTTTGCTACTGCTGTTTGACACTGGTCACTGTTTCCAAGTTTGTAATTGACAAGGATACCGAGGTCTTTCTCTAGCAACGAGTCCCCCAAAATGATTCCATTGAGTTTATAAGTAGCCTTGGGATTATTTCCTCCCAACTGCATGACTTTACATTTCCCCACATTAAACTTCATGCCCAATCTGCCATTTTATATAAATCCCTCTGTAGAGAGCAGTTATCCTGTTCTGAATTAATTACCCTGCATAATTTAGTGTAATCTGCAAATATTGATAATTTGCTTTCTATATCTATTTCTAGGTCATTTATAAACATGTTAAAAAGCAGCGGACCTAATACTGAACCCTGAGGTACTCCACTCTCCACTTTAACTGTATTGGAGAATTGTCCATTTACAACCACACACTGTTCCCTATCCTTCAACCAGTTTTGTATCCAATTGCAAAGGTCATCTCCTAGCCCCGATTTCATTATTTTATACCCCAGCCTTCTGTGTGGCACTGTATCAAATGCCTTTGCAAAGTCTAGATATAGTACATCAACTGCCTTGCCATTATCAATGTTGCTGCTTACTTCCTCATAGAAGATGAAAAGGTTAGTTTGGCATGATCTATTCTTCATAAAACCATGTTGATTCCTGCTAATGATCTTATTTTTTGTGTTGTAATCCTGAATATAGTCCCTTATTATCCCTTCTAGCAGTTTTCCTACTACAGAGGTCAAACTCAGAGGTCTATAGTTTCCAGGTTCTGTTTTAGTTCCCTTCTTAAATAGAGGCACTATGTTAGCTCTTCGCCAATCCTGTGGCACTGAGCCTGTGGTGAGTGAATCTTGGATGTATACCATCAGAACCTGGTGCTTTGTCAGTCTTAATTTTGTTCAGTCTACCCATGACATCTTCTTGAGTTAGCCCAATATCTGATAATTGTATTATTTTATTAGTTACTTGTTGAGGCTCTTCTACCATTCCTTGCTCCCTTGTATATACTGATGCAAAGAAAGTGTTTAGAACATCGGCCTTTTCTTTATCCTCACTAATCAACTCACCCATCTCATTTTTGAATGGTCCAATGCACTGCCTCTTAAGTTTTTTGCTATTTATATATTTGAAAACCTTTTTTGTATTAGTCTTGCTTTCCCTTGCAATTCAAGTTTCATTTTCTATTTTTGCTACCCTAATTGCCTTTTTGCAATCTTTGTTGCACTCCCTGTATTTTAAGAAAGAATGTTCAGTTCCAGCAGACTTAAATAGTTTGAATGCTTTTTGTTTTCTTTGCCATTTCCTCCTTTACATGTACACTTAACCACACTGGTTGTGACTTACTTCTTTTGAATTTGTTCCCCATTGGTATATACTGTTGGGTAAACTTCCACAACCTAAATTGGAATTCTGACCATTTATCCTCAGTATTTTTGTCTTTAAATAATGTATCCCAGTCTATGTGTTGCATTGAAGCCCTTAACAATTTGAAGTTAGCTTTTTTAAAATTAAGAGGTTTAGTTGAACCTATACAGTTTTGCTTTGCCAAACTGATCTCATGCTCTGTCAGTCATTATTTATTTGCTTTCAAGGCTAGATTCCCTTTTGTATTGCAGGAAAGCTTGTCAGTCCTGTGTATAGGCATCAGGCAGACAGTGCCTTGGCCTGTGTGTATGAGATTCTTACCTTGCTTGATCAGTGGTATGAGACATGTGCTTTATCAGCTTTCTCCACAGCAGGAAGAAGCCTGAGGCCTATCACTGCCACGTAGCCTGCAGAGAGGCCTCTAAATGATGGCATTGCTTCTGGCCATGGTCTCAGTTATCATTTAGTTGGCAAATTGGTCAGAACAGGGAAACCATCTGACTCGCGTTACATATAGAAGCAGAAGGCATTTTAACCCTTCAGATCCTCAGGACATACTGCTAAATACACTTGTGTATAAAGGTAGCTGAAGCCCTTTAAGTCATTGGTTACTCTCTGTGTATTTGATTGTATGTTGAAGTGTTATAGGAATGGGACTCCACTAGCCATCCATCTGTTATTGAACGACAATTCCAATCACTCTCAGCCAGCTATTGGCCAGCTGAGGATGATAGGAGCAGTAGCGGTACCGCAGCTGGAGGGTGATGGGTTACCAATCCATATGTACGATAATTAGAATGGGGAAGGTATGAATCTGAAAGCTTGGATATTGACATACAAATCATGGCAGCTGTACTTCAGGGTATGTAGTAAAACAGAGTTTCTCAACCACTTTCTTCATGTACCCCTAATCATGAATGTACACAAGGACCATGGCTAAGAAACTCTGAACTAAAGGATATGATCACTTTAGAGAATACCAGGCCATATACTGCCTAACAATGCTCAGATTAATACAGACTGGTTTGTAGACTCCACAAAGTGATCTGACATTTGCTAAGTTGAGATTTTCAAACTGCTTTATCAGTTTGGACTGATGATTTGGTCCTCATGACCTGATGAAGGTAGCCCATACAGAAACAGATAAAATAACTAGGGTGACCATATTTCCATTCTGCCGTTCAGGGACACTGTGGTGATGAAAGTACTTCTCTCCAGCTCTAGGGCAGCTATTCAGTATGCAGTATATATCACTGGGCATCAGTGCTCAAATTCATCTTTATATGGCACAGCAGATTTCTAAACACTATAGGGAGAACTGTCTATTGACTACTGTGACAGAAAGTGATGCCTGTGGTGGGGTACAAGATACCATACATCACAAACATAGCCTTAGACTAGTATTAGACTACAATAAAATTGCACTGCAGCTCCTGTTTGATGTCGGGATCAAGGTTCTGTTCTGTCTCTAGTGCTTATGGTTCTGTCTGGAAGCCATTTTCTTGTAGCCCAGCAGAGACATCACTTTGTGTCACAGTAAGCAATGGATAGTTCTATTTCTAGTATTTAGATTCTTTATTCAGGGACTTTGTATTGTCCATGAAGGGAGCTGCACGGGACATGGGGGACACACATAAATTCCGTGACTGTCCATGGCAACTCGGGACATGTGGTCACCCTAAAAATAATATATAACAATTATGTGGGACAATTACAAATTCCTAAAATTATCACTTAATTTAAATGGGACTTTAAATCCTTAAATACTAGAGAGGTCTCCAATGCATTGCAATGTATAGGAGACTACTCTAGCATTTAATGGATTTCATGGATTACAAACCCCATTTAAATCCATAGAATTATGCATTTCTCCCTTATGGTTCCTTTGTTTTGCCCCAGAATTTCTCCAGTTTGCTTTGATACATAATGACCAGATCTTTATGCAAACTGGTGCCTTTTAGAGCAGTGGTAGTCAATTTTTCTATCACCATTTGTTACAGACTACAATTCCCAACACAACTCTAAGCAGTGGCTGGATAGCAGGGGATGATGGGAAGTCTCTTTCCCAACAGCTGGAGCAGTGGTATAACTAGTTGTCATGGGGTCCTGGTGCATGTATTTCTATGGGCCCCATATCCCAAAAATACTTTCACATAGAAACATAGAATTTGACGGCAGATAACAACCATTCGCCCCAAACAGTCTGCCCATTTTCCTACTGTAAATACCTCACACCTTATTTGGTCCTTGGTCTTTTCTTATGTTAAGGACAGCCTTATCCCTATCCCATGCATGCTTAAATTCTGTCACTGTATTAACTTCTACCACCTCTGCTGGTAGGCTATTCCACTTATCTACTATCCTCTCAGTGAAGTAAACTTTCTAACATTACGTCTAAACCTGTGTCCCGCTAGTTTAGACTACGGCCTCTTGTCCTAACATTTTTACTCCTTTGAAATGTACTTCCATCCTGTACTTTATTGAATCCATTCATGTATTTGAATGTTTCTTTCATATCCCCTCTTTCTCGTCTCTCCTCCAAGCTTTACATGTTCAGATCCTTTAGTCTACCCTGATATTTATTTTATTGAAAACCAGTTACCATTTTAGTAGCCCTTCTCTGAATTTTCTGTAGAGTATCTATATCCTTCTGGAGATGGGGTCTCCAGTACTGTACACAATACTCTAGGTGAGGTCTAACTAGAGATCTATAGAGTGGCATGACCACTTCCCTTGTTTCTGCTACTAATGCCCCTAGCTATACAACCCAGCACCTTGCTTGCATCCCCCACAGCTTTATTACATTGCCTGCCTACCTTTAAGTCATTAGAAATAATTACTCCCAAATACCTTTCATCTGTTGTCTCTGACAGCACAGTACCCTTAATAGTACATTTTTCCTTTGGATTTTTATGTTCCGAGTACATTATTTTACATTTATCAACATTAAACTGCAGCTGCCATACTCTTGTCCAGAGGTATTTTAGAAACTACTGGGCCCTGGGTCGGAGGGGTGCTGGGCCCTGAGGCAACTGCACCTGAGTAGTGAAGGACCAGCAAGTGACTACCCCTGGTCTGGAGTACCTAACCTGACTTTTAAGCTTTAACCACCTGCACTTTAATCAAAACCGTATTTTATTCTTATAAGTGAACCCAAACCTAAATTAATATGATTGCTAATCCCCTCTTTTTAATAAACATCAAACAATTTTATCTAAGAAGATTAAAATAAGAGTTTTTGTCTGATAAGACACTTTGTAGTACATATAAAAACAACTCTGGAGGAGCAGAAGTGAATATTAACAGCAGGGGATACAGTGTGGACACTACTGTATGATTTGAGCCTTGTTAAATAAAATTTATAAGAACATCAAAACAGCTTAAAAAAATAATGTTTTTAATCTGCTCTATAAGACATCACATGGAGCTCATTTTAAAAAAATAGGTCATTCCTGGGAACGCTGCAAATGTAAAGTGTGTGACACATCAGTGAGAAGGGCAGTTTATCACTTTCAGCTCTGACTGAAAATTTTAAAACAAAGCCTAAAAAATTGTCACCCGAGGAAAAATGCCAAAAGCGAAGTGACTGTTGGCAGATATCTGCTCTTCTTCAACAAACAGCAAATCAATCATTATGTCCCCTCGGACTTAATTAGTTGAAATTTTCAATGAATGACACCAATGAAGATGTTAAACAGTAACAAATCTTCTGTTAAGGTGCTTCAAAAGCCAGCTTAATTACAATCCGTCAAGCTCCATATACTAACTCTGCCTGGCATGTTGCATTGTCATTTTGAAAGAAATCAAAATGTAGACTCCTGCAAGGTTGGGATATAAACATTAAAATTTGTGAAGCATTAATTTAGCAAAAAACAAAACATAATTTGGGGTGTGCTTCTTTTCACTAAAACAAAAAGCAAAATATTAAAACTCGTTTTTTTTATATTCTCCCAAAACACATATTTTCAGCATGGTTTTGTATTCACTAAAGTACAGTTTCCACAGGGCTGGATTTACATCTCAGGCGCCCCTAGGCACAACACCCTCTGGCGCCCCTAGCTCCACATTTGCCCCACCACTAGCCGCACCCCTTCACCTAACCATACCTCGTTTGTGGCCAAACCCATTTTTAGATTTTTTCTTCACAGTACTGTGGTAATTTTCCAGAGGTAGATAAAATTTTATAAATAGAGTTGGGGTATATACAGCATATATATATATATATATATATATATATATATATATATACAGACAGAATAAATGACCTTTACTATATATGTAGCCTGCACTTTCCGCATGTTTAAGACCCAAGTAATGGGAAATATGGGAACCATCTGCAAGAGAGAGTAGTCCTTAAAAGTGATGTAGGGATTATAGATTTTAAACACTTGGTAACCAATTGGAATTATAAGTGGATTTGCAGATGAGAACTGCTGTCATAGTTATATGGACTGCTGCTGATACACATTTAGCAAATACTGTTAAGGATATGGAAAATGGGCTAATAATAGTTTGAATGACTGGTTTGATACAGCACCCTGAAAAGACACCAGTCCAGCTTTGTACCACTGGTAGCCACAGAACCACACCGCACTGTCTGCCAGCCCTACCTTGCTCCGCTGGTAGCCACAGAATCATACTACACTGTTTACCAGTCCATAATTGTTTCATTAATAGACACAGAGCCACACTACACTGTCTTCATGAACAGTCTTGTTCGAATGATAGCCACAACCACAGAACACTGTCTGCCAGCCCAGCCTTGTTTCTCTAGTAGCAACAGAGCCACATTACACTGTCTGCCAGTCTAACGTTACATAGCCACAGAACCACACTACATTGTCTGCTAGTCCAACTTTGTTTCATTGGAAGCCACAGAACCACACTGCACTGTCTTGCAGCCCAGCCTTGTTACACTAGTAGCCACAGAACCGCAATACACTATCTGTCAGTCCATCATTGTTTCACTAATTGACACAAAGCCACACTAAACTGTCTTCCAGAACAGCCTAATTCCAATGATTGACATAGAACTATACTGCACTGTTTGCCAGTGCAGTCCTCTTCCCCTCTTAGACACAGAACCACATTACACTGTCCACCAGCACAGCCATGGTCCACTGGTACCACAGAACCACACTCAAATTTCTGCCATGCAATGTGTTGCGTACACCTCTGACACTCAAAGGGTTAATGTGAACCATCTGTAAACTGTTATTCAAGAAACACAGCTACCAGTCCCAGTGTAGCATAAAATAAAGCTTCAATTGTTTGCTTAAAAATAAAGTTTTAGCAAAAGGCAGGTGGAATTGCTGCCTTACCACTTTTTCATCAAAGGCTCTTATAGCCTTATCAGTAAGAGTTTTGGGTGTGAAACACATAAGACAGAATGTCGCCTGGTGCGAGCTGAACCCCTTTGGAGGGGGCGCCGCCTCTGCCCGCCAATATCTTATGGCCTGTTTCTGCTGCTGCACTGCTCACACACTCTCCCACCAGTCAAATGTAAGGGCATAGCTGGTTTCTGTGACTTTTATGCAGCCGCGCAAGCTACAATGTGATTAAAAGCGTAGTGCACAGCTGTGTTTGATTATACAATGTGACATGATAACAGTCACATCTCAGGAGGTCCCATCCGGTGAGCAATGATTAGCAGAGAGCAGTGTATGACTGCAGGTGCAGCAGTGGGTCACATGTGTCGGTCCAGGTGGTGCAGGTACAAGCGAACATAAACAGTTACTATTTTGCAAGCAAGCTCTCTCGCAGGAGCATGCAGAGCACTATTAGTATTTAATTTACATCCTGTCTGGGGGCATCTCATTTTAAAGTGGGCGGGCCAGTGGGCATGACAGGGTGACCTAGGCTAGTGACTAGTCTGTACATTGACAATTCCGGCCCTGAGTCTCTTCTTTAAAACAAATAGTCATAGCCAAATTAAGTTTTATCACTTTAATTCTTAGGGTGGAGTCGTTCTGGAGTAAACCAGATGCACCGGGAGAAACAAATGACAATTCATATAAATTTCCACCAATTCAAATGAAGCTTTTAACCCTCTAAGTACCAGAGGGGTAACCAATGCATTGCACAGCAATGCATTGGATACCACTCTTGACCTCCAAGGGTTAACATCTTGATTTCTAGAGAGTCAAGGGGCTGGATTCTATTACAGGTGCTATTTTTATCACTGCTTTTATCTCCGGTTTCCCCATAGACTTCAATAGGACATTTTTTGATAAAACGTGTGTTAAAAGGGATGTTTACCCCCTTCACAACTTTGGATAAGTCGTTTCATTATCAATAATAAATAATGGAAATTGTATTCTTTAAAAAAAAAAAAATAAATAAAAATCCGCCCATTTGCAGAAATTCTAAGATTAAATGTACCTCTGTACCTACTTCTGGCAGACAGTGATGACCGGATCTGTACCGTAGTCTGAACTTCTATCCAGCCTCCTCCGATGATGGAGGCTGTCTGTCTCTAAGATGGAGCACTCTCATTGGCAGAGATCGATTTCCGGCCAATGACAGTGCTCCAGCTTAGAGACAGCCTCCATCATTGGGGGAGGCTGAATAGAAGCTGAGACTATGGTACAGATCTGGTCAGCACTGTCTGGCAGAAGTAGGTACAGAGGTACATTTAATATTAGAATTTCTGCAAAAGGGCAGATTATATTTTTTTAAAAGAATACAATTTCCATTATTTATTATTGATAAAGAAACAATTTAGCCAAAGTTGTGAAGGGGGTAAATATCCCCTTTAACATAAACACCTGCAATATAATCTAGCCCAAGTACTCTATGCATTCAAGGAGTTAAATAAACCCATTTAAGAGGAAGAATTTGGACAAGTCAGAGGAGTTTTGTTTAGCGAACAGCCTTGTGCCAGACTCTCTTTGCCAGTGCCATTGAAATGGCTATTAATTTCATATAATAGGACTTCAAAAGTCCTACAGAGGCTATACAATGCTAATAACCAATCAGTTATGAATCAATTGTCTGCAGACTTTCTTCATTGGAAAAACAACCAGTATCCTTTAAACCAAATCAAAATGTGCATTTCACGAAAGTTGTTATATGCTGGTATACAAATACTGTATGTTGTATACATTGCTGTTATTTATTCTTATCGTATGAGTGACGAGCCATAACTGTGCAGAATTGATGGTAACTGCTATCTTCATATCTTCTTCTTTTTGAATGAGAAAATAATATATATAGTTAAAAAACATCATTTAAATCAGTTGAAAATTGCATTTCCTATGCTGGAATGGACGAAAAGTCTTGTTTTGTTCTAACAGGGTTTCCATTACAATTATATAATTTATTGCATTTTTCACAGGAATGTCTGCACTCCATATATTTTCTACCTTTCCTACAGCTGCGAGAATTCCTGCTTCATAATACAAAAACCTGGAGCTTCCCAACATGCAACATGTAGGGTAGTGAGAGAAAGACATTAAAGAGACAGAGAAAGAGAGAATTTAAAAAGTTAATTAATAAAGTTATATTTTGTTGTCTTTGCACAAGTATGAGCAAGAGAAGCTGGAGGGCTGCTGCTGCTACTGAATCTGAGTTGGAGGAATCCAGCAGCAACAGTAGTGAAGGAGAGAGACCATTCCTCTTGCATATGTGAGCCCAGGCCCATAACATCCCATGGAAACATTAAAATGGGACTAGTGGATAGTAGCAATAGCACAGTGTAGCTTCCTGTGCCTGCTGCTACTTCTAGTCTACTTGCTATGATGATGACAAATGTGACAGCAGGGGACTCTCTGTAACATTTGTAATCAACAAGTAGAGTGTAGCAAGAGACTGTTGGTGGGGTGATGAGTAAGAGGGTGGTGGAGTTTGTGGCATAGAAAAGAGTATAAGAGCATTCTTGGCTAAAATGATTTAGGCTGGGAGATAGAAATGCAGTTGGGAATGGGCATTACCACCACCACCAGCACTGAGATTATTGCATTTCTTGCTAGTGTAATTCCTGCTGCTGAGCCATCTACCAGATGTACATCTGTCACAGCAGCGGGGTGAGCAGGCTAGTGTGTCAGTTTCCATCATGCCCAAGATGGGAGTGGAAAGTAGCAACAGTGATATGGGACTGGGACTCGTAGATGACCCCTCCTCATCCAAGCACTAGTGATGCTGCTGAGACAGCAGCAACTGTATTTCTTGTTCTGAATTTATTACACTATTGGGCTCCCTTCTGTTTGCCTTTTCTGTGTATGTAACAAAAGGACTTTTGGCTGTGGACACAGTGGTCTTGGGGGCAGGTGTGGGTACTCTATGACTATTTTCATCTCCTTCAATAAACTCAGAGTTATACTCCTCTGTCTTATGCATTTACAGAACAACAGGAGCCATGGGAGTTATTGTAAATGAAGGAATTCTTTGCACATTTTGAAACATCTATAGTAGCACTATTATGTGCCCGTGACCTTTTAAGAGTGCTTCTACTGGTGCAAGTTGTGGCACCTCTGACTTTTTGATGGCACATCTTCCAATCAGACCTGTGGTTGTGGATGTTGATGATGCCCTGTGTTGTTGCATACTCAGCAATGTGTGTGTGTGGCTGTTGAGTGGAGGGTTGGACTTGGAAGTGGTGATGATGATTATTAGTGACATGATAGGATGATTGTACATTTTTAGGCATCTTTACTTGTCCAGAGTTAGACTTTCCAAATTAACTCTCAGAGTTTATAAATAGGCATAGTGCTCCTTTTTCAGTGGTCTAAGACTGAGCCCTTTCCTTTCTAAATTTATGACCAAGCCATTATTGCCCTCACTTTCTAGTTCATCTTTATCAGAAGAAGGAGAGGATGTTGGATGGATATATTCTAGATCAACATCATCATCATCATTATTTTCACCACCCCGCTACTATTCCTCTAGGCTTTTTGAAGTCTCAGTTTTTTTTACAGTTCCCAAGACGGACATTTTCAGAAGATTCACTACGTCTTTGAGGTGTATTTTCTCTTACCATCAGCGTCCCCATCCTCTAATATGCCAACAACACTAGAATATGACTCGCATTCAACTTTACTGCTCTTAAAAGGTTTATTTCTACTACAGCTGCTTGTGGAACTTTCCATGCTAGATTTACAAACAGCGTCCTCAGGAGGAGAGGGTCATAATGGTTATTGCACCTGTAGCAGCAACCATGGCTGCAGTCAGTTTTTTGGTATGCCACTTTACTAACATATCCATGCACTGCTCCTACTCCTTTCCCCATGATCCTAGTACATATATTGAACATAATCAATGTACTGTTGATTTTTACAGTAAAGTAAACAACAGAACTGTTTGCTTGTGGAGTCATGTCTTGTACTTTAGGTATGTCTCTAGTACCCGACACTGTCAACCTGCCACAGATCACATCAATGTCCCTGCCTCTCTCTCTCACTGTTACCTATCAGACAAAAGGCTTTATTTTTTAAATAAACTATATGTCTGTGACTGTCAACAAAAAAATTAACACACACTCCCTGAAAGTGCAACTCCCTCTCACTCTCTTTACCTGTCTATCTGTGTGTCAACATTTCAGCAGCAGCTTTCTCTCTCCCTCCCTACTTCACTGCAGCCTTAATTGTTTACAGTGAAGGATGAAGATAGACCTGTTAGCTTCAGAATTATATAACAAGCGAGAATAAGGGATAAAATGTGCCAAACAGAAGCTGCTGCAGGTAAGCAGAACGACCACACCTCAGTCACTATATGCTTGTCCCTCTTCTTCCAGCCCTTATAGGAGTTGGTGCCAGCTGTACTTGTCTGATTCTTGAGTGTCTGCAATGTATATCTCTGTCAGTCACACAGGCTCGGCCAGCTCTGGTAGGAACTTGGTTCATCTGGTTGCCTCACTTCTCAATCAAAAAAGATTTTTGGGGTATTTTGGTAAATCTGCTTTCTCCCTTCACACCCCCCTAGAGTCCCCAGGCTCTTCATGCACACATAAAAAATTGTCTGCAAACAAGACTCCCAAAAATAAGGTCCAGCAGAACTTTCTTTGTCTATCTCCTCTAGCATGGAAAGAGTTCTACTTCTCTTGTTCTCTCTCTCACATACAGAAAAGGACAAGCCGTGAGAGGCTGTTACCCCTTTATACTATCTCAGCAGGAATACAAGAAAAACCTTAGGTGTGCTGGGAGAATTCATTCTCATCTTTGGTTTCAATGCAATGATCAAGGCAGGTCAAAGAGGAAAAGACAGGAAAACTGTACTTTTCTTAAAAAAAAGTTTCATTTTATCTTCTGTTTCAGTTGAGGCAAAACGTTTATCCCATCCCTAATCCTATGGTACAGCTGGTATGACCCATAATTCTTCTACATGTCTTGTTAATGACACTTGATGTTTTATCAACTCTCTTCTACTCATTAGTTTACCTTACAGCCTCATTCTTCTCAAGAAAGCTACCAATTAACCCCTTAATGACCCGCCACACAAGCACACGGCACTTAAGGACCACAGACCATTTTTTATTATTTCTTCATCTGGTTCAGGGATCCCAGAATGGTGTGCAGCCACACAGGGATCCCTGAAATCCATGATGGTCCTGGCACGTCATGGGTCCTTATGGCTCACCAACCCATGATGTGCCAGGACCGTCATTGGTCCTTAAGGGGTTAAAAAAAAATCCCTTGCCAAGTCACCAGCAAATGGGACCTAGGGATGGCACCATGACTTTATCTGGCATCTACTGACAGTTGAGGATATTAGCAATAAGATCAAGATTAAAAGTACTGAAAAATAATAATTCATATACCTTAACTCAGGGCAGTCCATGTTCAGTCCTCAAGGACCACCAACAGGCCAGGATGTAAGGATCTCCCTGCTTAAGCACAGGTGAGTCAGTCACAATGAATGAGCCGCTGATTAACTCACCTGTGCTTAACCTGGGAAATCCCCAAATCCTGGCCTGTTGGTGTCCTTAACTCACTGGATGATAGAAAAATACCAATCCTGGTTTAATTAATCTTTGGGTTTCCAGCTACTACCAAGATTGACTACCTCTGTCTAATACATCGTTTTACAATGCACTGAAGACCTCTGTAGCATCAAATGTATTAGTTAAAGTGAGATTTATTCATATTAAAAATGTATTCTTCCTTCCAATGTTTGTCAGTTTGTATGTTCAGATATTTCATTGCTCCCCAGTCTCATAAACCATGATGTTGTATTTCTCATTATGTGAACAATTTTCTCTATTTTCATAACTTTATTAATTCACACAATGACAGCATATGAAGTCACACTAAAATGTATTTCAGCAACAATACTTTGTACACATTTTTTATTATTTTACTATTGCCAAATTGTTCTTGACAAACCCTAGGATGGCTATGACAGTTGGTCTATCAGATCCTTTCAACTTATCTGATACCCCCTTGCTTTTCCATTGTTGATTGTGCTATCAGTTTCAGAGCCTGACTATTCTGTTGCCTGTCTTTTGGCAGAGGAAGTTAAAGGGATAGTAATACGTTTTATCTTTATTTTATTTTGTAGGCATTAAAAAAACATGAAGAATGATATAAGTCTTATCTCTCAAACCTTTATGGTTTAAGAGATATTCACAAGCAAAGTATCCCCCCCCTGTTCAGCCAGATCAGAAGATTGTTCCCTGCTGTTATCTGTCTGGTCTTACAACCAGATTCACATCTGACAAGAGATGGCTTACACTAGGAAAAAGGGGCAGAAGGGGGAAACTTTGCTTGTGAATATCTCTTAAACCATAAAGGTTTGAGAGATAAGACTTATATCGTTCTTCATGTTTTTTTAACGCCTACAAAATAAAATAAAGATAAAATGAAGTATTACTATCCCTTTAAGTGGAGCAGTTAATGGATCTCCACTACAACTATTCCACAACTATCCCTTGAAATAGAAAAAAGGGCAGAATCGGGAGCTATTAATCCCTTGGATGCAAGAGAGTTTTCCAATGCAATAGAAAAGTAAGACATAAAAAAACAAGTAAGACTACTTCCTAAGAGCTACAGTAAGAAAATCACTGACAAAAAAATCATTAGAAATCACTACAACAAACTCGCCACTACAAATAACAAGCTTATGAAACCACTAGGGTAATACCCATGTAAAATATGTAATCTTGCTATGAAAGCAAACTGTGCTAGGGACAAAAAGGCAAACCATTCTAAATAAAAGAATCATATGTCAAACAGAAGCAGTAATATATATGATTATATGTCTGTGGTTTCCAAATTATATAAGCAAAATGGAAATAGCCCTATAGTCTAGAATCTCAGAACATCTTACAGATGTAGGGGAATACTTTATTTAAAGTGTTAGCCTTGTAAAATTGAGAGGTTAAGGAGAGATTATTTTTAAAGGGGCAACAAAGAGTTACAGCATGTCCTTTTAAACGAGAAAAGGTTAATGCTTTTAATAACATACCACCCCAGAAAATGCGAATGTGTATAACCAATATACACAAGAACCTGCTCATTGACATTCAATGCATGCCAATCTCCCTGGTCTTCCTTTGACACACTATTCACTATAACATTCTTCATTACATTCAGTAGCTGTCAGGAAATGTGTCTGTCTCCGTTACACTCAATATCATCTATCTTTTACACTCAGGCTTTCCTGGGTAAGGCATTCCAGAAAACTCTAGCTCTGCCCATGACCCCCACCCCAACCCTTTCCCTGACCCTGCCTCCAGTCCCATGCACATTTTCTTAGAACAGAACATATCCCATGCTTATAAAACAGGGACACAAAACTATTTCAAATAAATTGGCCAGTAAAGGGGATATGGACTAAAAATAAACTGCATACATTTGTATATAAACTGAATATTACAGCAACATATAACCTGGTAAATAAAGCAGCCAACATAAACTTTGAACAGGTTTCTGGGGCAGGGGTACTGTTATGCTTATCACACAGAAAACTCCACCCTCAAAATGCTTAATGGAAGATCCAGCCTGAGCCTGAAACTCAAAATGCTCCTCATACATAAAGCATCAACCTTTTCTAACACAAGGTGCCCTCTAAGGACCTTCTCTCATGGTACAGAACGAGTATTCTCTCTCCCTCTTATTCAGTTATTCTAGTTATAAGTGTTTTCTATTAGCCAACATGAACCAGACAGTCTCTCTAGATTGGATTGCCACAACTATCTCACATATAATCCAGTATACAAAAATGTATACAGTTCATGCAGTCAAATAAATATAATGGGGGAAAATAAACATATTTTTAATATTCTTATGAGGGGCTGGATGTGGGTGGCTTTCACATTTTGAAGGCACAATGGCAGAAACATTCCAATTGCCTCATCTTTGTGAGAAAGTAGGTATTTTCATGCAGGGTAATGTGACTGTCAATCACATCTGCTAAGTAGCAATGGAACAAGGTTTGCAATTACTGCAGCAAATGTTCCCAGGGGCCACAGAGCCTTTGGGTATGGTGTCAATATAATTATTTTTCAGTGCACTAACATCAGACATAGAAGGCATAATCTGACACAACTACACTTTTTACCACAATCTTAAATGCTCCATCTGCCTTATTTCATATATTGTGTATACAATTATGTCTGTTTTCAGCTGCTGTTCAAAAGTGGCATCATGACCAGAATATAATCAAGGCTCGAGTCTAAATTGAAGAGTAAGCTCTAATTTAGATTTTTACCTTTGTGGAAATTAAGTAATGCATTCAGGGGAGGGCTGGCCTGGGAGGCTGGGGGGCAATTGCTCCCTGGGCCAGTCATATGTCTGGGCTGTGGGCCACTGCCTCACTGAGTCTCAAGCTTGCTGTTGTAAATGGAGCTACACTAGTGATACCACAGAGCTTATAATTGAAATGGAACTACACAAGTGATACCACAGAGCTACAATACAAATGGGTAAACTAGTAGCATAACCCATTTTCTTTGTAAAGTCTATAGTATCACTAGTGTAGCTTTACTTAAATTGTAAGCTGTGTTGTATCAGTAGTGTAGCCCCGTTTCAACTGTATGTATCACTTGCCTTACTTCACAACATTAATGGTGGTTGTAAAATTAACAAAAGGAGTGGGCTGGGACAGTAGGTTCGAACAATAGTAGAAATGGACCATTTGATTGTATTTGTCCCCCCGGGCCACCTGTTGCCAGCCCTCCCCTGAATGCATTGGAGACTAGGGATGTGCAAAAGGTCCTGTTGTTTACCACATGTTGTCCACTTTTTGCTAGAAAATCTGCCCTCAGCAAAATCCTTAAAAAACGTCCTTTTCGCCTATATCAAAAATTATTTCACTGTTTTCCAAAGGCTAAAAACTTCCCACCCGTTTACTACATGTACTTCACATTTTAATTTCCGAAACGTGACATTAACTGAAAATAAAACAGCAAGAGAGATAGAGAAGTTGAAAGCCAAAGTCCTAGTATTGTATTTAGCAAAATAAGGCTAGCAGAGGCTCACAGTGTTCATTAAAACTATGAGCACCCGGATTCAACCCTTTGAGTGCCAGAGGGGCATGCAACACATTGCAAAGCAATGCATTGTGTACCCTTCTGGCACTCAAAGGGTTAAAGAAAAGGAGGAGCTGTTATGCATCCAGTGAGTCAGAGGAGGCGGACGTGACCACCACCAGCATGGAAGGGTCTGGGAGCCCTGATTCCCCAGACCCTGTGATGCCCAGCCCTACTACATCATCCCTTGGGATCTAAGGGAAAATAGTGTCATATTCAGCAAAGCAAGCACAGGAAGAAGCAGGTAGCAGTGTAAGCAGGATAGGTCAGCTGCCTGTGCCTGCTGCTACTGCTACCAGTGTGCCTTCTGATTTCGAGGCTGAAATGATGGCAAGTGTGACAGCAGGGAACCCTAAGTCATACTTGTCATCCACAAGTTGTTTTGTCAGAAGCTTTTGCATGAATAAGCAGGGTGTTTATTGTGTACATAGATGAGACAGTTCAATAAATACTCTTTATGAGCGGATTCATCTCAATAGATCAATAAAGTCAATTCTGTACTTTTACTTCACTGGTCCCAAGTCACGAAAAGAAATTGCAGCTAGAAGGAATAATAGCCATTAAAAGCAGTAACCAAATTGTTTGCACTCACAGACAAATTACTTGGCCAAACAGCATAGAGAACCTGACTTGTTATGTTCCCTCTAAAGGGAGCAAGGCATCTTAGGCTCTCTATGATTCTGTCATCCCATTAGTCTTTCCCTGAATACGTCTCTACTGTTTATTTAATGGCTGCTTTTAATGGAAAATGTAGAAAGAATTATTAAACTTTTTTCCTCTCTGTGGTTTTAGTATTCCTTGGATTAAACCATCCTTCCAAATGTTGTAAAAATATTTTATTCCAGTGCAGAATTAATTTTTCCATAGAGTTGCACTAAAAGCCTTTGCTACGGCAGTTACCCATGAACTAACCATTTAAGTTGCATAGCAAGCACTGGATACTACTGTGCCACTCAAAACATCATTTTGGTGCTGTGAAAGCATTATGTTTCGGAAGGTGACCCTCATTTCACCACAACTAATGGAGTCAGTGCCCGATGGACATAAGTCCTTGACATCTGGCAAGTGCCCTTGAACACTTATTAAATATGTTAGCCCAGTCCATACCTCCTAAGTGTCTCTCTTTAGGGACCAAGTCTCTCTGTCCCTCTTTCCCAACCTGGTATCCTTCAGACTGTGTGGTGTGTGTGTGTATATATATATATATATATATATATATATATATATATATATATATATATATATATATATATTTGTGTAACATTGCTCCACAGCAATAAAACATTACTGTTTGTTTAAACTTCAATATATATGTTTTTATAAATTAGTCTATGTAAAAATACATTTGTCTTGCTCATTTACACAAAGAGGCTTGTCAGTGATTCACCAATGCATACAAATGCATCAGAATAACTAATTGGTATCTCACCACTAGAGGGCACTAGTATGTAAAGAACCAACAATTTAAAATGGTATAACTCAGGAAATACGCATCACTCAGCAGTGGGGGCACCATTGTTTTACTCTTCAAGAGAATTTCTACAATATATAATTTTTCATAAAAAAGTGTTGCTTCTTTATATACGGCCTTTGTCCCCTTTAGTATTAGGGAAGTTTTCAATTTAAGTTTTCGGGCAGGGACCCCATTTCCAGTGTTTCATTTTCATAAGCACTTGTCACCCTGTATTTTCCAAACCCTTGAATTGTAAAGCCCAGCGTAAACTTATAGCACTATATAAATAAACATGCTCTTTCATTTATTTAATGCATTGTGAAACAATACATCTGTATCATTCAGTTGCTTAAAATACAACATTTTTTATATTTTAACATAAGAGTCATTTGAATACTTAGGAATGTATTCAATGATGTTCTTGAGAGAGAGAGAGCGCTATTGCATCAATGGGGTAAGAGGAAAATGAATTGTAAAATGCAGGGATGTGGTCATCCTACAACAAGGGTGAACAAACTGAGCTCCACAACAGATGGAGGGCCTCAGGTTGCCTATTCATGTCCTACAGTAAGTTTAGTGGGGATGTGTATTTGCATTATTATAATCTATTTGGCTGCACTGTAAGGAAGTACAAAATGAACCCATATGAATATGGAGAGAGAACACAGGAACGGATTTAGCATTCTGTAGCTATTAGGTGTGGTGCTGGTTGCTGTGTTTGGGAATAGAGATGAGCATGCATAAAATGGTGCAGAGGACAGTTATTAAGGTTAAAGCAGAAAGAAAATATGAATTGATTTCTGGCAAACATTTACTAACCTACCCTTGGGGCATGTACAAAGCTGCCAGATAGACAAAAAACATCAAGTGGCACAAAATGCAAATCTAAGAGTAGTGTGTTTCTAGGTCAGGATCACAACATGACACATATGTTTTAGGGGCCGTAGTAAAAAGTTAGTTGATAATGCTTATAATTAGGCTAGCAAACTTGAAGGGGGGGGACTTATTCCATGGTACTCAAGCATTGATTATCTTCAAAAAATATTTATTTAACTAAAGCACTCAATATGCCACTTATAATATGTCTTTGTGGAGGTTATATACATAAGTCAAATGATGAGAACTGTAAGGAAAAGGTTAGAATAACATAGAAAAAAGAGCATAAAGAATCGGATGATTAATTGGCAAGACATTTGAACAATTTCCTTGAGAGTGGTTTCCGTGGATTACAAATGGAGGGTTTGGAACATATTCATTAGGGTGGGTCTGGAAGATACTCCACCCTATGTAGGAGGGAGGATCAGTACTCTTAGGACTATGCGTCGCATACCCCTATGGCACTCAAACGTGTATATATATATATATATATATATATATATATATATATATATATATATGCAAAGACAGGACTTTTGACTTTTTTACTGAAAAGAATGTCAAGATTTCAATGTGTTTAACACATTTTCATCAGTCTGTGACAAAAACATGTTATATATATTGAAACGTTGACATTCTTTTGAGTAAAACATTTTCTTCATCAAAAGTCCTGTGAGTGCTGGTTCAGTTTGCATTGCTTTTATTTTGACTTGGATCCCATGAGCATTTGCACCCAGGTATTTGACTCTGACAGAAATTTGACCGGAGGCTTGTGAGTTACTTCCTACGGCAGCGGGAAGACCAGCTCAGTGGCAGAGGGTGTTAAGAATTACCGGGTTCTATCAGGCTGTCTTTGGTCTTTAGACATTGGAATGGTTAACATTTGATCCATGAGTATGGCTTCACGCTTAGAGGAACTCATAAAAGAACTAAATAACATCAGTTGGGACATTACCGGCTTATGTGAAACTTGAAACTCAAAGCCATCATTGCAAGCCTCAAAAACTTTGGTCTCTCCCTCGCTCTCTCTCGAGGCAAAAAGGTGATTCCTTGTTAAACTTATTTGAATATGCCTACCCAGAATCCCTTGCAATAATAACAACACTGCAAATGGGAGATTTCTGTGGGAAAGGCAAGTCTTATGGGTTAACTGGTGTGTCTAATTTTTGTTTAACATTGTATCTACCACCCATCTCTTTATTTTATATATATATATATATATATATATATATATATATATAATGTTTTGACCAGCTTCCACTGGATTAAGCACCCCTCCACACCCCAGGTGCAATGTTCAATGTCTTTAGGACATGAGAGTGATATAGATATATATATATAAATATATACATTGACAGAGAGAGAGACATACATACATACATACATACATTCATACAAGATGCACTAACTAGTTTCTACATTCCTCTGAGGGCCATTTGTGGTGATTGAGTGTATGGGAGAATGTGGAAGTATGGGTGAGTGGGAGTATAAATGTGTTAACATGAGGGTGAGAGGGAGTATGTGTTTTTGAGAGTAACTTACTATGATGGTTCTGGGTGTGAATGTGTGAGTTTGAACATTTATATATCCTATATAATAATTCACTAAATTGTGTGTAACGCCGCGACATGCGCAGTAGACACTGCTGCGCGTGCTGCAGTCATGCGCAGTAGAGACTGCCTGCGCCGCGGCTGATACAGTCCAGCTCTGGATCAGCCGTGGCGTGGGCAGTCTCTACTGCGCGTGACTGCCCCGCGACCGGGTTGCAGTGGCACTGTGGCCCGTGTAACGGGCTGTTCAACTAGTATATATATATTTATTATCACAGTGAACCTCCACCATTTTTATTATACATCTCTTTTATATGAATTTTGTACTAAAGATAACTCTTCAGACAGAAATTATCTCCATCATGTTTAGTATATAATAAGTATTAAAGAGGAGTGTTGCATTATATGTTGTTATATATGTCTCTTTGAATAGTTTTAATTAGGTTTTACACACACATATCAACAGTACTAGGTTGTTTTTTTAATGCAATCAACTCCCACAGGCTGTGTAGTTTACAACTCAACATCACCATCAAAATTAATAAGAATCCTGATGTGTATTAGGAGTCAATATAGTTGCTGTAGGTTGTCATGATTATTTTGAAATCAATGAGAATTAGTACCCCCCAAAAAAGTTGAATGATCTTATGCATTAAGTTATATCACTATGATGGATTCTGCAACAATAAAGGCTGAGACCCGATCCTCCACATAAAAATGTGTAACTGCCCAGTAAACAGAGCTTCTCCAGAGGAAGTGGAACACAAACCATTTATTTATTTATTTATTTATTCTAATTTATTGCCTACACCCCCCCCCCACACACACACACAATTCTACCAATGTAGCCTGAGATAACTCTGCATGTAAACTGGATTAAACGTCCAGTGTGAGGTGAGGACAGAGTCATACCGTTGATTGGATGATTCCATTGGAGAAGAGGCCTATGAGTGGAGAAGCACAAAGCTAAAGTAAGAATCTATCCTGGGTTGATGTCTGCTGATGATCCAAGAGGCTGGAATTGCCTGTAAAACATGTGAGAACATTTTCAAGAGTGTTTCACTTGTGGTCCTGGTCTAGAACTATCCTCCTATTAAATGTGTATTCTATGCTGCTTCCTGTTTTTGTGTCTGTTTGCTGCAGAAACTGTACTGTTGGTGAACCCATTCAATCAGATGCAAGCTGTGATGTAATGTAATGTGCTGGGTTTGGGAGTGTCCAAATCATATGATTTGTGTTATAACGTGGATGGGATAGCATATCTGCCAACTGTCCCGATTTACACTGGATAGTCCCAATTTTAGGGCCCAATCCCTCTTTCCCACATTATTATCAATATGTCCCGCTTCCCAGTCTTGTGCACCGTTTCCCAGATTTATGCCTGGTCGCTTCAATCAAGTCAAACACACTGCTTCCCTCTCATCCGCATGAGTCAAGCAGAGCAGTGAGCCAGACACTGAAAAATGGACTGGGCATGCGCGTCATGTTTAATGATATTCACACTCACGCAGCGTATGTTGGAATCCAGCCTTGGCTCTTCCTGAGCGCATCCTCCTCCTCAGTAGAACAGAGTCTGTGCTTTCAGAGTGGACCTGGCACTGAGCCATGGCCTCAACTTCCTTAGCTGTCATCTCTGACGAGGTACTCTGGAGTTTGAGACATGATTCATTTAACATGCAAGTTGCAATGCAGTGAATGCCGGGGGAGGATTGTGCGCTTGTTTATATCCCACATCACTAGGGTTGCCACCCAGCCGGTATTTCTGTCCTATGGAGGGAATGCCATGGCCAGTATTTTTTTGAAGAAAAGGTGGCAACCCTACACATAACGGAAAAAAAAATCCCACATCTTACTGGATTGGTAGTCTGTCTATATTTAATTTTATATGTATAAATACTTTTTTTAACCTCTTGGAGACCAAGGTTGTGCAACAACAATGCCTTGCCCATCCCTCTGGTCCTTATTGGGTTAACTCTTCACAAGAAATATGTCAAATCAGTTGTGCTTTGGAGATGTGCAGGGCACTACCATCCATTTTGTTTGCCATTTTGCTGATTGATAAATGTTAACTCCTAGGATGCTAGCACACTACACTTCTCCAAAGCACAATTGATTTGAGACATTTCTTGTGAAGTTAACCCATTGAGTGCCAGAACATATCTCCCAAGTGTCCCTATTTAGAAGCGACAGTCCCTCTTTGAGATCCAAATCCCTGTATACATCTTTCCCACCTTGATGTCCTTCTTTTTATCAGATCAGACTGTGTGGTGTGTATATAAGTGCTTCACAGCAATAAAACTCACATTAATGTTTGTTTAAACTATAGTGTATGTGTTTATAAATTAGTTTGTGCAAATAAAACACTTCTGCTCTAAATCATTTATTCAGTTACACGAATAGGTGTCAATATGTCATGAAAAAAAGCCTAAAAACTCTGTAATACTCTGCTCACTGCCCATGCCCCCAGCAACACCACCTTTCAAAAAGTTTCCCTCTTTGGCCATTTGAAATGTTGGGAGGTATGGGATAGGGAGGAGGAAAGTTGGGGTTTGTCTTGAAAATTGATGAGAAGTGGACTAAATGAGATAGTGTGAGTAGAAGTAGACATGAAGGGGGCAAGGTTACTGGAGAATAAACCTCTTTCCCTGGAGACCCAATAATTAACTTTCATCCGCTATAAAGTCACTCTGCTATAATTAAGCAGGTAACAGTTTGCTTTAGAATATATTTATTACCTCTGAAATGTTGGCCATTCTAAAGAAATCCATATATGTAGAATGATGGATTATCATGGTTACCATGTGGTACGCTGCAATGCTTTTTGCAGGAGACCAGGAAAGATTACCGGTTACCATGTGGTACACTGCAATGCTTCTTACAGGAGACCAGGACTGACAGCGCAGGCGTGCAGACAAGATGTCTGCGCTGTAGCCTGGGTTCCGGTCTCTTACAATGATGGATTTGTTTAAAATGGCCTACATTTCAGAGGTAATAGATATATTCTAAAGCTAGTCGCTACCTGCTTCATTATAGCAGGATGACTTCATTGCGGATGAAAGTTTCACTTTAACTCTGAATGTCAGAGTTTCCTGGACCATTCTGGAGCGTACCCATGTATGGTTAAAGCATGAGCAGGAAAAGTTATTTGCTTTTCTCCAGTTTCCTCTCTGCCTTGTTGGTAAAGAGAAATACACATGCTGCATATGAACAGCATACCAGAAAACCATCCTTCCCTTGGCACAAGCATTGCACAGGAGAGTGCTGATTTTTCTAGCATTCAGTGCCTTAAAGGAATAGTAATGTGTCATAATAAAAGCAGCTCTAATTAATCATCATAGTATTTAGACTTTGTAGAGTGTAATTTCAATTTTGTCAGAGTTGTAGTTCAAGAGTAATTCAATGACAAAGCATCCCCCTCCCGCACCTTTTACTGATGTAACACTGTTCAGCCAGAGCAGAAGGGAGGTGCCCAGGTAGACTGCAGAGAGGGACAATCTTCATTTAAGATAAGGGAAAAACCTGAAAAAACCTGTCAAGGGGGGCAGGGCTTTCATTGTTCTCATAGGAAGAAGATTGTACCCTTCCGTTATCTGCCTGATCTATGGACTGGATTCCACATCTGAGAAGAGATGGCTTACACTAGGTAAAAGGGGCGGGAGGGGAAACTTTGCTTGTGAATAGCTCTCAAACCATAAAGGTTTGAGAGATGAGATTTATATTGTTCTTCATGTATTTTTAATGCCTACAAAATAAAATAAAGATAAAACGAAATATTACTATCCCTTTAAGAGCAGCATTTAAAACAGAATTCCTCCTCATTTTTTTGTGTACAAGACCCTAGGGATCTACCCCCTTAGATTCTACAGTGCCTCAGATGTATCAGTGCAATGCTCTTTAAAGAATTGGAGACATCTCTAGCATTCAAGGAGTTAAAATAAATAGGAAAACAGCAGACTGATACAAGCTGTTGTTATCTTCTGTCAAATTCTACTGTGCGTTAACTGGAAACAAGCCAAAAGCTTGATGGATTCTGATGCTGTCAATATTTGCCTGAGGCAGCAATCCTTAACTGACCCCTAAGAAGTTGTTTCTTAAACCAGTTGTCACATTGGGGGGGTTTATAAACAATTTTTAATGGTATATTTAAGAATTGTCACTAAGAAGTAAAGTCAGATTTATTTTGCATACTTTTGTTGAGAACATGTTTTATAATCCAACTTTATCTTTGGTGCTGATAACAAATATCTTTATACATATGTTGCAACAAAATTCTTATTTGAAACATGTCAATTTCTACTTTAATAAAAAAAATTAGCTGATTGTTGTTAGTAGTTTATCAGAATGTCACTAAATGTTTGTTTATATTATGTCTCTTTGCAACAATTTTACATACTTTGTTTAGTACTCCAGTTTTACACATCCACCTTTATTCTGTTTGCAAACATCCACCCACGTTTTTTAAACTTTCCTCACTTCTTAGCTTCATTTTGAAAACCCTCCCTAAAGATAAAGGGCATTGCAAACATGGATCCCTCATTCTCAGTTGCTAAGGAAACCAACTGCATCTCATTGGTGAGACCCAAGTAGGCCGAAAAGCATGTCTGAAGATAGCTTGTATTATCGTGGAGAGGAGAGTTGCCTGGCATTTTGGAAGTAAACTGCCATTTTGGGCGTGGCTACTGTGATATGTATTTTCTCTTCTGTAATAACACTAGAGAGTTGAAACATGAAGTTCCCAGTCAGTGACTAGCCACTGAGCAAGAAAATAATGGTTTTGTTTAGTTTCAGTGATCATTTAACACCTTTTGACTTTTTTTCCCACTGCTACAAAAGCTACTGGGATGTATCATTCACCCCGAATAATACCTCTGTTAAATATTATTGCAAAAAGCTGAGCAACATGCAAGATGTTCTGCACACCAGGTAATGGATTACATATTAACATGACTGACACATAATTGATTGCGTTTGTGGATGACGCCACATTTATCAATGCTAATTTAAAAGTTGTCATACAAAGATAGTGGGTAAGCAAAATAGACAGGCAGAGTAGATACAATGCAGCACCGTACCTTTGTTTCGATTAATGTGTGCAACTACATTGAGACAGTATCTTCTGATCATGGGCACAGTATAGATTAGCTGCATGCAGATTTCAAAGGGTAAGCAATATAACAATGCAAACAGCTACTTTTCCCTTATAAGGCAATTATCACTTTTTGTTACCTATAAACAAGCTTTCATCACACTTATTCTAAAGAAGACCTTTCTTAATCCTACCTCTCTGTCCAACTACTGTCCTGTATATCTACCCCCACTAGCCTCTAAGTTATTGGAATGGCTATTATACAACCGCCTGTCACACTTTATCTCCTCTAACTCTTTACTTGTCCCCCTGCAATATGGTTTCCACCAGCAAAAATCTTCTGAAACAACACCCACAAAGATTCCAAATTATCTCCTCACATTCAAAGCCAAGGGCCACTTCTCCCTTCTCCTCCTTCTTGATTTCTCTTTAATTTTTGACACTGTTGATCACCCCCTTCTCCTTGAAACTCTTTACTCCTTTGACATCTGTGACACAACGCTCTTCTTCCTCCAATCTTATCTCTCTGCTTTTCTTCACCACTTTTCTCTGTTGGGGTACCTCAAGGGTCAGTTCTTGGCCCTTTGCTTTTCTCTAGCTACACATATAGCAAATGAATAGACTCCTTTGGGTTCCAGAACACCTCTACGAGGATGACACTCTAATTAACCTTTCCTCCCCTTACCCTTCACGCTCCCTGCTAACCTGTGCCAGAAACTGTCTTTCTGAAATCTCTTCCTTGATGGCATCCTGTTTCTTAAAGGTTATCATCCTGAAGACTGAGCTGTTAGTGATGTCTCCCTCCACCCTAACACCTAATATTTCCCTCACTGCTGATAATTCCACAATTCTGCCAATGTCCCAAGTCTGCCGCCTCAGATTATACTAGATTCTGCTGTTTCTTTTACCCCCCACATCCATTCTCTTTCTAAATCCTGCTGTTTCTAATTCTGAAACATCTCCAGTATTCAACCTTTTCTCACACAAGTTACAACTAAAATGCTAATCCACTCTCTTGTAATATACAGTCTGGACTACTACAACTCACTCCTAAATGGTCTTCCTCTCACTTAGCTATCCCTGCTTCAATCCAATCTGAATACCTCTGCTCAACTCATACATCTCACCTGCCCCCCTCTGAATCCCTCTACTGGCTCTCTATTGCTTGGTACAGGACTTTGAATAAAATTCAAAGTCCTGTACCAAGCCCACAATCCCCTTCATAACATTACATCTCCCTATTTATTTTCTCAAATACTCTCCAAATCGCCCTCTTTGTTCTGCCCATGAACTGTGGCTTATTCCTCCTATCATCACTTCTTCCCATTTCCATATCCAGGACTTTTCTCTAGCTGCACCCATCCTGTGGAATTCCCTACCTCACTTTGCCAGAATCTCACATATATTCGCTGCCTTTTAACAGTCTTTGGAAACCCAACTGTTCAGAGTAGCTTACAATCTAGGATGGTACTGTAAAAGCTGCATACAGAATTCTATAGCTTCCATTTGCCTTCTGTAAATATCACTCTTCCCTAAGGTATAGCCATATCACTTCTCCATTGGATGCTGTCAGTGTAATATAGATCACCCTCCTTCAAGCAGCCCCTTTACCTTTTGTGTCTACCACCCCCAAATGCCTTCTAGACTGTAAGCTCTCAAGAGTAGGGCCCTCGAAACTTTTTGCCTCATCTATTTATTCATATGTTATACATCTCATGTAATGTTTAATTGTATGCAACTTGTTTGTAATCCATTCTATTGTACAGCTCTGTGGAAACTGTGGGCACTTTATAAATACATAAATAAATAAATTAATTATAATAATAAGGCATTTCCTATAGGAAAATAGTAAACATCCAGAGGCTAAGCTGTACAGTCAAATTGACTCCAAGAAGTCATTCTGGGGGCCAAAAAATTGAACATGCTAGCTGAAAAGGGGATTGGGCCAAACAAATGAAGGCTGGTGAAATACATTGCTTTCTAATGTAGTTTCTTTCTAGATATTTTATGATACATACACATTTGAATGAAGACAACCCATATCTCACAGCCAGTTGTAAATGAGTTTCAAAAAAGACATACATTCATTGAGTTCAAACTTTTACCATATAACTCTTGTTTTTGCTGATCATATGAAAGCATAAAAAGCCCCACTGAAACCATTTTCATGTATTTCCCAAGAAAGTATATCCTTTATTTTTATTTATTATTTTATTCTATATTTAGGAAGCTATATGGCTTAGGTGGCTAATGCACCAGCAGTAGAATCTGTTCAAACAACAAGGTCACAGGTTCTAGTCCTGGAAAGGTCAGCTCAGCCTTTCACCTCTCTGAGGTAGGTAAAATGAGTCCAGGACATACTTGAAAAAGAGAGATGACCTCAATGTATTCTTCCTGGTAAAATACTTTCACAAAAAAAGAGAAGTGGACAGTCTCATACAGTAATCATATTCTTGAAAAACTATTCATATCTCTGACCAATTCTCTTGCATTAAGAATGGACAGTGTAATTATGTTTTGTATATTTTATTTGAAATTGAAACTCTAAACAGTTGGTCTCAAAATCAATTATCGTAAGGTGAAATTGCTTTTATGTTTGGAAATATTTTAAGAACAATAAAAACTAAAATATGTTACATGCAGAAGTATTCAATTCCTCTTCTGTGGAAGCCCCCAGTTTACATAGATGAAAGAAACGAGGACACAATTATTTTACCATTGGTCTCCATTAATTTGCTGCAACATTTACAGGCTAAAAACCCCACTGTTGAAAGATGATTGGTCAGCCCAGGGATCTGAAAGGGATAGTAGTGCTTTATAATGAAAGTAGCTCCAATTAATCTTCATAGTATTTGGTCCATGGAGAGTGTTAGTTCAATGCTGTCAGAGTTGTAGTTCAAGAGTAATTGAATGATAAATTATCCCCCTCCCTCCCATTTTACTGATGTAACACTGCTCACCTCAGAGCAGCAGGGTGGTGTCCAAGTGGATAGCAGAGAGGGACAATCTTCAGTTAGCATAAAGGAAAAACCTGAAAACCATGTCAATGGGCACAGGGTTTTCATTGTTCTCACAGTAAGAAGATTATCCCTTTCTGTGAGTCGTCTGGTCTGTGGACCAGATTCCACATCTGAGGGGAGGTGGCTTACACTAGGTAAAAGGGGAGGGAGGGAGGGGGAAACTTTATCATTCAATTACTCTTGAACTACAACTCTGACAGTATTGAAATAACACTCTCCATGGCCCAAATACTATGACTATTAATTGCAGCTGCTGTTTTTGTGAAACATTACTATCACTTCAAGGACAATAAGCCCAAGAGAATTCTACAGAAGTTAAAGTAATACAAATATATGCGTTAGGAACATAAATAAAATATACAGGTTTTTGGATATCTCACTGAACACAGTTGTATTAATAATCATAAAACAGAAGCTGCATCACACCACGCAGGTAGTGTCAGGAAAAGGCCGCCCTGAAAAATCAAGAAGCAAACTTGTGAGAGAAGACGCAGAGAGACCAACAATTACTTTGAAGGAGCTGCAGAGTTCAGTGGCTGGGAGAGGTGTAATGATGCAACAGTTAACCATATGAATAACTCTTTATAACACTGACTTGTATGGATGGGTGGCAAGAAAGAATCTGTTAGACAAAAAAATACCAACTGAAAGCATGCCTGGAGTTTTCCACAAAGCAGGAGAATGCACCAGCTGTAATGTGGGAAAAGATTTTGTGGTCAGATGAGACCAAGATAGAGCTTTCAGGCCAAAACTCAAAGCACTATGGGTCGTATGTTCAAAGGGATAACGACAAAAAAATGTTGTATGAAAGACAAAATTAAGTCATTGAATGCATGAACGACATATTTTCTATAGAGTATACGACAAAAAACTAGTAATGTCCGTTGTGTTCGACACAACTCCAGAATTGACGGGTAAAGGGGTGTGGCTAAACTATACTCCAGTGTCGTATAGAGGAAAAGAAAATTTGTCATAAATAACGACAAAAAAATGTCTTTCAAAAGACAAAATTTGTACGTTAAGAAAAAAGTGGAGGGAATGTGTTCTGAATGTGAGAATTTTTGTCTTTACTTAAGACATTTTTGTCGTTAGTTAAGACATTTTTAAAGACATTTTTGTTGTTAAGACATTTTTGTCTTTAGTTAAGACTTTTTTTTTCGTTCCATATGACAATTTCAGTCAGGACAAACGACATATTCCCAATCACAATCAACACTCTCTGGAAATATTAATGATCCCAACGACACTATACTTTGAAAAGTCGTTACAAACGACAAAAGCTATTTCGCTACTTCTTTGAACATATGGCCCTATGTGTGGCACAAACCTAACACTGCGCAAGCTACAAGACACACCATACTTACATTGAAGTATGATGGTGGCAGCAACATGCTGTGGGGATACTTCTTGTGAGCAGCGACTAAACATCTTGTTAAAACTGAGGGAAGAATGGATGTAACAAAATACAGTGAAATACTGCAAGAGAACCTGCTTCAGTCCACTAAAAAACTGAAGCTTGAGAGGAAATTCACCTTCCAGCAGGACAATGATACAAAGACAAAGAAACAATGGAGTGGCTCAACAAGATGATGGATGTCCTACAGCAGCCCAGTCAAAGTCATCAGTTCCTCTGAGAATAGGTGGCACTACTTGAAAATTGTGGTCCAGAAGCAACCAACCTGAACAACCTGGAGAAAATCTTCCAAGAAGAATGAGCCAAAATTACACAGAAACTGTGTGCAAAGCTGGTAAATACTTATCCTAAAAGACATAAAGCTGTTATTGCAGTGAAAGATGGCTCTGCCAAATATTATGAATACTTATGCAAGCTAAATATTTCATTTTTTGATTTTTCGTAATTTAGAATTTAAGTAATGCTGGTTATTGTTTGATATACCTTTAGTAACCCTGGCACTTCTGGATCTGAGAACTGATCTCTTTCTACTCCATATTAACATCTTTGATGAATGCATATTCATATTATATATAAATTCTTTATTATTAGGTAGAGAAATAACCAAGATGAAAGAGATATTTAAAGATTAAACAACAAAATAAAAAAAAGCACACAGAATGATTAATTCTAGAAGTACAGACGGCACCTCTTTACAGCTTCAAGTAGCTTGAATATTCATGAAAATGTTTTCCATCAGTAAGCAAATAGAATTAATTAGAGTTGTGCGTAGAAGAATAATATCAGCCAGGATGCAAGAGGTTACATTTCTGCAGAGCAGGACCGGCCTCTTAACCCTTTGAGTGCCAGAGGGGTACGCAACGCATTGCAAAGCAATGCATTGCGTACCCCTCTGGCACTCAAAGGGTTAACATAACCCGGACCTTGGCTCGTGTACACGGGCTTTTACACTAGTATGTTATAAAAACCAAATAGTAGACTCAGAGATAAACTTTAATATAGACATTACTATCCCTTTAAGGGGATAAACTGCAACTCCCCATTGTGGTCACCAGATTATGCTGTTCCTATCACTTATTATGGAGAGCCATAGTTATATAAAACAAAATTGTATTTTAGACACAAGTTGGTGCTACTAGCAATAGTTTGGGCTATAATAACTTCAGAAAAACCTTAGCATATATATATATATATCCTATATAATAATTCGCTAAAACATGTGTAACGCAGCGACGCAGTAGACACTGCTGCGCGTGCTGCAGTCATGCACAGTAGAGACTGCCCACACCGCGGCTGATACAGAGCTGGGCGCTCTGAAGGAGTGGCACTGTGGCCCGTGTAACGGGCTGTTCAACTAGTATATATATATATATATATTTATAAAAAAGATTGTGTGTGTTTATTTTTCCAACAATTACACAGTGGTAACAGAAAGCAAAGGACCAAAATTGTTGGAGGCATGCTGACATGCTGAGGAGGCCTTCATCCTGCAGTGGATTGACAATGGCTGAAGATGATGATGCCTGGATATTTAGGACAAACTTTGCTATCTAAAGTACAATAAAAAGGTATTTTATATATATATATCTATATATCTATATATATATATATATATATATATATATATATATATATATATATAAAATAATATATATATATATATATATATATATATATATATATATATATATATGTATATATGTGTGTGTGTGTGTGTATGTTTATACAGTATTGACAATGGTCAGCTTCTCACTCTAGAAAGTTAACCCATTGTTTTCTGTGGAATTGCAATTTAAACAGGAGAACTTTCTTATTTGGGGATATTTTATGACAACCACACTAATTGTGTGCAAACAATTAAGGGTGGAGTTATTACTTTTTTTATTTGCTTTTCTACTTATTCTGCACTAAATAATAAACCAGCTTAAATTCATGTAAAACACATGCACAGCATGATGCTAGATGTGGTAATTAATTAACCCTTTAAGGATCAGATGGCTGTGCAATACATTGAGAACAGTATGTTCCATCAAGGGTTGAGGTAAAACAGTCACGTCCTTAAATTAATTTACATAAGATAATTTATTTATTTTAAGATAATTTATGTATCTATGTATGTATGTATCTGTTATGTATTCTGGTGTAGGGTATGCAGTTGTAAGCTATACAAAGAAAGAAACTCACCCATTGTTAACAGTTTACAGTCTTGTTTTTTTTTTTTTTTCTTCCTCACAAGGCAAGTCAAGAGCAGTGTATTTCCAAACAGAACCACTACTTGCCTGAACCACTGCACTCAATAGCACTTCTTTCTCCCACCCACTGACCACTGACAGGAGACATACCCCATAGCACTTACTCCTTCCTGCTGTGTCCCACCTCATTTCCTCCAGACTGTAAGCTCTCATAAGCGGAGCCCTCTGGTCCTTTTATTTTCTACTAGTGTAAAAGCCCTTGTACACGGACCAAGATCCAGTGAGGTAAAGAGGTCAGTCCTGCTCTGCGTACTGCTGCCTCAAAGGAGGTGCACAAGATGAGTCACTCCCAGCATTCTGTGCGTTCGGTCAGTCTCTATTGTGCATGACTGCATCGGACAAACATTCTGGCCTTTTATATTATAGGATGTTCCATTTGTACTGTTTAATGTATTTGTATGTATATTCCCTATTGTACAGCACTGTGGAATAAATTGGCATTATATAAATAAAGTATAATAATAATGATAAAGTTTGCTGTTTTCATCAATGCTTACTTAACCCTTTGAGTGCCAGGGCAGTATCCAGCGCAATGCGTTGGAAACCTATCTAGCACTCAAAGGATTAAAGAAGCCCTAAGAAAGGGATAGTCATTCTCTGGAACTTCAGCTCTTGCAGCCTACAACTCCCATTAACAGGGCGGATTGTAGGGGAATATCAGTCCGGGCATTTTTTTTAACCATTTGAGTGCCAGAGGGATATGGAATGCATTGCTTTGCAAAAGAAGCCCACTAGCTGCACCAACATCCCTATCGATGCCCCCTTGTGGTCTCTGTGCGGCATCGAAGGCTGTCACAGAGAGCGTCTGTTCCGGTGGCAACACAGACCTCGCTTTCAAAATATCGTGGGACGGTGAGGTGAGATCCTCTGATCTCCCCCACCGGTCTGTGATCTAGTGGCCCACCGGGGGATGCCCAATTCCCCGATAGGACAATCTGCCCAATGCCCATTATCCCCAGGAAGTGAGTCGTATTCAACAGTAGCTGAAAAGCTAAAGGTTGATTACTCCCTCGATAATACAGACACACAATTGTAACAGGTTAATAACAGTGAAAGTGAAAACCAACTAGAACGCAGGGGGACAATACAAATTTTCAAAATTCCCACTGATTTAACCCCGTAAGGACCAGTGAAGATGCCTTCCCTTAAGGACTACTCTGATCCTTGGCGACGCGACATACACGTGACCTCTTACATGTTCCGGCTTGCTGAGCGGGGGTCTGAGAAAGAACTTTCCAGTCTTGGAGCAATCAATTTCAGACCCCTTTTCCACTTACAATACTCCCACAGGGTGTATAAAACCGGTGACGGTCCTGGCACGTCACCAGTCCTTAAGGGGCTAAGTGGGATTAGAGAGTCCTCCAATGCATTACAAAGCAAATGAAATCAGTGGGAATTTTAATACCGTCCCCTGCAGTGGTAGTGGCTTGCTCTAGAATTGCTCCAGATCATATTAACCCTTAGCAATGCATTGTATATCCCTCTGGCACTCTGAGGGT
This sequence comes from Rhinophrynus dorsalis, assembly GCA_037306005.1. NCBI lineage: Eukaryota > Metazoa > Chordata > Amphibia > Anura > Rhinophrynidae > Rhinophrynus > Rhinophrynus dorsalis. Next base: position 300,325,784 of record CM074719.1, on the reverse strand, counting down.
AAACTCAGCCTGAATAAGGTGCAGTTTTCACTTTTATGCACTTGCTACAATTGTTTTTCTCTCTTATGGAAAACCTCTGGCTCTCCAGCTATTGTATAATGCAACTCCCATAATGGGATTTTTTTTTTTATTTCATGATGTACAGTTGCACGGGCAAACAGTACTACATTCTGTGTACTGTCTTCTCCAGGAACATATATCCTTGTCACTAGATAATGTGCACTACATTCTGTGCACTGTCTTCTCCAGGAACATATATCCTTGTCACTAGATAATGTGTACTACATTCTGTGTACTGTCTTCTCCAGGAACATATATCCTTGTCATTAGAGAATGTGCACTACATTCTGTGTACTGTCTTCTTCAGGAACATATATCATTGTCACTAGAGAATATGCACTACGTTCTGTGTACTGTCTTCTTCAGGAAAATATATAATTGTCACTAGAGAATATGCACTACATTCTGTGTACTGTCTTCTTCAGGAACATATATCATTGTCACTAGAGAATATGCACTACATTCTGTGTACTGTCTTCTCCAGGAACATATATCTTTGTCACTAGATAATATGCACTACATTTTGATAACAGTGAACAGAACCTCATGTGTTTCAGTTTTATCTCTTGGAGCCCCCTTTTTTTTTTATTTTTTTCAAAGGGATATTTTAGATTCTGAAAAGAATAAACTCACCACAATTAACCAGGAATTGTGGAAATGCCGGGGATGTATCATTTTTATTTCATGTCCTTCAACAATCTGGATTATACTGCAAATCATAAAATTATCTAAAGCATTTATCTAAAAAATTACTATTAAGGTTGATGGGATTTACGAGAGAAAACAACAAAAAATGTATCGCTTTCAATGGAAACTAGACTTTGTGCTTTTATACAGATGAGTAATTGTTTTACCCAAAGAGGCTGATGTACTAAGAGGAAATTAATACATTCTGGATCAATCAAACTCCTTCATAGTAGTATAAATCAAAAATATTTCCATAGAGCCCAGAATTCTGATCAGATGGAACAAGTTAAAGTGAACAAAATGATGATCAGAAGCAAAAGGGTAAAGCTCAGAAGGAAGATGTACAGAGATTTATAAACAATGATGGGGGAGATTCAATAAACGGTGATAAAGAGGTGATAGGGTGGAGATGATTTCTACAGTTTATCACTTCTCCAATTCCTGTGTTATTCTGTGGAGTCTGTGTACTAAGATTCCTTCATAGTTGGAGATCATAGGATCATAGGAACAGGAGAAATCATCTCCACTTTATCATCTCTTTATCACTGATTAGTGAATCTCCCAAATGTCTCTATGTGAAGTACCTCGAAGGATATAGAGAAGCGGGTTAGTGAGATTAATGGAGAAGGTGTGTAAATGGGTAGTATATTAAGTGATGGGATTACTCTGATTGGCTGATGAAAGATTCAGTCACACGAATGCAGGGGAGTGCACTGGTTTTTTTATATATATATTGTTATAACTTGAAATGAGAGCTGTATATCATTCTGTAGACTAATCTTTTTCCCACTGTCTAGTGATCCTTGGAAACACAACTATACATTTATGTATTAGTTGAGGTTAGAGGCACGTAACATTTGCTTTTCAGCTACTGGGGACTACAATTTCCACCATCTTTGACCAAATGTTGCTCCCACTTTTCTAGACTGATGTGTTTGTTGCTCCCATAGTGTGCAAGACAAAATGCACTTGAAATACAGAATTTAATCTATCTGGCATAACCTAATGCCAAACACTAAACCTTCATCACAGGAGTTATCTCATCAAAAGAAAAAAAGTTTTAATACATGCTCATAATTAGTCTGCTTAATTAAGGAGATGAAACATTGGCAGAAGCTTCCGTATTAAGGCTCTGGTGAAGCGATAAGATGAAGCCGTGATTGTTGGAGTGTTCATTCATATACCAAGGCAAAAAAATGTAATAAATAAAAAAAAAATAACTGCGTTTGATTTTCCTATCAATTCTCCACCTCTCCCCCACCATCAGGTTGTGAAGGAAGAGAGCAGATTCAATCTTTCTGAAGAATTCATTTCAACAACACTACAGCATGTCTAGATCTTGCCATCAGAAAATTAGCACAGCGGTTTTCCTTCCTATTTAAATTCTACTTTGTATTTCCAATTACAAGTGTATTATTTATTTATTTTTCGGTAATTCTGCAGAACATAAAGGGAAATATAGGAAACACAGAAGTTTACAGATACATTGGGACTGGTAGCTGTAATGTTTTAATCTGCCTTTCATATAACTTCTTCAGTGTTTCAAATTTTTATGAACGTATTTTACTAGGAAGGATGCATTGAGATTTTCTCTTGTGTTCAAGCATGTCCTCCTGAGTATTTATTTTATGTACCTCAGTAAGGTGAAAGGCTGAGTTGACCTTGATGGAAATAGAACCTGTGACCCTGAGGTTTGAATAGATTTTACAGTGGTTGCATTAACCAACTGAGCTATCTCACCTACTCACTGGCATTTAATCATCCCTATAACCTGTCCTATCTATCCATGTAACCTTTCCTATAATCCCTCCTATCCTTCCACATAACCCTCCCAATAACCCACTCCTGTCTTTCCATATAATCTACCCTATACCCCTCATATATTTCAATCTAATTCTCCCTATAACCCCTCCTATCTTTCCATATAAAAGCCCCTATAACTTCTCTCTTAATTCCAGATAACCAATAACCACTCCTATCTTTCCATATAATCCTTCCTTTATTTCTTTTAACTTTCCACATAACCCTTCCTATAACTTCTCACTCTGCTCCATGAAATTGCTCCCTAACTTCTCTTTTAGTTCCCTACAACTCCTGCTACTCGGTAATGTAGTAGACCCTGTCAATTACCCTCCATTTTCTACTAGATACAGTACCATTCTTATGTTCTTGTGTCTTATAAAACAGCATGATAATTTTGTACCTTTTTTTCAGCATGCAAGGAAAAGGGAGCTCTGTGGGGTTCATTGTGCAAGACAGAGTCTAAAGCATAGGAGTGATCACAGTTATAGAATGTTATGAGATTTGATTCACAGGGCAGAAATTATATCATGCCAAGTTAGAAATCTCATTATTAATTGTATGACCATTCGGTGCTCACCTCTACTATGTGCTGGCAGAGATAAGTATACGTAGAGAATGTGTGATATAGCCGTTGAATGGAGGATACCTTTTTATTTTGTGAAATATTGTGGGGGAATGCTGTCTAATACCTCTTTGTATTACTGCCCCTCCAATGTGCCATAAAAAGGGTGCATGCAAATTAAACCAATAATTCCTGTTATTATCCTTAGGCTACTCAAACTGAGAGGATTTTGTGACATAACAAGCTAAAATCTTGCACACCAATGGCAGAACCCCCCCCCCCACAATGCACTGCATCTACAGGACAGCCTCAAACATTCACAGTAGAGAAGCAGACATAGACTTTTAAGCAGACGTGAACTGAAGGTAGCCACTTAATTTGTTAGCTTTGAACCAATATAAACTACAGTAAAACTGGCCAGAAATTAGTACCAGGGCTGGGCTCTGGCCCCACTATAGTCCAGTATAACTGCCCATCTAACTTCTCGTATTTCTTCAAGTAACTGCCAGTTCAAACTGATCTGTATAACCTCTCACAACACTTCCTATTGTTCCTTATTGATATCAGTGCCAGGGAGAGTCCCAATGTGAGTCAGAGACTGTTATTTATTCTTGTGGCACTTAATTGGATTTAAAAACTCCATAAAACTATCCATATTGTCCAGTGTGATCTAATGTGTTGCTCTTATTGGGCTGTATTCAGGAATTGATTTCATTAGAGCTGAGTTTCGCTCTTGATCTGGCTATTTGCTATACAGGAGTATCGGGAGATTTTTCATTTTAGTGATAAAATTGTCACATACTATGGGAATTTGTCTTCTGAAGAAACTTTATTGGTGAACATAAGCACTGGCTGTTTAAACTGTTACTGACCATTCAAGAAAGCTTAACCCTTTAAGGAAGGGAGGGGTGTGTAACTTTCTTCTGGTCATTAAAGGTGTAAAAACACTCCAAAATAGCCCAAACAACAAGGTTCTGAATGTTCTGAATATGTTAAATTCATAATTTAAAATGTAAACTTCTGAAGTCCATTCATGAATACCATTTACAAATACATTCAAGGTCAATACAAAGAACTATCTAATGAATTAGTTACGCAAAGAGCTGAGTTAAGAACGATTGTTCATCCATTAAAGGGATAGGAATACTTCCTTTTAACTTTATTTTATTCTGTAGGCATTAAAAAAATATGAAGAATGATATAAGTCTTATCTCTCAAACCTTTATGGTTTATGAGATATTCACAAGCAAAGTTTCCCCTCCCCGCCCCTTTTACCTAGTGTAAGCCATCTCTTCTCAGATGTGAATCTGGTTGTAAGACAGTACAGATAACAGAAGGGGACAATTTTCTTTGTATGAAAACAATGAAAGCCCTTCCCCCCTTGACAAGTTTTTCAGCTTTTTCCATTATCTTAATTGAAGATTGTCCCTCTCTGCAGTCTACCTGGGCATCTCCCTTCTGATCTGGTTGAACAGGGGGGGATACTTTGTTTGTGAATATCTCTTAAACCATAAAGGTTTGAGAGATAAGACTTATATCATTCTTCATGTTTTTTTAATGCCTACAAAATAAAATAAAGTTAAAATGAAGTATTACTATCCCTTTAAGACTAGAGAAAAGGTGCTTTCGACTAAAACAAAGGCGGGGATTTTTACAGTAAGTGTGGTAAAGCTACTTGTATATAATTGAACTGCTTTTAAAAAAAACAACTGATGCCTATCTAGCACAGAACAATATTGAAAATTATGACAGATAGCTTCAATTCAGATAGGTTGTTGATCCAGGGAAATATCTGACTGCCATTTGGAGTCAGGAAGGATTTTTTTTACTCACTTGGGGCTAAATTGGAAATGGCTTCAGGGTTTTTTATTTTTTATTTTTTTGCCTTCTTCTGGGTCAACAGGGGTGTTTTGGCATGGGCTGGACTTGATGGATGCATGCATTTTTTTAGCCTTGTCAACTATGTTACTATGTAACCCTTTGAAAGTCAGAAATCTGACCAACACATTGCATTGTAATATGCTGGATACCTAGATGACACTCAAAGGGTTAACGTGCTATTTACTTTATCCATTTGCATTCCAATGCGTGATCAAAAGCTAAAGTCGTCAAATGTTAGGAAACATATGTTGAAGTTGAAAATAAAAAATCATAATAATGACCACTTTAAAGATAATAAGTCTTTATTGCATATTAAACACATATCCTATATAATAATTTGCTAGGATGTTTGTCAGAAGCCGTCATGCGCAGTAGAGACTGCTCGAACGCACAGAATGCTGGGAGTTCTGTGTTGGGGGCATTCTGTGCTTTCGGGCAATCTCTACAGTGCATGACTGCTTCGGCAGCAGGACACAGAGCAGGACTGGCCTCTTAACCCTTGGAGTGCCAGAGGGGTACGCAACGCATTACAAGCATTGTGTTGCGTACCCCTCTGTCACTCAAAGGGTAAACATCACCCGGACCTTGGCTCGTGTACACAGGCTTTTACACTAGTCTGAAATAAAAAACATGATCTTAATCGTGATTTTAAATGATACACTGCTGTGGTAATGACATTGTCACAGTACAATATTTCTACATATTAATCAGTTTTAAAAACTTATCTATTCCATGCCCAAGTTTTAATTTCTTCTATTTACATTTTTAATTCCTAACTTCCATATTGCCAGGTTTCAGTTGTTCATGGGTAAAGGCTTTATTTCCCCTCTAGACTGAAATGTAGTTGCTACAGCAGCAAGTAGCTGAGCAGTTGTTGCATTATCTGAAGGGAAAATGGCTGACAATATCATGACTGGCAACAATGTAATCATTTAAGAAGACCAATTAATATGGCAAGCATTTTGCTATGTCCCGATGTTCCCCAAAGTGAGCTTCCAAAAAAAAAAAAAAAAAAAGATGCTAATGTAATCAAGGCCTAAATAAGCTAAATTCGTGCAATTCTAGAAAACCAACTTTATCATAGAGGACTAAAGAAAATTCCTATTGATTTAAAGGGAATTTTAACCCCTTAAATCCTAGAGAGGTCTTACATGCATTGCAGTATTATTATTATTATTATGGAGTACCTCATAAGACAAAATTGAGATTAGTACTATAGCATGTTAAGTGGTGAAAACAACAAAAAAATCTGCTTTGCTGTCTATTATTCAAATAAAAATATTAAAAACTTTTTTAGTAGCCATCATGTGTTGCTATGACAATGACACTGTCTCCACCTCTAGTTATTTCAACCACTAAAATCCTACTCTGCCCAGTCATGTCATGATATTCATTCAAATGCCCTTCACTGGGCTTGTCCTTCATAATCAAAGGGAGGTTTAGAAGAAAAACAGGACAGGAAAAAGAGCAGGCCAACTGTTGCCAGACCAGAATTAATTCAGAGAAAGGTGGAAATATCAATTTATTGCTACTTCTCAACATCCCAAATGCAATGTCACTGGGAACTACAACTAAGATGCAATGACAGTGTTTTATCCATCAGGTGTCTCACAAATGACAATCATTTTGATAATTTCATTTGGCTGGAAATGACAGAATATATAATGTGATATAATCTGAAGCAATCCCCAAAACCCGCACAATGATGTCAGTTTATATTTGGAAGCATCCACAATTTTCTTAAAAGACAATAGAAGTCAGTAAGGGGATGTGCTAATGCGATTCTGTTCTGCAATAGACTCTAGTACTAATTTTTGCATTCTGGTACTGAGTGCTGTTCCAGCTTAGTTCCTACTTAACTATGCAGAAAAGTGTCTGACTGCTACTCTTGCCCAGGGTCTGCAGTGTAGGAGTTTATAGATGCATCAATGGGTTTGATTCCTCTGAACCTACTGTATCACTATGGACTAGAAAAGCACAGACAATTATTGTAATTTTTTCTGTGTTCCTGTGCGTACATTTGAGGCTTGATGGCAGTGTTTGTGCCAGTATATACTCCTGAGATCAACGTCTTGGTTTGTAGGCCAACATATGAGAATACCTGGAAGCTTTCTTGTCCCAACTCTTTGTAGTTCCACTAAGGTCTGAAGGTGGGAGTGGCCAAATGACGATTCATATCATAATGTAGGAATGGCTTGACTAGTGTTGGTGGGATTGGGAAGAGGGGAGGCGGAGTTTGCCTTAAAAAGGGTGGTGAGTGGCCACAATATAAAGTGAAGTAGGTGGAGTTACAAGGGAACTCACTGAGCCCAGAAAATCAGCCCCTGACCCCTGGAGACCCAGCAATTAAGTATATAAACAGGATCAGATTAGCGTTCCCAGGTATGCATTTAAGTGCCAAAAATGAGCTGCATTGTCAGGCTCGCTGCACTGGTGGCCATATGCACAACTCTAAAGAGGAACAATTCAGTAGGAAACAAACTGCATAAGAGTGGACAATAAAACAAATGCCCAAATTACCATTGATTTAAATGGGTATTTAATCCCTTTGCAGGATTCAAAGGGTAAAAAGCCTCATTTAAATGAATGGGAATTTGTATTTGCCCCCAGTAATGCAATTGGTTTGCTCCAGAATTACTTCTTTGTAACTTTCTCCATAAAGCCCTAATTCTTTAGAAGAACCTGCGAGTCAGTGGCATGTTTGTTGAAAGACCCACTGACATGAAAATGGTTTACCCTATGGTTGCCAGATCATCCTTTTAACTCCTTGAGGACCAAAGGGATGTACAACACATTGAGAACCAATGCATTGCACACCCCTCTGGTATTTAATGGGTTAAAAAGACATGAACATGACTGCTATACTGCTAAAGGGAAATTGCACCCCAGTAATAATTACTGAAGCCATGCAGAATACATTTTTATGTGTCCCTTTTTAACCCTTTGAGTGCATTCCGTACCACACTGGCACTCAAAGGGTTAAAAGGATGATTTGTCAACCTAGCTTAACCCATTGAGGAGCAGAGGGGGTATGTAACACATTGCTTTGCAATGAATCTTACACTCTCAAGGGGTTAAGTACTTCTATTTCAGTAGATTAGCTGACCCCATTACCATAATGCCTGTGTCTTTTGTGGACACAGTGTTTAATCTCACGCAACAAACCATATCTATCCCACATACGTCGCTGCTATGGAATTGAATTCATGAAAATAAATAAATGTAATACTGCATTCATTTCTGTGATTACGCTCAGTATAAACACGCATTTCTCATTACACCATCTGGATTTTTCATTAGCAAACGTCAGTTTTCACTGATTTCCTGTCAGGTTAACTAATTGGGAGTCAGTCTCACGATTTTGACCATCAGCGTCTTATGTGCGTTCTATGAAACCTCCTTGAATAAATTAATCACTGTTCTACTAGAATGTTCCATCCACCTCTCCCCATACCCCCCTCCAATATATTTAATCAATAATCCCATTGGGAGTTGAAATCATTCCTTAACCAAATTATTGCCATCTGCACTGCATATCCCTTATCTCAGGAGTGCATAGCTCGGTCTTTGGGGGTTCTGACAGGTTACAGTTTTGGGATTGCTCTGATTAACAGGTAATTAATTATCTTTATCCTTGGGTAATACCCTTAAGCACATTCTTTATATTCAAAGAGCTAGTCAGAGACCCTTAACTAGGAACAAGCCTGCCCTCAAATTGATGAGGCTGTATAGGATAAGTATCCTGCCAAGGGTGCAATCTCTTTTAGCTCACTACTGCTTTCACAGAGAGAAAATAGCCTAAAGCACATCATACTGATCCTACAAAAAAGGCAGTCCAGCAATGAAGTGCAGTCAATTGCTCTCTGAACAAGAGAAACAGCCAACCCCAGATATATGTTATTGATAAGCCCGAGGTGCTGTGCAGTCTTGTGCTGTACGTCCAAGTGCTTCTTCCTTCCCCAGGGTGCGCTGTGTCGGTGCAGCAGTGCAGTCCTTAAGGGGCCGGGTCAGCCTTCAGCCCCCCTTCCCATTGAAGGGTTGGGGGGCCCTTTAGCTTCTCCTCCTCACCCCGAAGGGAGAGAAGGGTCTTCACCCCGGGGTCTTCGGCATTATAGCGTTCGACGGCCGGGGCCTCTTTCTTCGCTCTCTCCGAGGAGAGGAGCTTCCGAGTCTTTTGGGGGGGTGGAGGCCGGAGGGCACATCAACCATCCCCCCCACCAAAGCTCGAGTCTTCCGACCCGGCCCCACTGTGGCAATTTCCAGTGTTCGATAAGTGCTAAGTGTCCGTGGGAAAAGTGCTCAATCCAAATAAATAGTGAAAATCAATCAATCTACAGTGCCAAACGTGCGCAGTGAAGAAAAAAAAAATAATAAAGTGCCTGTTAAGGCCCCAGCCTCCCGGCTGGAATTTTAAAGATTTTTCGCGCCCTGCCAGGGCAACAAAAGTGAGGAAAAATGAAAAAAGTCTACTGTGCATCCAGTGCTCCATCTTCACTCGTGTCAGGATTCACGTGCTTAGTGTTGCAAAAGGAAAAAAGCACCTCAGGCTTTCGTCGCTCCCTGACCTCCGGCGTCCGATCAAGCGCAGCATGCCACTCCTGCCCAGGCAGCTGCCACTTACCTGGGCAGGTACTACACTTGATCTTAGCCAAAAGGCCGAGAAGTCTTGTTCAGCCTTGTTGTGCCTCATCAGTGAGGTGCAGTGGATCTTTCTCTAGACACTGTGAGCAAGGGGTCCACGTCTGGATTACCCTGTTATCCTTAGGGTGACTAGTCCCAAGGGCAATTTGCATATGCAAAGAGCTAGTCAGAGACGCTCAACTAGGCACGAGCCTGCCCTCGAATTGATGAGGCTCTATAGGATAAGTATCCTACCCAGGGTGCAATCTCTTTTAGCTCACTAGTGCCTTTCACAGAGAGGAAATATCCTAAAGCACATTATACTGATCCTACCAAAAGGCAGTCCAGCCAGGAAGTGCCAGGCAATTCCTCTCTGAGAGCAGGCTCGTTCCTAGTTGAGCGTCTCTGACTAGCTCTTTTTGCACATTCTTTATATTGCCTTGAGAACCTGTTCTGTCTACAGTGCTTGAAGATACACTTGTGCATCCATACATTTCCCCCTCAACATTCACATCTTCACCAAAAATAGAAATTAATTCTTGGATAACATAAGGTGTAACTTCTAGTTCACTTGCCATATTTCGATGATCATGGTTCTGTTGTTGCATGGGTTGTGGCATCATTACAGCTGAATCATGTGCATGTGACAGCTACAGCAACATTATCTTATTGGCTAGAAGTGGCCATGTGTGATGATGTTAGCGGCCACCAGCCAAGATAAGAAACATTGATGATTGTAAAGAAGTGAGGGAGTAGACAGACCCTACTCGAGTCAAGGGTCAGTCTCAACTGCACCCTCTGTCGTTAAATCACTGTTCCTGATTAGCATCACTTTCCAAATTATTCCATCACAAGAGACTATGGTGGGAACTAATAATATATAGCTATTAACCCCCATTTAAATTAGTGGGATTTTGGGGAATTGATTTGCCCTCTATGGTACAGATGGCTTGCATCAGAATTACTTTTCTTTTCTCTGTGCATATATACCAGTGCTCATTTAATATCTGGTAGAAGCAATAGAAACTGTAGGTATAGACTAACTAAAATGTACAAACTTGTTCCTATAGTTTGCATTTCACTAATAATCATAGTGGATGAAACTGATAATCACCCATAGTGCCATAAAGATGGGTTTGAATGGGAGATATGTATTGCATGAATGATATAAAATCATATGATAATGTGGAGCACAGTTCTGCAGTCCCTTAACATGAACATCGAAGGTACGAGCTGATTTGCCAATCAATTAAAAATCAAGGCGGATTTGGAAGAGACATGTTTACATGTTTTGGGAGACTGATCCAAAACTATCAAGGCACGAAAGGATTAATCTCCAGCCTGAACCCAGTTCTGCATGGCAGATAGGATACAGGAGATCTAGATGCACACAGAATTTGGCCTGGAATGTTGTCAATTTCTATAAAAGAGATGGCTATGAATTCTGTCGTGAGTATATTTGCAAAGTGCTCAAAGAATGTTTGATTTAAAAAACAGACAATGTGAATTGTGCACTGTACCTATTTAATGCTGTTAATGCTCTCCATTTTCAGCTGGAATTCTTTTGACACTTGTTTTCAGGGTTGTGAAGAGATAACATCCATCCTTCACATTTCATAGTCCTTTTGAAAAGCAATGGGACTATGGTGTGAGAAAAACAACATTAATGAATGTAATAAAAACCAGCACCAGCCTTAAAAGAACACTAAAATTAAACCCCACATATTCTACTATAGCCAGAAAATCCTGATGGCCACTGATAATTTTGCCTTTAACATTTTCAAGTAGTCCTGAATATCATGACAACATAGGTAGATATTACAGATTACTAGCAGGACTACTGGACTCATACTTCTTTTTTATTCTGTTTGATCCAGGCAGAGTATATGAGGGACATGTTACCATGTGCAGTGGGCGGCGTTTGTGTTCTGTGGTCCTGCCAGCAATTGTTATGTCTGCCTCCATGGTCATAACATCCAGGACTGACTGATGTTACTGCTTGAATAAAAGAGCAAGGAAAAACATTTGTAGTGGCCATTCAGATGTTTTGGCTATAGTAAGAGGAGAGGGAGGTTACTATTCTGAGGTGCTAGTGTTCTTTTAACATGCTTATTAACCTGTTTGCTAAAGAAATCTCCAACACATTGCAAAGTAATGATCTGGACACCTCTCCAGAATACATGAGGTAAAAAAATGAAAATGCAAATTTGCAACAAACAAGAAAATAAACTAGTGTTGCCTCTTTATATAAGCTCAGGGCTCAAAATTTCCACTAGCCAATGGCAAGTGAAAATTTAGCCCTGGCGAGTAGAAATTCAGCCCTGGTGGGTATGCTATGACTTGCAGTGGCAAGTAACTTTTCAGGTCTGGCTAGTAGCAAAGGAGTTCAAGTTTTAAGCCCTGATAAGCTCAACACCTCACATGCTGCATGTGATAAAGGTTGCTTGTGATAAACCTAGTACTTCAAGTACCTAACCACAAGCAAGATATGAAGCTTCCGCTATTTGATGAAACTGGACAGAGAAAAGGAAGAACAATTTCCTGGGTGATATGAATCTCAGAAACAACCTTAGGAAAGAAACCTATAGGAGTCAGGAGAAGCACCTTTCAGAGCCTGAAGCCACACACAGAAACAACACTATAGCCAAGACAAAGACTGTCGTGAGTATCAATAAACGCAGGTAAAGTGAAGAAAAGTGCTCAAAAGGAGCCTTCTGAAGCACTCCCATAACCAGGCTCAAATGCCACAGTGGAGCGGGATCTGGAAAGAGAAGGTAGGCTACCCCTTGGAGTTTAAGCCTGTAGCACAATAGCAATGGCAGAGTCAAAACCCGCTTCTTCCTCAACATGCTGGCCTCAAGAGCCATGCCATCAAAGCCAACTTCTCCACATGTGAATGACACAGCAAAGTTTAGGACATAGAGAGAATGGAAACAGGTCTGAAACTGATATCCCATTGGTGCTGCAAAGGATAGGAACATAGAAGCATATTCTTTCATGGATGTGCTGCTCAAGCAAGCTGATCTAATAGAATGCAAATCAGACTCCCAAATCACAGAGAAATATGGCTGTCAGACAGAGAAATATGGACATACTCACAGGCCCTGTGCACTCAGGAGAGAGAATCCAGACTCTTCATTCTTCAGGCTCCTATACAAGTTAGTACGTTTCAGACAAAGCTATGACAGAAAAGGCTGACAAAGCATCCTCCACAGACTCAGGTCCTGAAAGTCTTTTCAATCCAGGAGGGAGGGCTTTACCCCATGGTTTCTGTGTTCCACATATAAAGTAAGAAAATTTTACTTTAAATGAAATGCAACTTTTAACCCTTAAAAGGTAGAGAGATCGCAAATGCGTTGCGGTGCAATGCAATAGTGACCTCTCTAACTTCAAAGGGGTTAAACTAACCATTTAACTCATACTGAATGTTTATTTCTCCCCTGTGTTGCAATCTGTTGGCATCAGAATCACTCCAGGGCCTAGATGCACTAGAGGTCGAAGAGGGCTACGAAGGTCGATGTACTGTCAAAGCAGAGTCATAGGCACATCAGCGGTATTCACCAAAGTCTCTATGACATCACATTGACATGATTCCGACAAAAAATACCAACATCGACATCAATCTGACATTCCTTCGACTGGTTTTTGAATTTTTACTCTTTGCATCGACAATTGCTCATTTCTATATGGAAATGAAGCATAATGAGACACATTCGTATGGAAGGGGGTGTGTTGACATGTTAACGTGACACTTCGACTCAGGAAACTCTGATAGCAGCCTCCACTTCACCTAACTCAGGCTGTCGTACTTGGGATCTCCCCTGTACTTTCCTATGGAGCAACAGCAGGGAGAGCTACGGCAATTCTGAACAGCATTCTCCGACATGCATTCTCTGACATACATTCTCCGATATACACTGCATTTGCTACCTCTCTGGTACTCAAAGGGTTAAGTGTCAAATAAAAGACTCGAGTAAAAGTGTATTCGACTAAAAATGGAGTAGAATAAAAATGGAGTCGACTAAACATGGAATTGAATAAAAGTGTAGTCGACTAAATGGCAGCAGTCTGAGGTGAAAGTCAGATGGAGTTAGTATGTCGAATATATGCAGTATGTGTCGACATACTAAGGGGGGGCATATTGTTTAGTGCTTGGTGTAATAGTTCTGTTTATTGTAACCCTTTGAATGCCACATGGGTGAGCAATGCACATCCCTATGGCATTCAATGCTGTCTATGGTGCTGAAAGCCTTCTCTGTATTCCCCTACTGGCTGGGTAGGGAAGCACATAGAATTCTGTACAGAATTGTCGTGGTGTTGGTGATGTGTGAGGGGAGGAGAGCCCTTCCATGCCGACAGCACTTCGAAAAACCTGTATGCTAATAGGGACCTTCTCCAACCTTTCCCTTTCCATCCGACAATTTTTGTGAATATGTTGATGTGTGTGCAGATCGAATTGTCAGAGTGATTCAAACACAACGACAATATCATACCGACACCACAGTGCATAACTGCATCGGTGGCAGGATGCAGAGTAGCACTGGCCTCTTAATCCTTTGAGTGCCAGAGGGGTAGGCAACGCATTGCTTTGCAAAGCGTTGCGTACCCCTCTGGCACTTAGAGGGTAAAGATCACCCGGACCTTAGCCCGTGTACACGGGCTTTTACACTGGTTTATGTATAAAAGCAAAGTGATGCAATTCCAGCACAAACCAAATGCACCAAAGGGGAAAAATAATAGTCCTCATTAATTTAAATGGGGCTTCTCATCCATAGTGAGGTATCTGTGTGGAGACCTCACTAGCATTCAAGGTGTTAAAAGTCCAATCTAAAGCAATGGAAATGTTGGTAATTTTTTTATTGTCCGCTATGGTGCATTTGGTATAGCCCAGAATTACCTCACTTTGTCTTTATACATAAGGCCCATTGGCTCTGAGTGGGTCATTAAGTTGGAGTTGTCATGACCGGAGTTGGGGCATTGCTAGGCATTGACTGAGGGCTATAAAAGCACCAGTGCCCTTGCTGGGTCTTGTTGGCACACTTATTTCACTACATTTACTTATGTCAATACATTTATGTCCACATTCAATTGCAGGTGACATATGTTATCACTGGTTTTATCTCACAGATTTCTGTTAAAGTCTATGTGGAAGTTCTTAGATAAAACCAGTGATATATGTATCACCTTGGTTCAAGCCCGAGGTCTTTTTTTGGAACCTAGTAAATCCTGATGGAACTCCTCAGCATTCCTTGGGCTCACTCACCCACAACTTGGTATCATGAAGACATAATAGAGGAGGGAGGAGCCCCACCTCCAAGCTAGCATAGTGTACTGTAAGTTTCTGGCATAAAATACAGAAAACCAAACCCTCCCTTTCAGCAGAATAACAAAAAACAACAGCCGGATTAGCTGGATATTTATGAAAATCTAACTTAAATCCTATTATAAAATGAGCTTGTAACCTATTGAAACTGTAGGATGACAAATCTAATCAGCTTTGGCTGTCGGCTTCGGAGAAATGAGGAAGAGGCGAAAGGGATCAGATTGGCAGATGTTTTCTATCTAGGTATCTGGATTGCAAAGTGTGTTTGTGAATTGCAGAGATTAGAGAAGCTGTCCTCTCTTTTCTGTATGATAGCTAACTTTGAGAAATAACCCAGATTTGCCTCTGAAAGCTTTATTTTAGAGAAACTCATTACGTGTCATATGCAGGGATGTGATTAAATCCAGCTGTAAACAAAATAGGCAAATGTTTACAGCATCCAATATTCTAAAACTCATGGTTTTATTAATATTATTATTTCTCTTTTTCTATGTAGTTTTTATATTTGTATGGTGTGTATTCTACAAATAGAATTAAAGGGATAGTAATACTTCGTTTTATCTTTATTTTATTTTGTAGGCATTAAAAAAACACTAAAAAACGATATAAGTCTTATCTCTCAAACCTTTATGGTTTAAGTGATATTCACAAGCAAAGTTTCCCCTCCCGCCCCTTTTACCTAGTGTAAGCCATCTCTTCTCAGATGTGAATCTGGTTGTAAGACCAGACAGATAACAGCAGGGGACAATCTTCTTTGTATGAAAACAATGAAGGCCCTTCCCCCCTTGACAAGTTTTTCAGCTTTTTCCCTTATCTTAATTGAAGATTGTCCCTCTCTGCAGTCTACCTGGGCACCTCCCTTCTGCTCTGGCTGAACAGGGGGGGATACTTTGCTTGTGAATATCTCTTAAACCATAAAGGTTTGAGAGATAAGACTTATATCGTTCTTCATGTTTTTTTAATGCCTACAAAATAAAATAAAGATAAAATGAAGTATTACTATCCCTTTAAAGAAGGGTAGCTAGTTTGGAGGCAATAATTGAGACACAAAAGTTATTTAACAGTGGAAAGAGCTTTCTTCTGCCATTACAAAGGCCTATAAAATGAGGGTAGATTTAAAGGGCAATTAAATTTTATATTGGCCAGTCTGTTTAACCCCCTAAGGACCATTTCCGTACCAGGACCGTCACAGCGGTCTGGCACTTAAGGACCACTGACAGTCCTGGTACGTCATGGAGTTCAGGGCTCCCAGCATGGCTGCACGCCTCTCTGGAAGCCCTGAACCGGAATCGCAAAAAAAAAAAAAAAAAGCCCCCTGGTCCTCAAGTGCCGGCCACGCGTGCGCGCGCCGGTCCTTAAGGGGTTAAAAGAAAAGTGGAAGTCATGTGTTACATACTTCCATAAGGGGTTAAATATAACAAGAACAACATGTGCTTTAATATGAAGAGATACTTCGAAGTATCAATATATTAAAAAAAAAAAAAGAGTAATTTTGGATCAAACCAAATGTTTTATAGGGAACAAATGAAAATTCCCATCAATTTAGACGGAACATTTAACCTCTTGAATGATAGAATGGTCGCCATTTGTTTTAACCCTTTAAATGCCAGCAAAGTACCTGCCACATTACATTGCAATCAGGCATATATCTCTCTGTCACTCAACGGAGTTTAGAGAACTGTATTTTCCCCTATGCTGCAGATGGCTTGCCCCAAGTGTACCACTGAACTCACAATTTCTCAACATTGTTAGAACTAGGTTTTAGACCAGATATCATTACCCCTACTTCATAGATCAGTAAGCAACATTTCCAGTCTTCCTATAAGTGGTAATCTGTTTATCCCTGTCATAAAGATACAGGGAAAGAAATTGAAACAATTCTGGTGCAAACCAGCTTCACTATAGGGGACAAATGAAAATCCCCATGGGCTTTTAACCAGGACTGGATTTACATTCCAGGCTCCCCTAGGCAAGGCAATCTGGGCACCCTTAGCTCCGCCCATGGTCACACCCTACTCCTCACGTGACCACACCACCAGTCTCATCCACTGTTTCCTGACACAGAATACACCTTTGACCTGCAGCAAGTAAGGACATAAATGCTTTAACCCCTTGGTTGCTAGAGACATCTCCAACGAATTGCTCTGCAATGCGTTGGAGATCTCACTAGCATCTAAACTGTTAAATAATAGCTACTGTATGGATACAGAGATTGCTCTGGCCCCGCCTACAATTCAGAATGTGGGTGTGGCCAGCACAGCTGAGGCACCCCTCAAAATTTGTAGCTATAGGCAGGTTCCTAGTCTGCCTACTGGGAAATCTGGCCCTGCTTTTAACCCAGCAATGTGCTGGAGAATTTTCATTCATTCAAGGTGGATAAAAGTCCAGTTTAAATCAGTAGGAATATATTTGTCCTATCCCTGCCCCTGAATTGTTCCATGTGGGAGATTTACCAAACGGTGATAAAGTAGAGATGACTTCTCCAGTTTATCACTTCTCCAATTCCTATGTTATTCTATGGAGTCTATGCACTAAGATTTCTTTAAAGATCTTAGTGCATAGGCTCTATAGAATAATATAGAAACTGGAGAAGTGATAAAATGGAGAAGCCAACTCCACTTTATCACTGCTTAGTGAAGCTTCCCCCAATTCTTTGTACATCAGCCTTGCTAAAGAGGAGCAATTCTAAACCTACTATATCAAAGGGGACAAATCATGTGAGTTATATATGGCTCAGATATCCAGCCCTTATGCACAATTCCCCAAACAGGTTCTTTTATAAGAGTTCTTTTCATAGCAACCATCCAAGGCGACCAATGTTACAGAAGGAGAGAAGCAGATCTGCATGACTAACAGAACAATTATCATTGGACTGCCAACATCACAAAGCCATATGCTATGTTCGCTAGCTGAGTGCTTGTCACATATTTATATGTAAAAGATTAATGCATGGCCTACACTTTGTCTAGAATTCTGGCAATTGTGTCCTTTATCACAGCTCCCACAGGTCACGTCTGATTTCTTGAGTTTGTTCCGTTCAGGACATAAGCTAATTAAGGAAATGCTGAGGGACTAGAGTGTCTGCAGCGAGATGGTGTCTGCATAATATGTGCCTTATGCAGAAAACAAAAGAGAACCAATTGCGGAGCACACAAACTGCACCACGGAGGGAAAATAACAATTCCCATTGATTTAAATAGGATTGTAAACCCTTGGATGCTACTTGAGTGGTCACCACTGCATTAAGAAGTAATGTGTTGAGGTTATCTCTAGTATTAAATGGGCTAAATGTTCCATTTCAGTCAATGGGAAACCGGGATATGTTTAACACCCCCCAGTGGTGCAATTTGCATTCTCCAGAGGTGATACTCTTTTGCTTTATACATCAAGTACCATATACTTAAAGGAGTAGTAAAGGTTTAGTATGAAAAACACAAATTATAGGGTGTTTCCTTCTGGAAAACAAGATTTCTCCTACTACTGAGAGTTATTTAATTCTAAAACTTTTGTTTAATTAACTGTTAGACACAGTGCATCCTGGTGTTCAGGGGGAGATGCACTAAGGGTCCATAAGGACTCAGGATGGTGATATTGTGTCTGATCTTTGTTGAAGGCACATCACCAATATGCATTAAAGTGGAACTTTCACCTTTCATAAACCGTGTCTCCTATTATTAGTGTAGTGTAATGGTTTGTAGATTGCAGTTTTTTTCTGTACGTCCATAGTTTAGGAGAAACTCAATCTCAAAATTAAATTCATGTACCCACTTCCGCATTCTGCGGCACAGGGTAAAGGCAGCACATCGGCACAGAAATTCTCCTCCCACCTCCTTCCCATCTCTCCAAAAGAGCTCGTACTGGTGTTCATCACGTCTTCCGTAACAGCAAGCTCCGTTTATCATTATACTGAGCTTACTAACTCAGTATAATGATAAACAGAGCTTGCTGTAACAATAGACGTGATGCAGACCAATACCAAGGGAAGCATGGACGCGCTCCTTTGGAGAGATGGGTGGAGAATTTGAGGACTGGGAAGTCCTGCGCCGCCATTACCCTGTGCCACAGAATGTGGGAGTGGGTACAGGAATCTCATTTTGACAGCAAATTTCTCCTAAACTATGGACGTACAGAAAAAAAAAACCCTGTGATCTACAAACCATTACACTACACTAATAATAGTGCTAAACAGCAGATATCCTCCTGTAACCCTTCCAGTGCCATAGAGATGTTCATTGCATAGTCCTGTGGCACTCAAAGGGTTACGTGCCCAGTGCAGAAATGCATAAAAGAATCAAATAAACAAGACTGCAAGAAAAGTCCTCTACGTTTTGTAATCATGTGTAAATACAAAAAAAAAAAAAATAATTAACATACATACCTTAATCCAAATCACTAAACAATATATATTTGTGTGTAGATGACACTATAATACAGATTCCACAAAATAGAAACACTTAGATGACAAGCAGTCAGAGAGATCAGGGAACCTCACAGCTCTGCTAAAGCATATCAGTGGCTACAACTCTGACCACTGAGGATCCCATCTGACCTGTCCCCCTTTACTTCATGAGCACTGCCAGATGAGATGCTCCTTTCACTATGAGCACAGATCTCTGGAACCCCTGCCCTTCTGATTTCCACAAGAGGTTTGTGCAGACTTACTACTCCTACGCTGTTACCCTCCTGCCATCCTCCTGCCAGCTCTGACTCACTGTGAAACACAAAATGAAACTGCTGCATTTTTTTCTCCTCATTCCCTCGCAACAAAACATTGTAAAGGAGAGAGACAAGCAACAGGCAGCCCTTGGTGCCCGTTTGCAGTACAATGCAGCAACTGACAAGATGCAGTTTTACATGAAACAGGCACATCTATTTAATGCTATCTGTGCCAGAGTTGTGTGCAACATACTGCAGAGGTTTAAAAGCTAAGGTGACCAGACTTCCCACACACTGAATGAAAGACAGGTCTCCAACATAACTCACGCGCTGTTGATCTCTCTGTCATCCGTTACATTGGATGACAGCTGCTGGAGCTTGCCTGTCCTTGAGTGGTGGATCCTTCACCCGTTTTCACTTGGAAATGAATATGCAGGCAATTCCTGTCAGAGAATGATGGGAGTTGTAGTCTGAGAACAGCTAGATTGCCTCACCTTGCCCATCCCTGATCTAGGCACACCTTTTGGTTATACCACACTGCAATCATCATAACTGGGGACTCTCTGGGTATGCCTAGGAGCCTCTGGCTTGCAGACTGAATAACTAGGTCTCCAGAGACAAAGTCTGGAGACCCAGTTCGAGGAGTTCTGTTTGAGCTCCACCCACTTTCTTACCAATTCCACCTACTCCTGCCCCATTTCGCTCACTTTCTTACCTATTTCAGTTAAAATTCCATCGCTCAACCTTGCAACCCTATCCACCCTTGTTGTGTCTACCACAATATGATGCATCATTTGAACACACCCATCCCCAGTCCTATGACTCTCTCCAGGGGCAGGGTGCAAAAAGGTTTCCTGGTATGTTGATTATACTTATGGAAAATGAAGGAATCTGCTTCATCGTTTTCATGTTACTAGTACATAGCCTGTACCTAAAGCTAAAGAACACTCCCAAATTTCACTTACACTGTATTTCATAAAGAGGACCAGACACTATAAAGCAGACATTTTTAGGCCACATGAGCAGAAGTAATCTTTTAAAAAGAGATCATAAGGCTGATATACTAAACAGAACTGGAAAAATGGAGGCATAAACCCACTGCAGCATAGAGAACATATACAAAATCACAGCTGATTTAAATGTGATTTTAACCCCTTGAATGCTAGAGCAATCTCCAACACTTTGCAATACAGCGGGGATGTCTCTAGCACACAAGAGATTAGAAGCTGCATTGAAAGCAATAGGATTTCTTATTTTCTGGACATCCATGGCAGCCTTCTCTAGATGGGGTAGCTCCTCCCCTTTCAGCTGATAGGACAAAGAATAAGTCAAACAAATTCAAACAGTATAAGAGACCCCCCCCTCCCTTCACCAGATGTCATCCAGAACTTCAGTCCTCCCGATATATATGAAGACTTTCTAATCTTCAGATTTGGTCACCAGTTGAGGGAAACATTCCTTGACTGACTAACATTGCCATCCAGAGGAATACAATCTTCACTGGATTAATGTGATGCTATCTAACCATAGTTCCTCCTTCTGTAGGCGAATTATGCCATATTCTGATTGGTCTTTTATCTGGAGAAGCCAGGCTAATAGCCATACTATGCATCTACAGAGGAGTAAAGTTGGTGGAAACTCTTCTTATGACCAGAGAAGAATCCCCTGTTCTAGAGATCACTTTCTAGGAATAATTTTTTTTTCTTTGTACTATGCCAAGCTTTTGGTGGATGATTGTTGGATCCTCTGTTTCCTGTCCTTTGAGGAATAATTTATCTATACATGATTTGGACCCTCCCTTTCTTGCTGCTTGGGTACTCGCCCATCTAGTGAATGGGCCATGGATGTCCAGTAAAATGGAGAATTATGTCATACTTACCGAAATTCTCTTTTCCTGACATAACCATGGCAGCATTCATTAACTTCCAATCCCTTGTTTAACTTATAGCTTAGAGACTTAGTCAACTGGTGAAGGTGGAGGGGATCTCTTATAATGTTTGAATTTGTTTGGTTTATTCTCTGTCCTATCAGCTGAAAGGGGAGGAGCTAACCCATCTAGTGAACGCTGCCATGGTTATGTCCAGGAAAAGAGAATTTCGGTAAGTATGATATAATTCTCCATTTTCTGTGGTGCAGTTAGTTTACTCCAGAATCACTCCATTTCTCTTTGGTACATCGGCCTCATTTCCACTCAGTGACTGAAGCCAATTTCTAAATTGCATAACAGCATTAAAATATGTGATGCAGTGCGTCAATGTACTAAGAGAACTGGAGCAATTCCAGGGCAAACCAACTGCATGATAGGGGACAAATAAGCATTCCCATTGATTTAAATGGATTTTGTAAGCCTTGAATTCCAAAGTATTTCAAAGCAATGTGTTGAATATATCCTCTTATACTCAGAGGATTATGGAGGTTAAAAGCTTTGTTTAAAATCAATGGGAATTTTGGAAATTGTAATTGAATTCTATGAAGCGTTTGGGTCACATCAGGATCTCTCCACTTATTTTTGCATATGTAGCCCATTGCTTTCAAGCCATTTTTATTTAAAAGGATAGTAATGTTTCATAATAAAAGCAGCTCCAATTAATCGTCATAGTATTTGGGCCATAGAGAGTGTTATATTTCAGTACTGTCAGAGTTGTAGTTCAAGAGTAATTGAGTGATAAAGTATCCCCCTCCCGCCCCTTTTACTGATGTAACACTGCTCAGCTCAGAGCAGCAGGGTGGTGTCCAAGTGGACTGCAGAGAGGGACAATCGTCAATTAACATAAGGGAGAAACCTGAAAAACCTGTCAATGAGGGCAGGGCTTTAATTGTTCTCACAGTAAGAAGATTGTCCCTTGCTGTGAGCTGCCTGAGGCGGGAGGGGGAAACTTTATCATTCAATTACTCTTGAACTACAACTCTGACAGAATTGAAATAACACTCTTCATGGCTCAAATACTAAGAAGATTAATTGGAGCTGCTATTTTTGTGAAACATTACTATCCCTTTAAGCATATTTATCAAACAGAGCTATTTTGATAAATATCCTTCTAGACCAATGATTCTTTGAACAGTATGTTCAAAAGCAATGTAGAGGAATTTTGGGCAAAGCAATTGCACTATAGGAGAGAAATAAAAAATTCACCTAACAAATGTCACTGGACAACGATATAAAAATGGGAACAAATACATTAATTTATGGTTATTCTTACTTTTAGTTCAAGAAACATTCGTTACAATAAAACCAGTTGGCCTTACACCCTGATACTGCCAACTGTAAACCACTTGTAGAAATAAAAATGAGTAACTGTTAAAGGATTTATTTAGCTCTCTAAAATAATTGTCTAATATACAAATTAAAGGAATAATATTGCGCCTTCCCTGTGAATTTATGCTGAGCAGTTAGTGACGCTACATTTAGAAGTGTGTCTCATTCAGTCTGGAAGGAGACCAGAGTTTAATTGTGTAGAAAATGCTGGGTATAATTTGCTGTTTATGAACTCCTCTGGTTTATGATGATTAATTTATCAACAATTAAGTAAGATATTAATAATTAAGAAAACAATTTTTATGCCATGTCACATACTAATAGTTTCTAATCATTTTACCACATTGGATGCTAAAGACGTATCCAAGATATTGCAAAGCAATGTCTTGGAAATGGATTCAGCCCCAAAGTAGTTAAAAATGCATAATTATTGTCAGTTTAATTACACATTGACCTGGCAGTGCTCTTTATTTTATTTGAGTTAACAAAGTAACATAGTTGATAAGGTAGAAAAACAGACATGCCATTTCACCCTTGCTGATCCAGAGGAAGGCACAAAAAGCATATTGAATCAATTTCCAGTGAACCCCCGATTGGGTGAAAAAAATAGTTTCCTGGTTCCAGGAAGCGGTCAGATATTTCCTTGATCTACATAACATCCTATCTGCATTTAAACCAACTGTCATAATTCTCTATGTAGTTTAAGATCAAGAAATGTACCAATACTTTTTTGAACATATCCACAGTGTCTGCAAATACACCTCTTGAGGCAATGAATTCTACCACCTTACTGCCCTTACCATAAAAAAGCCTTTCTTTGATTAAGTCAAAAGCACTTTTACTAGTCTTAAGAGTTCCCTCGAGAGTTCTTTGGAATTTGGCATGTTTGTAAATAGTAATACTATCTGAATTATGTACTATTTGCTATTACCAACTTTAAAAATAAATACCCCCCCAATTAATTAAATCGCAGAAACTCTACCTGTATCTTTCCATGTATAGTGTTCTTATACATGCAGTATTTCATTTATAATTACTAGCAGTTAGTACCAAATGATAAAGAAGTTTGTATGCATGACATCTGGACACCCATCCAGCTAGATGCTGGATTATGAAAGCCACTGCAATAAAAATGAAATACATGGCTCAGTCGGGCAATGATGAAAGAAAGTCAAAGTTTTACTGCAATGTTAATGGAAAGAAAATCCATTTTACTACAGGATATAACCCTTTGATTGCCAGAGGGGTAGCCAGCACCCTGTTTGCAATTTGTTGGCTACTCTTCTAGCTCTGAACTGTTACAGGAATAGTAACATTTTATTATGAAAAACAAAAACAAGCAAAAATGTAAGCCAACACTCTGTAGTTCTTTTCTTCCTGGACAAAGCAAGGGTATTTCCACTGGTGGGAAATGCTTAATTAAAAATTAATTGCATGCCAAACTTACTTGTTTTTTTTATTAAATTAACATTTTTCAATAAGTGCTGCTATTGCAGTTGCTTTGTAAGAAAAATACAGTTTTAGGACCAGAAATTCTCCAAAGACAGCGAAGGGAAAATGAATGTTATGATCTGGCTTTATGTGTAATAGTTTTTGAACAAAGCATCTCCCAACAGTGAAAATAGACTTTATTCAGCAGGGCAAACCCTAACATACATATGTCATACAAAATGCTATTACTTTAAATACCTATTTAATACACTTGTGTGTACACTTATATGTCTGAAACACCTAAAAACCTGTCTTCAGCAAATAATCCAAAAGAATAAAATATCTGCACCGCTTTTCCATATTTCAGTGTAGGAAGATGGAAATAATTGCACATAGCATATTCACTTTTTTATTCCAAACCCATTTAAATATTAAGCCCTTGGTTTATGATTGTTGTTGCAATAAAATAATCAAATTGATGTACTTGAAATGTGTTGGATGAATTATGCTGGGGTTATACACTAAGAAGTGATAAAGAGGTAATAAAGCAGAGATGACTTTTCTATTGATATCACTTCTCCAATTCCTATGTTATTCTACACAGCCTATGCACTAAGGGCTCCTATATTGTACATTGGCTCCATAGAATAACATAGGGCTTGGAGAAGTGATATCACTGGAGAAGTTATATCCATACCTGGGAACTAGTGGTTGTGGACTCCCCGGAGAGGGGACTCCTGTGGTGCCGCAGAGGGAGAAAAAAGACACAAATTGTGTCAAAAGGGGGTGGGGTTTAATTGTGAGTGAGGGACAGGATTTCCAAAATTTGAAAAAAAAAAAAAATTAGTAAAAAGGCTGGGGAAGGAGGAGAAGTGGGCAGGGAGTGGGAGTTACACACTGTGAAAGCATGATTTGGGGAGTTTCATTAATGAAACTCCCCACATCTGGAGAATAAGCCTCTGCTCTGGAGACCCAGCAAAAAACAGAGTCTCCGGGTCAAATCCAGAGAGTTCCAGCTATGGTCATCTCCACTTTATCACCCCTTTATCACACCTTAGTGCATCTTCCCAAATGCTTTCTATGTCTTGCCTAAAGAAAGCAGTAACTGAATTTTTACCATCCAGTCTTCCAAATTTTATTGCCTCTGGAGAGCTTTCCCCAAATTGCCAGAGACTGTGTGCTCGGGCTTTAAAGGGACAGTAATGCCCCCCCCCAAAAAAAAGTCCCATTTTGTAGAGTTTAAAATATTAATCAATACGCTCCAAACCCTATCTCTCAAACCACTGTAAAGCTGACAGCAGGAGAACCGAGTCGTACGACTCGAGGAGGCTCTGCAGCAGAGCCGAAATCTCGTTATTGCTAAAGAATTAATTCATTGGAAAGGTCTAAAAAGTGTGCCTGGTTAGCAAGCACACTTTGTAGACCTTTCCAATGAATTAATTCTTTTTTAAGTAACGCGATTCCGGCTCTGCTGCAGAGCCGCCTGCTGGTCCCCGGACCAGAATCTCCTGCTGTCAGCTAGACACTGACAGTAGGAGAAGGGGGGGGGCTTTGAATCCCTATATCTCTCAAACCATAGAGGTTTGAGAGATAGGGTTTGGAGGGTATTGATTAATATTTTAAACTCTACAAAACGGGTTTTTTTTTTGGAGGGGTATTACTGTCCCTTTAAGTATAAAGCAAAGGGGAGCAGTTCTAAGTCATGTCAAATGTGCCGCATGCGACAAACACAAAAGATTTTAACGGGTGTTTGGAAGCCCATTCATACCATTATGGTTTCTGTCTCAATACTCTGCGATGTGTTTTAGACCTTTCAAGCATTCATCCCTTTGAGAGCAAGAGGGATGCGCAACATACTGTAAAGCGAAGTGTTGCTTAACCCTCTGGCACCCAAAGGGTTAAATCTATGTGAATTCTAACTTGTCCCCTAGGGTACAGTTACTTTGCCCCACTTTTGCTTTTCTACACAATGCCTGTAGTTTCCCTATCTGATCTAAATAACATTGCTAGATCCACGTGTCAATTAGCAGAAGTTAATCATGACACCCTTATATTAAGGTACAAATGTGAATTTATAGATACAAGCACAGTAGTCACACTACAGCATTTTTTGAGAGTTAACGCAATGAGTTGGATACCCCTATGGCACGCAAAGTGTTAAAATGGAAAGGCAGTCTGGGAGTTAAGTTTACTCTTTGAGTGCCAGAGAGGTAACCAAAGCTTTGCATCGCAGGGTTAAAGGAGAACTAGAACTCCCTACTAACAATCTTCCATTTGCCTCACCATGGCCAGAAAATCCTAATGAATCTTACCCTTGTGGTTTTGTTCAAGAGATCACTTAAATTAGGCCTAGATGTCATGTCCATGGAGCAGACCTTGTAGAAGCTTAGCAGGACCACAGTATCTCAAACTCTACTCAGTGCTTGTAGTGTACTCTGCCTGCTTGAGTTTGACGAAAAAAAAACTAAGGTGTGATAAAGAGGTGATAAAGTGGAGATGACTTTTCCATGTGCAGTGGCGTAACAATAGGGGTCACAGGGGTCGCACCTGTGATCGGGCCCGTTAGTCCAGGGACCCGGCCACCCCTGCGACCCCACCGCCTGGCTCCTGCAACATTCTGCTAGCTGATCTCCCTCGGCACTCTAGTAATGCAGAGCGCTGGGAGATGACATCATCTCCCAGTACTGTGCAATATGAGAGGACCGCGCAGGAGCTCCATCTGCATAGAGGTCTGTGTGGAAGGAGGCACAGACCTCTCCTGCCATACCACTGAACTACCAGGGAGATAGGATATGTGCAATGTGGAGATGGGGGCAGTGTGGTGGTAATATGGAGATTGGGGGCAATGTGGAGATGGGGCAGTGTGGTGGCAATGTGGAGATTTGGGGCAATGTGGAGATGGGGCAGTGTGGTGGCAATGTGGAGACTGGGGGCAATGTGGAGATGGGGCAGTGTGGTGGCAATGTGGAGACTGGGGGCAGTGTGGAGAAGGGGGACAATGTGGTGGCAATATGGAGATTGGGGGCGATGTGGAGATGGGGATCAGTGTGGAGATGGGGCAGTGTGGTGGCAATGTGGAGATGGTGGCAGTATGATGGCAATGCGGAGATAGTGTGCAATGTGGAGATGGAGGGCAATGTGGAGCCAATGTGGAGATTGGGGACAATGTGGAGATGGGGCAGTGTGGTGGCAATGTGGAGACTGGGGGCAATGTGGAGATGGGGCAGTGTGGTGGCAATGTGGAGACTGGGGGCAGTGTGGAGAAGGGGGACAATGTGGTGGCAATATGGAGATTGGGGGCGATGTGGAGATGGGGATCATTGTGGAGATGGGGCAGTGTGGTGGCAATGTGGAGATGGTGGCAGTATGATGGCAATGCGGAGATAGTGTGCAATGTGGAGATGGAGGGCAATGTGGAGCCAATGTGGAGATTCGGGGCAATGTGGAGATGGGGCAGTGTGGTGGCAATGTGGAGACTGGGGGCAATGTGGAGATGGGGCAGTGTGGTGGCAATGTGGAGACTGGGGGCAGTGTGGAGAAGGAGGACAATGTGGTGGCAAGGACAATGTGGTGGCAATATGGAGACTGGGGGCGATGTGGAGATGGGGATCATTGTGGAGATGGGGCAGTGTGGTGGCAATGTGGAGATGGTGGCAGTATGATGGCAATGCGGAGATAGTGGGCAATGTGGAGATGGAGGGCAATGTGGAGCCAATGTGGAGATTGGGGACAATGTGGAGGTGGCCAGTGGAGATGGCCAGTGCGGGGGCCAATGTGGTTGAGGGGGGTGGGCAATGTTGTCGGAGGTGGGGCATGGTAATTCTTGCTCCAGGGCCCGGTGGCTTCTAGGTACGCCTCTGCTCCAGTGATATCACTTCTCCAGTTCTTGTGTTATTCTATGAAACCAATCCAATAAGATCTTCCCCATTTGAAACACTGTAGTGCATTGGCCCCACAGAATAACATAGGAATTGGAAAAGTGATATCACTGGAGAAGTCATCTTGATTTTACCACCTCTTCCCCTGTTATCCTTTGAGCAAAGGCATAATCCATAATGGCCACAAGGATTTTCTTGCCATGGTAAAGGAAAGTGGGAGGGGTTAATAGGGATTGTCAATTCTCCTTTAAGCTGTTTAATTTTAGAAAGTTAATATAAATAATAATAACAGGCATTTAAGTAAAACCTTGTAAGGTACATAAAACTAATGATTTTGAAATGTGCAGTTTCACTCTACAAGCCTTGCCATCACGTTGACCCCCCCATGTGCCTTGTGACATAGCCAGGCCCCAGAAACTTATCACAGTCCTACACATTTCAGTGGAGGTTTCAGACAGTGACACACAGGGTTACTGTTTGATCAATCTGTATTTTACTGGTCATATATCACTTTCAGCAGTAAATAGCTCTGTACGGAATGATCTGTGGCAGAGCGTGGGGTCATAAGGCTGCAGTTACAGACTGGATCTTAAGTGATTCATACAAGAGTATCCGCTTTTAACCCTTTCAATGCCAGAGGGGGTAAGCAACGCATTGCTTTGCAATGCATTGCATACCCCTATGGCACTCAAAGGGTTAAGGAAACCTATCACCTCCTAATTATAACTTCCCACTTACCTTAATGTGGCCAGAAAATCCTAATGTCCACTATGCATTTTTCTCTTGTGCCTTTGTTCAGTAGTTGACATCATTAGTCAGTCCTGAATGTCATGTCCATGGAGGCTGACAAGACAGTTGTGGGCAGCTTTTTTAACCATTTGAGCGCCAGAGAGGTATCCCACACATTGCAACGCAAAGTGTTGGATACCTCTCTGGCACTCAGAGGGTTAAACTAAAGCAGGCAGCGTGTATTAGCATACTTAACCCTGTAAAGTCCAGAGAAGCGTGCATCACATTGCAAAGCAGTCTACCGTATACACCCCTCTGATACTTAAAGGGTTAAGATTACTATGTGCAGTAACAGAGTTTCTGTCCTGTGGTCGTTCCAGCAACTGTCATGTGTACCTCCACAGACATAACATCTAGGACTGAAAAATGGAAGCACAGACTTTGACTTCAGATAAGAACCATTCGGCCCATATAATCTGCCAATTTTTCCTACTATAAAAACCTCACACCTTATTTAGTCCTTGGTCTTGTCTTCGGTTCAGGACAGCCTTATGCCTATCCCATGCATGCTTAAATCCCCTCACTGTTTTAACCTCTACCATTTCTGCTGGTAGGCTATTCTACTTATTTACCACCCTTTCAATTAAGTAAAAAATGTCTTACATTATCTAAACCTCTGTCTCTCTAGTTTTTGACTATGGCCTCGTGTCCTGATTGTGCTATCGGGCATTCGGGCATGCCCCGGTGGGCTGGTGGCTGCTTGACAAGGGAGGGCCACTCCACAAAATTACTGACTAGACTCAGGCCCGACAGAAGTGTCACAGGCAGTGACAGCAGAGTCGCATTGTGAAGGAGGCTGCTGCTCTGTATTTCCAATGTACTATCGGGTGAGACAGCCACCTGACAGCCTCCACTGTTATTATTTATTCTTAACCCTTTGAGTGCCAGAGGGGTACGGAATGCATTGCAATGCATTACGTATCCCTCTGGCACTCAAAGGATTCATTCATTGAAAACGGAAAAGACAGTGCCTGTGTATTAAAAAAAAAATATTTTCAGTTTGGAATTATATTTTAGACATGCTGTGCAAATCATATTTTTGAAGTGCCAGAGGGGTGTCCAACGTATTGCAAAGCGCTGGTACCTTTCTGGCACTCAGAGGGAAATAAACACCACAAATGTTCTGAAAACAGTAAATTCAGTAGACAGTCTGTGCTGTTCGCTCACAGACTGTCTACTTACTGTGCACATCGCTGCTGCCAGCCACCGACTTAATCTAGCGCTAGAGAGGTGTTTATCACACTAAAATGATACATAAGAACCTCTCCAGCACTCAGGGTGTTAACTTGCTTTTTGTACCTTCGTTGCTGGTGCTGCCCTGCTCCTCTCCATCACACTCAGACTCCCGTTCCAGTCCTCCACCGGACCTTCCATTCAGTTGACTTTTTTTTTGTCATAACTCATGAACTCACCGTTGGAGAACATTAAGAACCCTTTGACTACCAGAGGGATACCCAGTGTGCAAAACGTTGGATACTCCTCTGGCACTCAAAGGTTTAAAATCCAAGATGTTCAAAGTAAGATAAAATGTGTCCTGGAGCCTTGCTTATCATGTGAAAGAAGATTACTTTTGAGGAAACCAACTACTAAAACGGGGCAAATAAAAAATCTGCAAATTCATATTAATTTTATTGGACCTTTTAACCCTCTTGTATCCAAGGAAATCAAAATCCTCATTTAAACCAATTGGAATTTGCAGAATTTTTATTTCCCCCATTTTAGTAGTTGGTTTCCTCAAAACTAATCTTCTTTAACTTGATGATCAAGGCTCCAGGACACATTTTCACTCCTCTTTTTGACATCTTGGATTTTAACCCTTTGAGTGCCAGATGGTATCCCTCTGGCATTCAAATGGTTCTTAATGTTCTTCACTGATGAGACAAAACTCAGTCAGACTCACAGACACATACACGTACATACATATGTTTATGTAATGGAATACCAACTAATGGGCAATTTTTTTTAAATGCCCCGGGCCAGTATCTGACCACAATCCGCCCCTGTCCTTTAGTATATCCTTATTCTTATCCTGCAAACCATTAACATTTTAGTAGCCCTTCTATGAATTATCTCTAGGGTATCTATATCCTTCTGAATATGGTGTCTCCAGTACTGTACACAATACTCTAGGTGAGGTCTAACCAGAGATCTGTATAGTGGCATGAGCACTTCCCTTTTTCTGCTACTAATGCCCCTAGCTATACAATCCAACACTCTGCTTGCCTGAATAGCGATGTTATGTTTGAACAAAGGCTCAAGGGATTGATAAGGTCATTCAACTACACCACAGGGGACAAATACAATTTCCCACTGATTTAAAGACAAATAATTTTTTACTAGAATTTTCTGGCCATATTAGTAGCGTAATTAAGGTATTATTATTAGGAGGGGGTTAAGTCTCCTTTAATGGAACACAAATGATAAACAACAAGTTTTCTGGTACATAAAATGGAGTATTGTAAAACATATTTTAATGTTAGAGTTTATAAATGTTTTCGGAAATATACAACAATGCATGTGCTGTTTTCTCCTTTGCGCTTTCCACTTACCTCTCTTAACGGAAGAGCACAATCTCCTGACCAGAAAGGAGCTTAAAGGAGACCTATTACCACACCTGGGAACTTTTCAAATGAGCTGACCCTGAGAACTTTTGAATATTAACCCTTAAAGCTTCCTATAATGTAGATGTTATGCAATATGTACCTGCTTGCTCTAACTCAGAGGTGCTCCAATCGGTCCACAAGGAACCTTTAACAAGTTACAACTTACAGATCTCACTGCCTAAACACAAATAAGACCAGCGGGATATTTTTCCTGCTGCTTTTCTGGTACAAATGGCACCAGTTTAGATACTAAGGAAACATTTAATGGTTGCAAATCTTGTAGTAGGTATCACATATCTCTCTCACCCTGAGAATTTGGCCCTTCACCCTAAGACCCTGAGATTTGGGTCTAAATCCTGAGTCCCAGGGTCAAACCCTGAGAGTTCCCAGGTATGCTGATCTCCTAAACAGAGGGACACCAGGATGGGAAATAAACATACCTGGGAACTTCCAGGTGAGGGCTACCCGGAGGGGAGTCCTCTGTTCAGCAGTGGGTGACAGAAATTATGCTAATCGCGTCAAAAAGGGGAGGGGCTTGACGCGAGTTGGGGTGGGTGCTTAACCCTTTGAGTGTCAGAGTGGTACAGAATGCATTGCAAAGCAATGCATTCCGTACCACTCTGGCACTCAAAGGGTTAAAAGGTGCCATACAGAAGGCTGGGGACGGAGGAACAGCGGGAGAAAGAGCAGATGTGGCGGAGTTTCAATAGAAACTCCCCACATCCGGAGGAATCAGCCTCTGCCCCGGAGACCCGGTAAAGATCTGTCAGAACCGGAGTCTCCGGGCCAAATCCGGAGAGTTCCCAGGTATGCCTATTACCTCTTGATAATGTCCCCCCTACTCACTATGTATGTATGTATGTATCTTTATTTATATAGCTCCATACATGTACACAGTGCTTTACAGAAGTTGTAATAGTAAAATACACAAATACAGAACTGGGTTAAGAGTATTAGGCTGAAATGCAATCATTGCAGTATTTGTGGCAGAAAGTGCAGCAAAGGGAATCATACACTGGGAAAGGCATCCTGCCCCAAGGAGCTTGCAGTCTACTATGACCAGAAAATCCTAATGACCTCAATGAATTGTGCATGTGTGCCTTTGTTGAAGAGATAACATCTTCACTTAGTCTTGGATGTCATATCCATTGAGAAAGACATGACAGTTGCAGTCAGAGTGCATGAACTGACAATACTTTAAGGATAAGAGGGAGTGCACAACGCAGTGTGGACCATAATCACATTGCATACAATGCTTCTACTTCCTAATGGAATTCTGGGTATTAGCAAGCAAATTAGCAGGATTCTTTGTGCATAACTCTTTGCTTCTGTCCACAGGGATGCATATTAAACCGATGCATGATGAGAGTTAATTTACATGACTTTTACCCAGAATCCACTGGTACCATTGTACGCTGTGTAATTACGAGGTACAGTAAGACAGGCATTCAAGCCTGTCTCAGACATTTGAATGTGTTCCCAAATGTTTATTTTATTGTCAGCAGCAATGATTAGCAATTTAGTAATGTAACAGTTTATTGTTGGATTTATTGACTACTATTATGTTTCACAGAATGAGACCGAGACATGAAAAAGTTAAATCAAATTCATCAACAACATACAACTAAGAGCTAATAGATACGTTAGTAACACTCATATTTTGATAAATGAAAGGCTAAGTCAAGCTATAAAAGAAGATCAGTTTATTTACAGTTGCTCCAACAAAGCCCTGTTTTCTCTCTACACTCCTATAATACAGCCATGACAAGTGAAAATAGCGCTATTGTTTGAAAAGCACATAATTAATTTCAAAATGCTCCCTTCTCTGAAGTAACCACTGCTAAAGGCAGTGAGTCTGAGGTACTAATGAGAGCAGGAACAATTCTGGGTCAGACTAACTGCAGTATAAGTGAAAAATAAACATCCAAAAAATGCCCTTGTATTTAAATGTGAATTTTAACACATTGAATGAGAAAGAGGCCTTTTCTTTCACAATCAAGGTGTTAAAACCTCATTTGAATCATTGCACCCTGCATACTTCTCAAGTGTCCCTCTTTGAGACTCAAATCCCTCTGTCCCTCTTTCCCATCCTGGTGTCCCTCTTTTTAGGAGATCAGACTGTGTGATGTGTATATAAGTGTATCACATTGCTCCACAGTAATACAACTCATATTAATGTTTGTTTAAACTTCATTACACGTGTTTATAAATTAGTCTGTGTAAATAAAAGACTTTGGTGTTGCTCTAGATCATTTATTAAAGGGGAACATTCACATCCCCAAAAAATTTTCACCATTGGTTTTAAAATATAAAGCAATATCAGTGCTGGCTTTATTAATTTTTCCACTACCTAAGAGTGGAGATATTAATCTTTGAAATATGCCACTTCCGGGTCTGCGGCACCGTGTATATGCGGCATGGAGCTGCAGGACTTCCCACCTCCCTCCCAGCAGCCCCTGGGGCGTGCGTTCACGCTTCTCTTCGGAGCTGCATTTTTCTGGGCTAACGTGACACCGAGCTCCGTTTACCATGCTACTAAGGTTGCAACCTCAGTAGGATGGTAAACGGAGCTTGCTGTCACGTTAGCCCAGAAAAATGCAGCTTCGAAGAGAAGCGCGAACGCGCGCTCCAGGGGCTGCTGGGAGGGAGGTGGGAAGCCCTGCCGCTCATACATGGTTCCCCAGAATGCGGAAGTGCCACATTTCAGCGATTAATATCTCCACTCTTAGGCAGTGGAGAAAATAAAGCCAGCGCTGATATTGCTTTATATTTTAAAAGCAGTAGTGAAAATCTTTGGGGATGTGTATGTTCCCCTTTAAGTTACACAAAGAGGTGTCAGTAGGTCATGAAATCACCTATAAATTCTTGGTAATGCCCCACCCACCAGACATGCCCCCAGCAACACCCCTAAAACAAAAGTGTCCCTCTTCGGTCATTAGAAATTTTGGGAGGGATCAGGGCTGGTGCAAGGATTTTTGCCACCCTAGGCAAAACCTAATTTTGCTGCCCATTTGTCTCCGCCCCTTGTGTACCACCCCTTTATACCCCGCCTACTTATACCCCACCTCTTTTCATGTTTGTCCTCTCTCTGCCCCTGGTCTGGAGATGCCTGTAAGAGATGCCCCCCACCAGCTCCAACTTGCCCCCACCGGCTCCACTTTGTCCCCTATCAGCTCCACCTTGCCCCCACCAGCTCTAACTTGCCCCACCAGCTCCACTTTGCCCCCTTAGCTCCAACTTTCCCCCATCAGCTCCACTTTGCCCCCCATCAGCTCCAACTTGCCCCCACCAGCTCCAACTTGCCTCCATCATCTCCACTTTGGCCCACCAGCTCCAACTTGCCCCTATCAGCTCCAACTTGCCCCCTATCAGCTCCACTTTGCCCCCCATCAGCTCTAACTTGCCCCCACCAACTCCAACTTGCCCCCACCAGCTCCAACTTGCCTTCATCAGCTCCACTTTGGCCCACCAGCTCCTACTTGCCCCTATCAGCTCCAACTTGCCCCCATGAGCTCCAACTTGCCCCCTATCAGCTCCACTTTGCCCTCCATCAGCTCCAACTTGCCCCCACCAGCTCCAACTTGCCTCCATCAGCTCCACTTTGGCCCACCAGCTCTAACTTGCCCCTATCAGCTCCAACTTGCCCCCTATCAGCTCCACTTTGCCCCCCAGCAGCTCCACTTTACCCCCTCAGCTCCACTTTGCCCCCCATCAGCTCCAATTTGCCTCCACCAGCTCCTCTTTGCCCCCCATCAGCTCCAACTTGCCCTCATCAGCCCCAACTTTGCCCCCATCCTCTCCACTTTTCCACCCATCAGCTCCACTTTGCCCCCCATCAGCTCCACTTTGCCACCCATCAGCTCCAACTTGCCCCCATCACATACCTGGAGCTCCACGCAGTCTTCTTTTCAGTAATGCAGAGAGCGCCGGGAGATCATGACTCCCAGCGAGCTCTGCATTACTAAAGAGTTGACGGCGATGAGGGAGCACAGTAGCGACACAGATCTAACTGTGTTGTGTTCTCGCTGTAGTGCATGTGGGCAGTGGGCACAGCTCTTCTCCGCTGCATGCCCATGCCCCCAGTACATGTGCGCCCTAGGCCGGCGCCTACCTCGCCTATAGGTGGCGCAGGCCCTGGGAGGGATGACCCTGTGGTGCTGTTTTTGCTCCAGAATGACACCACTTTTCTTTTGGATGTAGGGCAATAACTAATTTCTCTGCTATGTTGTGAGGGAGCCCGCTAAGAGCACAAATGGAGGGGGGGGGTTAAAATCTCTTTGACAGCAGCAATAAAAAAAGAAACAGCCTTTCCCATCTACAACTGTTCAGGTTATGACTTAAAGGGATAATACTTTAATTTTACTTATTCCCATTTTATACAACTAAAAAAAATATTGTTAATGCCCCAAATCACATCTGTCAAACCTTTATGGTTTGAGAGGAAATCGATTTCAAAGTCCCCCCTCCCTCTCCTTTGTCTGATATAAGCATCTTGCTGACTGCCTGGGAATACGATCCTGGGGCCATCCGGCGGCTCTGCAGCAGAGCCGAGATATCACTAATGAAGAATAAATCTTTCACTTCAACAGTCTTCTACGTGTGCTTGGAAACCAAGCACACGTAGAAGACCATTGAAGTGAAATATTTTTTCTTCATTAAAGGGATAGTAATACTTCGTTTTAACTTTATTTTATTTTGTAGGCATTAAAAAAACATGAATAATGATATAAGTCTTATCTCTCAAACCTTTATGGTTTATGAGATATTTACAAGCAAAGTTTCCCCCTCCCGCCCCTTTTACCTAGTGTAAACAATCTCTTCTCAGATGTGGAATGCAGTCCATAGACCAGACAGATAACAGCAGGGGACACTCTTATTCCTATGAAAACAATGAAATCCCTGCCCCCCTTGACAAGCTTTTCAGGTTTTTCCCTTATCTTAATTGAAGATTGTCCCTCTCTGCAGTCTACCTGGGCACCTCTCTTCTGCTCTGGCTGAACAGTGTTACATCAGTAAAAGGGGCGGGAGGGGGACACTTTGTCATTGAATTACTCTGGAACTACAACTCTGACATAATTGAATTAACACTCTCCAAAGTCCAAATACTATGATGATTAAGTAGAGCTGTTTTATTATGAAACATTACTATCCCTTTAACGAGATATTGGCTCTGCTGCAGAGCCCCAGATGGTCGTACGATAGAACACTGCTGGATCAGCTAGAACTCTGATCTTGGGGAAAGGGGAGGAAGGGGGGAACTTTGAAATCGATTTTCTCTCGAACGATAAAAGTTTGAGAGATGTGATTTGGGGCATTAACAATCTTTTTTTAAGTTGTATAAGATGGGGATTCGTAAAATTAAAGTATTACTATCCATTTAAAACACATTTATACAATGCTTCCTTGCTGTTTACAGAAGAGAATCCTGCCAGTTTGGGGACTGTTAGATACTATGTGAGGAACTGACTGCATGAGGAAGAGGAGGGAGGTGGCATGATGTTATGGCACATAAAATACTAAAGACTGATGTCGGGCTGTGGTTTAGCATTCACTTCTAAGCGGATTAATTTTTTTTTAAGTTGTATAAGATGGGGATTCGTAAAATTAAAGTATTACTATCCCTTTAAAACACATTTATGCAATGCTTCCTTGCTGTTTACAGAAGAGAATCCTGCCAGTTTGGGGACTGTTAGATACTATGTGAGGAATTGACTGCATGAGGAAGAGGAGGGAGGTGGCATGATGTTATGACACATAAAATACTAAAGATTGATCTCAGGCTGTGGTTTAGCATTCACTTCTAAGCGGATTAAAATGAGATTTATTTCTTTGCTGTTCTCAGATGGATGATGGTACATTCAGTGCAATGCCTCCCCCTTGAAATCAATACAAGAAATAGGATGCCATGCAGGCTAGATTTTAGTTTTGTATAATAAATGCCTACCAAATTTATAAGGATATTCTATAACTGTGTCCCAATAATTCTGAATTGCTTTATAAATTATAACAAAGGAATATGGATTATTGTATTTCTAGGATAGCCAATTCAATAATTAAGTTTGTTACAAATAATACTAATTATTCAAGGAGAATTAACATATAATAATAACAATCCACTTACCTTTCAATGGCCAAAAAAATTCTAATGTCCCCTAAGAATTTTGCACTTGTGCCTTTGTTAAAGAGATAAAATCTTCAGTCAGGACTGGTTGTCATGTTTATAGAGGCAGACATGACAGTTGTTGGCTGTTTTTTCAAACTAAAGCAGGCAGAATGTATGAGCACACTAAAGATTACTATGTTCAGTGAGCAGAGATGGAGATTCTGTTATCCTGCCAGCAACTGTCATGTCCGCCTCCATAAACAAGGCATCCAGCACTAATCGAAGATGTTATCTGTAGAACAAAAGACACAGAGGAAAATTCATAGAGGGTCATTAATATTTTTTGGCCATAGTAAGGGAATAAGTGGTTTTAGCTCTTCATTAAATAGCTGCATCACAATATTTACATCAAAACAAATAAGCAGTCCATCATTTGAAACGGCATATTTTTCTTAACCCCTTAAGAACCAGATGGGTGTGCAACATGCGTTGCACACCCATCTGGTCTAAACAGACAATATTGCCTAAAATGAGAGGGTTTATTCCCTTTACATATCATGCACGCCTAGCCAGAATTTGTAAATCCTTACGTACATAACCCCCCAAATAATATTAACCCCCTGAGTGCCAGAGGTGTACGCAATGTGTTTTGCTTAACTCTCTGGCACTCAAAGGGTTAAAAACATGATTTTTTTTTTTCCTGTTCATCTGGAGGCAGTTATGTATGACTGTTCAGCCCCCTATTTACATAGCTGGGAACTCTCCAAATTTGCCCTGGAGACTCCAGTTTTGGCTTCTAATTACTTGGTCTCTGGGGCAGAAGCTGATTCTCCAGATGTGGGGATTTTCTACTGCTACTCTGCCCACTTCTGGCTTTTCCCACTATGTTCCTCCCACTCCTGACCATTTCCTTCCTTCCCCTGCCTATTTTTCCCCACGTTTTTTATGCCAGCTAAGCTCCGCCCCACTCACAATAAAGCCCCACCCCCTTTTGTGTCATTTTTCTCCCTCCAGTGGCACCACAGGACTCCACACACATTCCAGGTATGCCTATTTATACAAGTGACAAGGGCACTGTATGGCATGACTAAGTAACAAATAAATAAATAAGAGACTAGAGTTTCAGTGAACTGAACTGGGTAGGTTCTAGTCTTAAAACAATTACTGTTGCTTATGTTTTTTTACTTATAGCAAGTTTGATAACAAGTGGTATAAAGTGGCAACATGTACCTTTTATTTTGGAAGATTTTTGGACTTTCTCACAGAATAAAGCAGAAATATGCTGTCTAGGAGTACATAATATTTTAATGGACTTGAGCCTGTTACATTTTTTAGTGATAATGTCCCTTTAAAGTATTACTTTGTCTCATTTTCCCTGTCACCTTCTCATTTTACAGCGTGGGAGATTGTAATAAGGGAGCTTCCCATATGTTGCTCACTGTGTCTGCACTTCAGTAAATAAAAACATGGCTGATTTTGGTATTCATTACCACTAACATATTTAGTAGCAAAGGGATCAGTACGGAGTTTCCAAAATGGTACTAATTGGCATACCTGGGAACTTTTCTATGTGGGCTACCCTGAGGGCAGTCCTCTGGTGCCGCTAGGGGAGATGTATGATGTGATTTGCATCAGAAAAGGGGAGGGTCTTACTCACGAGTGGGGGCGGGGCTTCAAAAACCACAAAAAAAAAAAAAAAAAAAAAAAAATAGCCTGGGAAGGAGGGGAATTTGGCTGGAGTGCAAGGTGCATACACAGAAGTGGGTAGAGTTTTATTTCAAACTCCACATACCCGGAGAATCATCCTCTGCCCCGAGACCCGGTAATTAGATGAGAAAACTGGAGTCTTCTGGGCAAATCCGGAGAGTTCCCAGCTATGCTAATTGGGATGGATGTAAGAGTATGGTTCCACCCTAAAAAAAAATGACACTAAAGTCCACACAAGATGGACACAAAGGAAAGTAACCGTGCAGTCAAAAACACACACTATTGTTCATTCACAATACAGTGAATCAACCTTGGGTGCACCACCCTGTTATCCCCCCAAGTACAAACAGCACTGTACTTATGTACACAGTCAGTCCTTATTCACAAAATGATCAAATAAATATTCGCTGCTAGTCCAGTGTGGGCTTAACCTCCAGCATTTCACCATCTATGGCAAAAAAACACACACAAAAAAGGAGGCACAGAAGATCTAGTGCAATAGTAAATTATCCTGTTTTCACCTTGATCTTCACTTTTGTGTTCCCCAAGATGTTTTACTCACTTTTGTTTGAAGCTTTTGTTCTGCCGCTAGGAATCAAGAGCTTCCCTAGTATACGCCATGGTACTGGTATCCCTGTCCTCCCCGTCTAACTCACATGCTCAGTCTCGGTTACTACTACACTTAGAGATCTTCTGCGCTGCCTTTTTTTTGTTCTTCTATCGTTATAATGGGGAGACTTCCCTTGTTCCGTTGATTCTTTTTGTTTACGTTGGCTGTTGGGAGACCAAGGTACAGGGTGTGGGTATGTCTGTTCCAATACCTACAAATACTTCCAGGTAGTTTAATGGAAGTCTTCCCCAACTGTAATGTCATCACGCATGAGACTAGAGATAAAAGCAGGGTGCATCGAGTCCACCAGAAGTGGACTACATAATGGTATGCAGGGCCTACCCTCAGATACGTCCCTACAGTTGTGTGCTCAAATTCTGTTCCTTTTCCTGAGAACATCTATGAGTTTTATGTGGTATTCATCAATAGCATCAAAGTGGTTAAATAGGGATTTAACCCGTAGAATGCTAGAAAGGTCTCAGTGCATTGCTTTGCAATCTGTTGGAGTCTTCTACTGCATTTAAGGGGTTAACATCCACATTTAAATCAACAGGGGGGGTCTATTGCCCAGCTATGGTGCTATTGGATTGCCCCAGAGCTGCTCCACTTTTCTTTAAGAACATAAGGAGACCCTTTCTCTTAATACAAACATAGGTGTAGACAGGCTGGGGCTCTGAAGTAGCTCCTCAAGGTGACCTGTTACTCTTTCTTCTACAGTAACTCATGGAACACCGTTTGAAATGTCATGAATCAATAAAGCAGATACAATCTTGAAACAGATAAAGGGCAGCTGTTTTTCTTCTCTGATAGTGAAACATACTGCTTACTTTTTATTTATTTTTTGCTATTCTGTGGATTTATGTGGATTCCTCCCAGGGTTCCTGACACCCGGGACAGTTGTGTAAAAAGTTTTATTTGTATTGTAATTTGGAGCAGGCCTGTGCACACTCCATATCGTCCAGGGATAATGGCTCTTCTCTTGTTATCACTCACAAAGCATATTTCAATTTGCTTTTTTGGCAGTCCTTGCACTTGAGGAATGGAGCTATTAGTTTGGAAAATCCAATCTAAAAGTTAAAGGAAGTGTGATGGCAGTTTGACAAGACTGTATCTGTCACACACCTCAAAACATTGCTGCTTGTAATAATTCCTTACAATTATGATTCACTAATGCAGTCATACAT
This sequence comes from Rhinophrynus dorsalis, assembly GCA_037306005.1. Lineage (NCBI taxonomy): Eukaryota > Metazoa > Chordata > Amphibia > Anura > Rhinophrynidae > Rhinophrynus > Rhinophrynus dorsalis. Next base: position 300,284,631 of record CM074719.1, on the reverse strand, counting down.
GCACAATTCAGAGCTTCAAAATAAAATTTTGAGCTGTGATGACTGAATGAGCAAAGCACTGTGGGTGAAGGGTATTTTAGAGATGGTGAAGCAAACCTGGAAGGTGGGGGTACAATGATTATGGAAAACGGGGTGAATACATTAATTAGACAACTCTCACCACTGCCCGTGGGGGGGGTTGGCACCTTGTGGCCCGGGGGGGGGGGGCAATACAATATACTGGCATTAATGTTATGGAATAAGGCAAGTGATACCATGTAGCTTACACGGGCCACAGTGCCACTCCCACCCGGTCGCAGGGCAGTCACGTGAAGTAGAGACTGCCCGCGACACGGCTGATACAGAGCTGGACGCTCCTTCGGAGCACCCAGCTCTGTATCAGCCACGGCGCGAGCAGTCTCTACTGCACATGACTGTAGCACGCGCAGCAGCGTCTACTGCGCATGTCGCGGCGTTACACACGATTTAGTGAATTATTATATAGGATATTAAAAAAATAAAGTCATTGATGCCAGTCCGATCTCTCAAACACTTTGTAATCATATATCTCTCAAACTATAAATGTCTGAGAGATTGGACTGGCATCAATGACTTTATTTTTTAATATCTACAATTTTATATTTAGTTAAAATGATCCATTACTACCCCTTTAAGTGAAGCTACATTAGTGAATTTAAATAAAGTTACACCGTAGATTTTACAAGGGATTGTAGCTTTGTGGTATCATTTGTGCAGGTAAATTTAAATTGTGAGCTCTGTGGTTTCACTAGTGTAGCTCCATTTACAGCAGTAAGAGGGAGTTTGAATGAGGCAGTGGCCTACCAGAACAGACATATGACCAGCACAGGGGGCAATTGCCAGTCCTGTCCTGCCACTGCCTGTTTTTAAATAGTAAATTATTGCCTCAAGGAGAATTAGAGTTGGTTGCGCTAAACTGAAAATTCAGTCTGAACCAATCCAAGAAGGGAGGGCATGGTGATCAAGTAATAGAGGGTAAAAGTTTAAGAGAGGAAGTGCCACAATGCAGGAGATCAAGAGACGGAAGGAGTAGGAGAGAAAAGGTCAAGATGTGGGAATGCAAGGAAGAACCAATAGCAAGAGAGGGGCAAGGAGCAGGAGAGTGAGAGGGGCTGGGGTGCAGGAGAGAAAGAGTTGGTTGGAGTGCAGGATTGTGAGAGGGGCCAGAGTGTGGGAGAGAGAAAGGCTGGAGCATGAGAAAGAAAAAGAGAAAAAAGAGAGAGAGGAAGGCTGAAGCATGAGACAGGGACCAGAACATGGGACACTTAAGAACATATCTGCCAACTGTCCCGATTTATGATGATGCGTTGCAGTGCGTTGCGTACCCCTCTGGCACTCAAAGGATTAAGAAGCTGGTCCTGTTCTGTGTACTGCTGTTACCTCACTGCTCCACGGCCTGTGCACACGGGCTTTTACACTGGTATACATATAAATGTCATGTCAGCGTCTGTGCTCTTTTATGGTGTTACTTCTCCTTTAATACTGAAGATGTTGTAAAGTACTAGAAGAACTGGATCAATTTTGGAGCAAACCAAGTGCACCATAGGGGTCGAACAGGGGTGTAGCTACAGGGAGTACAGTTGTGCCAGGACACAGCATCCAACTGGGCCCCATCTTCCCCAGGGTCCAACAGGTTCTATTTGTATATCCGTGACAATCTTTTTGTGTTAGGAGGGCCTGAAATGGCTAGCTATGCTTCCGGGGTTGAATACATAATCTCTAAATTCTTATAGATTTACAATAAATAGGACATCTCTAGCATTCAAAGAGTTAACCCTCTGAGTGCCAGAGAGGCAGCCAGCACATTGTGTTGACTACCCCTCTGGCACTCAAAGGGTTAAAATGACATAATTAAAACCTCAAGATTATAAGCTTACTCCCTAAATCCCTTTCTTTACAAAACACACTTCACAGGACAAAAGAAATTAATTACAGTTAAGGGAGCTGGCGAATGTGAGAGCACCTCATATCATTTTCATTTCACAAAAGCATTGTGTCTTAGCTAAGTGATCAAACATAACAAAAACTCCTGTCTCCTCTTCTGTGTTGGCTGAGGACATTATGTAAGTATAGAATATATCCTACGGAACACACAGAGGTAATGAAGAGGCATGTGGCCTTATGCACAAAACAAAAAGGAGTATTTCTGGGACAAACCAACTGCACCACAGGGGACAAAATTAACTGCTCATTACTTTGAATGTCCTTTTAACCCAGTTAATGTTAGAAAGGTCTCAAATGCATTGTGAGGCCTTTCTAGCATTCATGTAGTTAAAAGCCCATTCAAATCAATTTGGATTATGGGGATTTTTTTTTGTCCCTTGTGGTACTTGACATAGGACAGTACTGATCTTATCCTACTTGGTTGGTACCTCAGTCTTACTGAGGCTGATATACTAAGAAAAAGTGGTGGCATTCTGGGGCAGACCAGATGTATCATCCTATATAATAATTTGCTAACAATGTTTGTCAGATGCCGTCATGCGCAGTAGAGACTGCACACATTTGGGCAGTCTCTACTGCGCATGAAGCAGCTGCTTATCCCTTTGAGTGCCAGAGGGGTACAGAAAGCATTGCAAAGCAATGCGTTGCGTACCACTCTGGCACTCAAAGGGTTAACATTACCTGGACCTTGGCCTGTGTAAATGGACTTTTACACTAGCAGTTAATAAATGCAAATGTCCCTTGATTTAAATGGGGCTTTTAACCAGTTGGTTGCTATAGAAATCACCAGAGCATTTTTTTTTATTTATGCCCTATGGTGCAATAGTACATCAGCCTCAGTGTGAATATCTACTATGAATAATTCAGTGGTTTAACCCTTTGAGTACAAGAAGGGTGCACAATGCATTGCTTCACTGGGAATAGTCTGCATGTCAGTGGGAAAAAATCAGCACTAATATAGGGGAATGCTAGCCATTTCCATTGATTTAAATGGGGATTTAAACCCCTTGAATGCAAGAGAGGTTTCCAGTGCATTGCCAATGTGGTAATTCTCCAATAAAATTTAAAGGGATAGTAATGTTTCACAATAAAATCAGCTCCAAATTAATCTTCATACTATCTGTGAAACAGAGAGTGTTATTTCAATACTGTCTGAACTGAAGTTCTGGAGTAATTAAATGATAAAATACCCCCCTCCTGCCCCTTTTACTGATGTAAAACTACTCATCTCAGAGCAGTCTGTATGGATCGTAGTGAGGGACAATCTTCAGTGACCATAAGGAAAAAACTGTCAAGGGGGCAAGGTTTTCCTTATGCTCACAGTAAGAAGATTGTCCTTTGCTGTTAGCTGTTTGGTCCCAGGAACAGATTCCACATCTGAGTGGAGTGGCTTACACTAGATAAAAGGAATGGGAGGAGGATACTTTATCATTCAATTACTCTTGAACTACAGCTCTGACATTATTGAACTAATGCTCTCCATGGTCCAAGTACTATCAAGATTAATTGGAGCTTATGTTTTTGTGACACACTACTATCCCTTTAACTTTAAATTAATAGAGAATATGGCCTTATGTGAGCTGTGCTGCTTTGAGGCAGTGTGAGCATGTACATGAGAGAGGTACAGGGTGCAGTGTAAAGGTTTAAACGTATAGTAATACTTAAATTTAACTATTTTTAATATTGTACAGATTAAACATATGAACACAATAAGGTATGCCCCATCTCTCAAACTTTTATAGTTTGAGAGATCAAAACATGTAAAGATCCTATTTTACAGAAGTCTGCCATCTAGCTGAGAAAGGCAGATTCCTGTCCCAAGACCATCCTGTGGCTCTTCAGCAGATCCGAGATACCGAAATTGAAAAATAAATACTTAATTGTAATGGTCTGCCTGGTTTGCAAGCACACTTTGTAGACCGTTCCAGTGAAGTATTTCTTTTTCGATTTCAGTATCTCGGCTCTGCTGAAGAGCAGTAAAATGGTCACGGGACCGCAATCTGCTTTTCTAAGCTAGATGGCAGACTTCTGTAAAACAGTATCTTTACATGCTTCGATCTCTCAAACTATAAAAGTTTGAGAGATGGGGCATGCCTCACTGTATTCATATTTTTAATCTGTGCAATATTAAAAATAGTTAAATTTAAGTATTACTATCACTTTAAATGGAAGAGAGTGACAAAAGACGGAAAGGAGAGATGGCTGAGGAGAAAACATGCCAGAGGTGCAACAGGAAGGGACCTGCAGAATTAAATGATTGCATATGATCAGCTTTGGGGGCAAACGTGTATTATTGACAGGGGGCACAATAATAGAAATTGTCAGAGGGTCCAACAGAGAGAGTTGCAGATGGAACAAATGGGAAGATTGACAGAGAAGGCAAAGAGAGAATTAAAGACAGAAGGGGCAAAAAGGGAGAGTGACAGGGAGAATATAAGTGTTGGAAGAAGGGGTGGGGGTAAGCAGGGGACATAAATAAGGAGCAGGTTAAATCAGATTAACCCTTTAATGACCTTAAAGGGTTAAAGAACCAATATGCTGTTCACCCACAGTCAGTTGTTTTTATCCCCAGTGACTTTGGACCCGCACAGTTTCATTGGCCTGTTCCTGTGCCGGAAGTTCATACCTCCTCTCACTGCATCAGTGGTATTACGCTTCATTCCCTGTGCAGCATGGAGGTGAGAGTCATTTTTTATGCTTTGGAAATCCATAGACTTAAGATACCTTTCACATCCAAGTGGTAAAATGGTGCTATGTACAAGGAAATGATTGGTGTTAGGTGGAGGGATAATAATCATTAATCTATCCCCACAAGTAAAGTCATGTGGCCTGGGTAACAGAGGATTGTTTTAATGTGGAAGGGGGTTTGTGAGTCCCCCTGGAACCTGAGGTCCCTAGCAAATATCTGGTATACCCATACATTAAAGCAGCCCTGCCCCCATCATGATTATGTTCACCTTTCATGAGGCTCACTAGATTACAAACTCTTCTGTCTCATTTTTTTTTTTGGGGGGGTTGTAGGTCACTATAGATTGCAAGCTCTTGTTTATGTGGACCACTACAGATTATGTCTGCTGTTTTATATGGATCATTGTAGATTGCAAGCTCTTCTGTCTCATGTGGGTCATTTTAGAATGCAAGCTCTGTTGCTTTATGTTGTGAGCATGTATTGAACAGGGCTATTTCTATTTATGTGGTTTGTGAACTAAAAATGTATAATAAATACGTAGACAGTACAGTACTTACAGTGCACACGAGCACCATATTTACAGCACAACTAGTTAGTATAGCGTGTTTATACATGGATTTCATTGGAATTTTATTCTAAGTGGGAGCAAAATATGCTTCCTGGGCCAGCCTGTTCAACCCTATGTTAATCTACCCATGTTTATATGGAATTTAGGTGGTACCAAGTCAAATAAGTACAAATTACTTAGTTTAGTATTTATTTTATGTTGATAGCATTAATTAAATACTTATGTTCTGTTATACTGGTTGTGACGGTACCAGTGGACACCCAGCCTTGGTGTCCCCGTCAATGGTCACTTCATCCGCTACGAGCCAGATGGACATCCAACAGCGTACAGCAATACACCCCAAACCAGGCAAAACTAGTGTCAGGGTAACCAGGAGCACACTCTGGATACAGCAAGCTTATCCCACCAGACAACACCAGTGTAGGTAAGAAAAGAATTGCCTTTATAGGAACAAACCACACATATTTATACTCAAACCTTACATTGAAATATATGGACCAAGCAGATACAATAGGGACATAATTCAATCACAGTACAATAGACAAAAGGTCAACGGCAAATGGTCTAACAAATACAATGACTCAGACATGATTACATTTCAAATACAAAAGGGCTGATGAACTCAGACAATGGACACAAAGACTTGAGGGGCTTCAATGAATTAACACATGGCAGGGGGTCTCAGTACAGTTCACAATACACTGGCTTTAGTGGCTACAATACACATTGAAAGTAACTTTAGGTAACCTCAGATAATTAACCCTTACTGTCCATTGCCTTGGAAGCAAGACAGCAGTCCATGGTTGTCAGTCTTTTTGGGCCCAGAAATGTCCACAGACTCTGGGGTTCTTGGGATAACAGTTCCTTGTTTAACAGTCTCATGGAGAGGCCATACCCTGTTCCAGGGCTAGGTCCATAGTCTGAGGGCAGGAGGCTGGCCCTCAGGCCCCTCCAGGAGCCAGGGGCCCAGAGGTTCCTGTGACACTGGTTACTGTGTGTGTACATGCATCTACTATATAATATTGTGTAAAGAGCTATCTTAACTAAAAATCATTAGAGATGCCACTGGGAATATAAATTAAGTAAGTGGAGCAATGTTGAGAAAAACAACTATACAATATTTAGTAACCCTTTGGAAGCTATGCAATCAGTTGTACACATCTTGCTATGAACAGTGCAGTTTCTCTTTGTACATATCACCATACCCGGGAACTCTCCGGTTTTGCCCCGGTGACTCTGGATTTCAAACTGAATTACTGGGTCTCCGGGGCAATGTGTGAATCTCCGGGTGGGCAGAGTTTAAGTAGAAACTCTGCCCACTTGTGCTCCATCCCGCCCTGTTCCTCCCACTCCCCGCCCTCTTACCCTCCATTCCCAGGTATTTTGTCCCACCCCCCTCGCGACTAAGCCCCCCCCTTTTATGATGCGAATCGCGTCATTTTCCTCCCCGGTCGGCACTAACAGGGTTACCCTCTGGGTAGCCCTGCTTCAAAAGTTCCCAGGTATGCATATCACCCATTCAGGGGCATTGCTGGGTACTGGCTGACTGGGTCAAAGCACAAGGTCTCATGCTTCAAAGGCAGCAATCACAAAGATGATGTCCCGATGACTTCAGGTCTGCTTCCCTAGGAGCATTGTGAACCTCAGCAGACCAGTGGTGGAACAGACGGGGGTCTGAAAAGAGACCCCAGAAGTTACCTATCTGGTCCCAGGAGAGAAATTGAAGTGTAATGCTCTCAAGTCCCCACAGATCCTTGTAAAGGGCTTTCATGTCCAGTGCTAAGGGTCTATGGAGGCTGCATATATAACCTGCAAAGTGTGTAGCTAAGAGACACAGACTGCCTGCTTGTGTTCCAGCCGACATGATTTGTTTTATTACCTCCCCTGACAGAAGCTGTTTTGGGGCTACACAGCACAGCCCAGGACTTACTTCTTTTTACTGAGTCCCATAGGAGCAGACTTAGTATAACATGATACTTGCACTATAAAGACCAGGGTCTTGTTGAAAACGTGGGCCATGTAATGGTGCTAAGATTCCTTCTAATAATGGTGAAACTGGGCTGCATGGTCAACTGATAATGCAATAGGATGGCCCAGGCCATAAAATGACAAACAAAATGTTACAAGGAGCATTAAACCTTTCAGTACCAGGGTGGTACACAATGCATTGGAGAGGAAAATGTTGTATACCCCATTGGCAGTCAAAGGGTTTAGGTGGGTGTGCATGTTCTGAGGTTCAGGTGTGTGTGATTCTTCTGGCAGTTACAGAGTTAATATATAGGCATTGGGGGGGCATCATGAGAATAAAAGTATATGTTAGACAAGGGAATAGAATAAGCGATAGGAGTGATGGAGTAGACATCAATTTATCATACGTCAAATGGCTAAATGTGCATGGAAATAAATGCACATACTTGTGTATTGGCCATTCACTGAATTCTCAGTGGGTGTATGGCTTTGTTATACTCACTCATTCATCAACAAGCAAGTACAAGGTTACACCAAAGGCTTTATGTTCCAAAGAAAGTGGAGCAATTCTGCGGCAAACCAACCATAGCATAGGGGACAAATACAAATATGTCCTTGATTTAAATGGGGCTTTTAACTCCATGAATGCTAGAGAGGTCTCCAACACATTACTTATTTAACATTCAAGAATTTAAAGCCCCATTTCAATCAGTTCGAAAATGGGGATTTTTTTTCCATACAATGCAGTTGTCTAAGAATTATGCCAGTTTTCGCACAATCAACAATATTTCCACATTCCGGATTGGGTATGTTTGGAAAGTCCTCTCTACACCGATTTCTTAGCTTACTTATTGGCTACTGTACTCTTGCATAACACATCTAAATATTTAAAAGAGGAAACCTGCATCTCTGCTACATACATCCAGGGGGTTGCTGTAAGGAGGAGATATTAAAGTCTCCTCCATACTGCCTGTCCCGGATATACCAGGGGTTGTAACATAAGTGGTCAGGGGGCAGAAGGCTCCCTAGCCACTCCTGTTAAAATCTTTGCATCTGCCTGAAAAGAAAAAAAAACATGGCCAAGAAGACACATGCCCCACTCACTTTCTTCACTCCATACCTTATGTTCATGCAGGGATACAGAAGGATATGGCAAGGCAGCAGGGGCCTCCACCACTGAGCACCAACACCACCTGCTGCCGGTAGGAGACCTACAGCTAACTGTATTGTCTTTGTCTCTCTTATTGCCCAACATGTGGAGCACAGCAGCAGAATAAGCGTGTGCACTGTCTGACCGTCATACTACAGTGAAGGCCACCTCTGCTCCACTATGACTGTCAAACACTGCAGCTGCTTCCTTCGCTGCTGCCTTACTATCCAACATCAAAGCAAATCTATATATATATATGTATATACATATATATATATATATGAAAAAGTCACTAAATAAGCAGATATATTGGCAACACATACACTGAGTTATATACTCAGTCAGAGTTATGTGAGGTCAGAGAAGACTGAGTGCATATGGTTACACACGAAAGTCTTGATTGTGGCCAAAGTAAACATGGGACTTTATTTTGTGTCCTTCTGGTATAATATCTGCTTACTTGGAAACAGTTGTATTCAGGCTCATAATAAGTGGCTGTCACTCCTCTGCATGTCTGATGTACTACTCCACTCCACCAGATGAAGATGCTGAATTGAGTGCCTAAACACATCACAATAGGTCAGCACCATCCATGGGAGAAGGATAGGAGTCCAGCAGAGAACAACACTGTTGCAGCCTTTCACTGTACCAGCAGCGGAACAGAACCAGAGTACACACTGCTGGAGATGAGCACATCATCAGACTTCAACAGGAATGACAGACACAAGTCAGCACATATTACACTACAGGGATACAGAATAGTATGTTTATTTTGGCTACAAACAAGACTCTTGTCTGTAACAGGGACGCAATCACAATGCATGGAATATAAATATTTGGAAAGCATAAATATTTTCATGTATTCCACTCAACAAAATGCCAAACAGCCATGCTTAACCCATTGTGTGTCACAGGTGGTACGCAATGCATTGCTTTGCAATGTGCTTTATATCTCTCTTGCACTGAAAGGGTTAATGTGTGTGTTGCAACCAATACGATGCATTACTCTCCATGCTTAACCTTTTGACTTCCAGAGGGATATGCAAAGCATTGCTTTGCAATGCGTTGTGTAACCTTCTGCCATTCAAAGGGTTAATGTGTCACCGTCCACTGAATTGACACATGAATACTTACACATCTTATGCCCTGCCTCCCTTCCCTTCCCTTTGAGGAGTGCTCTACCCACGCAGGGTCATGTACTCATCACAGCAGCCATCGAAGGGGTTAACCCTTTGAGTGCCCGAGGGGTACGCAACGCATTGTTTTGCAATGCGTCACGTACCCCTCTGGCACTCAAAGGGTTAATAAGCCACTAACATTACTTAACTTACTTGTTATACATGGGAGGAGAGGCTTCACCCTGTGAGGGCCATGTACTAATCACAACTGTCTTCCAAGGGGTTCCCCACAAAACACACTTACATTGATGAAGAAATAACACTGGTCTTCAACACAACCTTCATTTGCTCATATATATGAAATGTACTACAATTAAATAATAACTGTATATTACTAAATAACATGACGGGCAACGCTGTCCCACATTGCTAGTCTATATATAAAAGAGGAAGCATCATGTGACTTAATTTATGTCTCCCTCAGGGGACAAACACGCCCAGGGGCAGCAGTAAGGAGGATTTATGCAAAACTCCTCCATCCTGCCTGTCCTACTGATACAACATAAGGTGTGATTTTCACAGGAGTGTACAGGGGGGCTACACCCCCTGATCACTTCTGTAAAAATCTCTGCAAGGATTTCACCCTCCTTCATATTACTGAACCTCTTCACCTTATTCTGTCTCTGTTCACCGGTTCAAATCACACTCCCCTTTGCCTCATTGTATCTTCCTTTGGCTGTTTTACTTACACTCCTCTTTTCCTCATTGTGTATCCTTTCGACTCACACTCAACTTTGCCTAATTGCGTCTCCGTTCGACTGTTCCACTCACACTACCCTTTGCCTCATTGTGTCTCCATTCGACTGTTTGACTCACACTCCCCTTCGCCTCATTTGATCTCTCCGTTCGACTGTTTGACTCACACTCCCCTTTGCCTCATTGCCTCTACTCCCCATCATCGGACACTTGGGCCTTGCTCACTAAACAGATGTCTGCCTCCCTTTCGCGCCAATGTTTGTCCAACCTCCTGCCTGCGCTCCCTATGCTCACAATATGTCTCTGTGCTGACACATTTCAATCAATGCTTCATGTCCAACGCATTAATTAAACATGCATAAATACACGCAAATTTAAACCCTTAAGGACCAGCCGCGCGCATGCGGCTGGCACTTAAGGACTGCTGACCTTTTTTTTTTCCTAATCCAATTCTTAGGTCCTTATGGCTCGCCGACCCATGACGTGCCAGGACTGTCAAGGGTCCTTAAGGGGTTAAACTGCCTATATCTAGCAGGCTACTCATTTTAGAGATTTGTGATTTTGTAGACAGGGGAATCTAATCCCAGCAGAGCTTTGTTTTCTGATTGGTCAGCTAAAGCTGCATAATTGCACACATTTCCAGAAAAACACCATCGTCCTTTTCCTTAGGCTGTATAAAATCAGTTTTCACCATTGGGGTGTTATAAATTGAAAAGTGTGAATAGTAATGTAAATCTCAATGAAGGGAGGGCTTAGAAAGATGATAAGTCCTCTAAAAAAATAAAGAAAATGGTGCATATTTTAAAAAACAAACAAAAGCATAAAGTATAATAAACTTTTTATTGTCAATTCAGAGGCAAAATTGTTTTAAAGCGATAGTTCTACTTTAAATGTTAGAGGAGTTTTCAATGCACAACTACACAATGCACACTGAGGCCTTTCTAGGATTGATCAAAAAAAGACCCATTTAAATTCATGGGAATGTGGAAAATCTATATGGTGCAGCTTTTGCCATATAATTGTACCTTAAGGGACAACGAAAAATTCTCATTGAATTAAATGTGGTTTTAACCCCTTGGATGCTAGAGAGGTCTCCAACACATTAATAAGCAACAAGTTTGAAACCTGTCTAGCATATAAATATCTAAAAGCCTCATTTAAATCAATAGGCATTTGGGAAATTATAGAGCAGTTGATTTGGTCCAGAAATTCTCCAGTTCTTCTTAAAACATCACCTTCTGTATCTCAGTACTGTGACATATATGAACAAGTACTAATTGTGAAAGCTTCTTGAATCTAAGCATACTAATGACAGTGGCATGTTTAAGGGGTCCGTCCCTCATGGGATCAAAGAGACTTAATGGCAGGGACATGATTACCAAAGCATTGGGTGACTGATGCTTTATTCCACCAATCTGACACTTACAAGTATTATTAAATCTCCAAGCAGGGAGAGGGAAGCGAGAGCAGCATTCAGAGTCCTGGCCTTTAAATGCAAGATTGACACTTAAAAGCACATTTCACCTTTAGCATATTTTTGCACTTATGATTTTCTCATTCCCTGACTTAGAATAGAAACTGCCTTGGGGAGCAAAACCTAAATATAGCAGGTTTATAACAGTCTGTGTTCCTACAGTGTGTGCTTCCCAAGCAGCTCTTTATGAAAAATGCACATTTCCCAATGCAATCGTTGTGGAATTCGCAGATCTAGGCAACTATATATCCTATTATGATTCAGAAGATTGCACAACGACAAGGTCTGCCCAAGGCCATATAATTATCACCTGTCATGCCTTCTAAATATTAGCTTTATTTATGTCTCGGAGCCCACTGGGAGATATGAAAAAAGAATCTTATTGGAATGCATATTAACTCTAGGAAATGAAACAAAGACATATAAGCATTTCTTTTTAACCTTCCTTCAGTTGGTAAACATGAAAGTCTTATCTGGGGAGAGGAACCTTGAACCACGAGATAGAGAAATGCAATTGGAAACAGCATAGAAATTCATACAGAAACAGGGCTATCAAAAAAAATGTCTGACAAATCAGTCCCAATTTTTTGTTATGCTTTTAAAATAATATTGCTTGAAAAATCTAGGCTTATAATAAATTACTTCAGGAACCTAAGTGAAATGATCTGCCCATGGTTTGCAAATCATCTTTGGTACACAAGTATGCAGATGACACCATAATCTTTGCTAAAAACTCAAACATATCACACCTTCAAGCCATATTACAACATGATGTCTGCGAGGTTGAAAGATGGATAGCAAGGAACAAACTGCTCTTAAACACAGACAAAATGGTCACAATGTTATTTGGTACAAAGCACAAACTGCATAATCTCTGCAATACCCACCTATCCATTGTAACAGAGTCTAATCGTAAATTGGCCCTAGTAGACTCCTACAAATATCTTGGTATGTGACTTGACCTCAACCTCACTTTTGGTCATCATATTGACAAATTAACCTCCAAGCGTTATCCCAAAATCAGTACTCTTTTTAGACACAAATCATGTTTAATTACCCTGGTTAGAAAACGTATTGTGCAACAGATGTTGCTGCCCGTCATAGACTATGGTGATGCAGTATATGCTCCAGTGCTAGAAATCCATCTTAGTAAACTTGACACCCTGTATAATTCAATGTGCCTCTTTAGTCTCCAATGTAATTACACTACTCATCGCTGTGATATGCTAAAAGAACAAAATTGGTTAAAACTCAAATCTAGACATGCCCTTCACCTTTCTTGCTTAGTACACAACCATGTCTCTGGAAAACTACCAGACTACCTGAGCAGTATGCTCACTCCTGCTCTCCATACTAACTATAACCTCTGCTCCACTACTAACAACTCGCTACATGTTACAATAGAGGTCTGGAATTCCAGAAAAAGATAAAGAAAAACATACACACAGTGGTAGTGAAAACTATAACTACTGTTTATTAAATATGCATTACAAAAAGAGAACATAAAAGATACTTAGCTACTGCTGGAGTTTTCATCAGTATGGGAAAGCCCTCCATATGCCCCTGAAGCAACAATCTTTTAAACACACAGGCTTGAGATGAGTTACACTCTCGCTGTATCTCAAAATGGCTCTGAGAGCCTAGAGACGTGTCTCAACTTGTTAATGTGAGGTACATACAAACTACGCTCTAATCAATATGATATAAGCCTATCATAGTGCAGGATAAAACGTATTGCATAACTGAGGATTGCATAACTGAGTGTTGCATAACTGTTTCTCTGTTGTTTCTTCTGCTGCGTGCAGAGAGTTAACCCTTGGCTGCCCATGAGTAGACCACAAAAAGTACCTCCCCTTACACTCCACCCTTGGTCTCCTCAAGCGGCCGCAAAGGTAACATGTCCACCTCTGCAGACGTAGAGCAATCTTCTGTAACGAAGTGAAAAGCAGCGTCCTAAAGTTCAATGATATCCTCGATTAACTGAACTAGATCTTGGATATATATGCAGTTCATAGTCCCGCGGCATCCATAATGTTCAGTCCCACCAAAACGGAAAACCACAAGATTCATACACCAAATCAGTAGACGCAGTGGCAAGCACAGCATCATGTTTTTATTATGTCAGGTGTTCCTTGTCCTTTATTTGTGATGCAGGTTTCCCACATGCATTGCCAGTCATGGTAGGCTTGAGATGAGTTACATGCTCGCTCTATCTCAAAATGGCTCTTAGAGCCTAGAGATGTGTCGCAACTTGTTAATGTGAGGTACATACAAACTACGCCCTAATTGATATGATATAAGCCTATCATAGTGCAGGATAAAAAGGATTGCATAACTGAGTGTTGCATAACTGTTTCTCTGTTGTTTATTCTGCTACGTGCAGAGAGTTAACCCTTGGCTGCTCATGAGGAGACCACAAAAAGTAGCGCCCCTTACACTACATATACCACAATACAAGAAAGAAGCAGGAAGATCTGCCTTCCCCTTCAAAGCTCCAAAGGCCTGGAACAATCTGCCTGAAATTATCAAATCTGTTCCCAGTCTAAAATACTTAAAAGTAAATGCTTCTTTATATCTAAAAACAGAATGTAACTGTATATAATTTTAATATTCCATATTTATGTATATTAATATGTGTATGTATGTCTATATAATAACATGTAATATATAATGTTTAATATAATGTGTAAATATATAACCCTTTACTGAAAACTGTCCAGGACATACTTGAAAACGAGAGAAATCTCAGTGTATTCTTCCTGGTAAAACATTTTCTAAATAAATAAATAAATAAAAAGAAAAGTGGAGTTATTCTGGGGCATTTTATATCCTTTTGCCTCGGGAACCAAAAACTTAAATTGTCAGCTCTATGTAGCAGAAACTCACTGTGCCTGAAAAATACAGTACTGCATACAAAATCACAAAAAAGGAGGGGTGCTCCTACTGCAAAGAGGCCTCCACCAATACACCATGAAACTCACAGTACTTCAGAATGCTACACAGCGGTCAAGTAGGTATATGGGGTTTCACATTACCCTTACTCAGTGAACTCTCAATATAATGTATAGATGCTGCTCTCCAAAAAAAGTGATCCAGAGATTTCTCAGAGATCCTTCATAAAGCAAACAAAACCAAGAAGGCACAGACTACACTGTCCCAAAATATCAAATCTAATACATTTGTATACTCACAGTGTAGAGATAATACCAGTCGGTAAATGACACAGTCGGTATAGAACTGGCACTGGTATTATAACCTGCCCTGAGCAGTGATACTCAGGAAGCACAGGATCTGCTGTCCACTTTATCAAATCATATCATTTATTACATACCTCCCAACATTTCAAATGGCCAAAGAGGGACACTTTTGTTTTAGTTGGTGTTACTGGGGCGTGGTGGGTGGGTGGGGCATTACTATTAATTTATAGGTGATTTCATGACCTACTGACACCTCTTTGTGTAACTGAATAAATGATCTAGAGCAACACCAAATTATTTTATTTACGCAGACTAATTTATAAACACATATAATGACATTTAAACAAACATTAATGTGCGTTTTATGGCTGTGGAGTAATGTTATATACTTATATACACACCACACAGTCTGATCTCCTAAAAAGAGGGACACCAGGGTGGGAAAGAGGGACAGAGGGATTTGTGTCTCAAAGAGGGGCTGTTCCTCCTATAGAGGGACACTTGGGAGGTATGTTATTAATAAAAATGACCTCAATACATATATGGCTAATACGATACACTCAACTTGTTTGCTCCTCCTTCTTGTTTTTCTCTGCATACAAAATGGTAGTGATAGATAGATAGATAGATAGATAGATAGATAGATAGATAGATAATACCAGTTCTCTACAAAGAATACTTTGTTGAATAATTGAGTGTTCAATATTTCAGGTGTCCTAAACATCTAAACTAAAGACCTTGGGCCATTTGCATCCCTTGGTCTCAGTCAGTCTGCCCCTCCCTCTCCCAAGAAAATATAATTAAATCAATGATCATTTTCATACTTGATTATAATTCTTGATTGCTCATTAGCAAGGAGTAAATGTATGTGAGTTTATGGAACAAAATATATGTTGTCTCATTATTTTATCCATTTGATGCATACAAAAAGCCTATATAATCATTCATGCTTTTCTTTATATTATTTATGAATATCTGGACTGGACCTCCATTTATTTTTCTTGTTTCAGTCCAACCCTTGTGGCAAATGTTTGGATACCCCTGAACTAAATTGACATTGTTTATCTATGACATGCCATACCAAATTGTTAAAGGGTTTTGTCTGAGTCTTACATACCAGAGAGAAGAACCTTCTGTTCCTGTAACTTCTAAATAGTCATATGCATCTTCTAATTGAAAGTCTGTGAAGATCAAGGCTATTGTATCTCCAACCTCTGCTAGAATTGTCCATGTACAGTCTGCGTTGTTATTGTATTCCGATGGAAAATGAGGGCTGGTGATGATTCCACTTTGACCTCTTAATGTTCCTCCACATGCATCATCCGCTGAAAAGAAGAAGAAGAGAAGAGATAATGAAGCAAGATAGAGCAGATACAATCAACATTAATTAATTACTTGAGTACTGTTTGCAAATTTCAAAACAAATTACTAATTTATTTTTCCCCAATGTGTCCCTCTTGGGCACTCCCAACCACCCTCTTGTGGCAGGAAGGGGGGGGTTGGTATGCATTGCAGTGTGTTTTTGAGGGACCCTCTCCAGTTGAATACGATCACATGCTCTTAGATGACACTGAAGCTACCACTGATGCTATTCTACTGTCTGATTGCTAGACTTGTTTTCGGCCTCCTCCTCCTGGCTGCAACCCGGTCTTCCATGAATGGGCACGTGGGATGGGGATGCGATATCTGCTCTTCACCTTCTTGGAGCAATGAGTTACTGTTTGTTATTATGCCCTGGGGAAATGTGTGTGGGGATATACATCTGCTTTTCTTGATAGAGACTTTTGGCACCTTCCCCTCCTGGCTGCCCCCTCCCTTGGTGGGTCTGGGTGGACTGGGGACATGCCTAGTGTGTCCCTCTTTGGAAACATATGTCTCCTTGTGCCTCTATATCCTCATCCCAGACCCCTGCCCACAGAGGAGTGGGCAGCAGCCAGGAGTAAGAGGCAGGAAATAAATCGAGTAGTCAAACAGTAGTGCAGCAGTAGCAGTGGGGATTGTAACATTTGCAACTTATTATGCCTAAGCTTTGTTTCCATGGCAATTGTTATTTAAAGGGATAGTAATGTTTCACAATAAAAGCAGTTCCAGTTATTCTTCATAGTATTTGGGTCATGGAGAGTGGGGAGGTGGCTTACACTTGATAAAAGGGGCGAGAAGGGGATACTTTATCATTCAATTACTCTTGAACTACAACTCTGACAGTATTGAAATAACACTCTCTGTGGCTCAAATACTGTGAAGATTAATTGGAGCTGTTGTTTTTGTGAAACATTACTATCCCTTTAAGCTTCTGGTTATGCTTCTTATTTGGGTTGTTGGTGTTCTCTGCTTGCCTTCTCCTCCTGTCCATCCCTGCATGGAGGTGCCTGGGAAGGAGTTGCTCTGCAATGGAGAGGAGAGAGGGAGACAATTTTTTTTCTCTTCTTTTTTTGGTAGTGGGCAACCTTGGAGCTCTTGCTACTGCTGCATTACTGTTTGACAACTCAATTTATTTCCTGCTTCCTACTTCTGGCTGCTACCCACTCCTCTGTGGGTGGCATTCAGGATGAGGATATAGCCCCCACTTTTGGCTCTTATGGAGTCATATGTTCCTGAATAACTGCTCTCATGGGATGAGAGGTTGTGAATGGGTTGTACCACTGCTTATACTGTTAGGACTTCTCCTCACCTCCCTCTCCTAGCAGCCCCCACCCCATTTTTCTTTGCTTCTTTCTTTTTCCTTTCTTTCCACTTTTGTTGTGCACTGTACCCTTATAAATGCAGGCTCTGATTCTCTGCCGATTTCTCTGCGACCCGAGATGGCGAGACTTTTATGAGTTTACGTTTAAGGCTATATTGTTAGGTCATGGGTTGGATTTTACTCCTCCCAAAAAGTCTGGGTATAAGGTCTTCATCCAGTTGGGGTAGGGTGAGCAAAGAGTGGGGGGTAGTTTTGGATGGTTAGTTGTGGGTCCTTTGGGGAGGGGTGTTTTTTTTTACCTCTCTCTTTTTCTTTCAACTTATTTTTTGCTCCTTTTCTTTATTTGCCTCTCCCGCAGTGTCAGACGATCTAGATCATTGGGCCTCGCCCAACTTAATTTTGCAGACCATTACTTCGTGGTGGCTCAACCTGCGTCTCAGGTTCTTAAATTGATATCATGGAATGTTCAGGGGTTGAACACCCCAGCAAACACTCTCTAATTTTGAATTATCTATATATGCAAATGCCATATTGATGCGACAGGAAAAGTATTAATGCGTTAGTAAAATCTTGTCTCTTAAGAGACATTGGGTGGGCATGCATTATCACTCCACATATTCCTCATACGCCAGGGAGGTCTCCATACTGATCAGGAAAAATACCCAAATTGAGCTGGTCAACTTAAAATATGATGATAAGGGAATATACATATATTTCAACTGTACCCTTGCCGGACCCCCCACTGTATTGATCAAAGTCTATTTACCTCCCCTGTTTATTCCCCAGGTTTTGCAAGAACCGCTTACTTACGTTGCAGTGCAACTTAAACACCAGGTAATTTACATGGGGGATTTGAAAATGGTGACTGATTGGGAACTGGACTCTATGGGGAGGTCGACAACCATTGGCTTTGGGACGATACAGGTGCTCAATGAACTTATTTGAGACATGGGTCTTAAGGACCTGTGGTGGGTTATGATCCCGGGGTACTCATGCCATTCAACTATGTCTAGAACCCTGTCACTCATTGACTATGCTTTTGGGACCGAATGTGTTAACGGAAGATGAGAGATTGCTGCTTTCTCCCCAGGGTAGCATTGGATCATTGCCTGGTCTGCCTTAAGCTGTCTCTAGATTTTTCTGTATTGGTGCATGGCTGGAGACTTTATCCAATTTTGCTGTCTGTGCCAGGTATCTCTAAAGATCATGGCTCTGAGCCGACTCACTTCTTTCAGGCTAATGTTAACTCAGTGTAGGACAAAATGGTCTGGGTAAAGGCCAAGGCATATGCGAGGGGGTATTTTATGTTCCTCACATCCTCATTTAAAAGAGAGAGGAGATCACAGGTCTCCGTTCTTGAGGAGAGGGCCAAGGAGGCTGAGAGGACACTGCCACTTTGAACCTAAATCAGTGTCTTTCTGATCAAACGCCACTCAAATGTTCTATAGGGCACATAGCATCTTTGAACATGGAGATAAACATGGTAGGATGATGGCCCATTTGATTAAAACCAACCGGAGGTCTAATTTTTTTGCTTATATTTGTGATGGATATGGGCATGTCCTGATGGGTGGCCAGGAGATTAATCACAATATGCTAACTTAAACTTACAACTATATAGCTCTCAGTTCAACAAGTCACAGTAGGAGATTTCATCCTTCCTCCAGAGTTGTTGGTTACCCAGCCTCACCCCTGAGGACAGACAGATGCTTGACTCCCCTAACACAACTCAGGAGGTGGTGGAGGAGATAAGGTCGTTCCTGAAAAACAATGCTCCGGACAGAGATGGGTTGCCATCTGAGTAATGCAAAACATATGTGTAAACCTTGGCGCCTCAGTTACTCAATGCTTTTCTTGTCACCTTTGGTACTGGTACTCTTCCACCCTCCATGAATGCTGCCTCCATTGTAGTGCTTCCCAAACCTGGGAAGGATCTCTCTGTTTGTGAGTCGTATCTGCCCATTTCGCTCCTGACAACTGAAGCTAAAGTTCTTGCCAAAATCTTGGTGATTCAGTTGAACCAAGTGATATCAATGCTGATTCATCCAAATTAGACAGGTTTAATGAGAGAGAAGTCTACTATGCATAACCTCAGATGTCTATTCACACACTTGTCTCTTCTTCATGAAAACACTTGTAATCAGGCAGCTGAGTCACTTGACACAGCCAAGGCCTTTGACACTGTGTGGGTGTTATCTGTAGAAAGTTCTCTCCTTGTTTTGCTTTGTCCCGGCTTCGTTCGATGGGTCAAGATCCTGTATGCTAAACCATTGGCTGCTGTATCAGCTAGCTGAGGATGCTCTCCTGATTTCGGCCTCCACAGGGCAATTTGGCAGGGGTGGCCATTGTCACCGCCCTTTTTTGCCTTGGCTTTGGGGCCTCTGGCCTTGTTATTTGGGGGATACCAAAATTGTAGTCTTCCACATCTGGGGGATGGAGGAGAAGATTGCTTTGTATACTGATGACATGCTCCAGTTCTTGGGTGACATTTACTGCTCTTTGGGAAGCCTGCTGGAGCTGGTGGACCACCTAGGCCAATTTTCGTGCCTGATTATTAACTGGTCTAAATCCTTTCTGTTTCTCTTGGACCCTATTGCTGCCGCAGCGTCATTGATCTCCTGTCCGCTTCAGGTGGTTGACTCCTTCAAATACCTTGGCATGACAGTCTCGGCCTTGCTACTTGAATTCCTGAGTCTCAACCTGGCCCTGGTTATAGGTTCTTTAGAGACAAGACGGATGCTTGGCATGGACTCCCTC
This sequence comes from Rhinophrynus dorsalis, assembly GCA_037306005.1. Lineage (NCBI taxonomy): Eukaryota > Metazoa > Chordata > Amphibia > Anura > Rhinophrynidae > Rhinophrynus > Rhinophrynus dorsalis. The sequence goes on along the minus strand of CM074719.1, from coordinate 300,264,309 downwards.
TTAAAGGGATAGTAATACTTGCAAATTACTAATCCCCATATTGTAGCTTTGCTAAAAAGATACTTATTGCCCCCAGTGTCATCTCTCAAACCCTTATGGTTTGAGAGATTATAGCGCTCAAAGTTCCCTCCTCCCGCCCCCTTCCCTGACTGAATGCTGACTGCAGGGATATCCGGTTTTACTTGAATCAGGCGGCTCTGCAGCATTGTCGAGATCGCGTTTATAAAAAAGTAATCTTTCACTAAAATGATCTTCTACGTGTGCTTGCAAACCAAACACACGTAGAAGACCGTTTCAATGAAAGAATTATTTTTTATAAACACAATCTCGGCTCAGCTGTAGAGCCACCTCATGCACATAAGACTGTCGTACGACAGCTTCCCCTGCAGTCAGCGTTCATCTTTCAGTCAGGGAAGGGGGAGGGAGGGGGGAACTTTGAGCGCTATAATCTCTCAGACCATAAGGGTTTGAGAGATGACACTGGGGGCAATAAGTTTCTTTTTAACATAGCTACAATATGGGGGTTAGTAATTTGCAAGTATTATTATCCCTTTAATGCGGTGGGATGCTTGAAGTTGATTAAGATGATATTCCTGAATTCTCCTGTGTAAATCCACAAATCATACTTTCAGGAGTATCTTCTTCAGGATTTGTACTCTTACTACCTAGCCGCTCAGGTGCAATAGGCAACGGAATGGGCTAACCCGATTACCACTTGTGCCTTTGTGGTGCTAAACAGTTCTACCCTGAATGGTAGCATATCTCCCTTGCTGATACCTCTGCTGGGGTCACAGTTGGGATCTTCACTGTACGGCAGCTACTACCCTTAAGTCGTGGAATCTCAGGGATTATATTGCTGTGGATCCAACGACTCCTCTCCACTGCTTGATATGTTATATTATTTCCCTGTGCTCTCCCATGTTGGGTTACTTGCGCTATGCACATGTTCTGCTTTTTTATTTAAGTTGTTTACTGCGTCCACAATTCCCATCCCCATTCTTTTTTTCTCTTCTTGTTGTTGGGGTTTATGGTAAAATGTGAAGACCATATGTTGGCTTATTCGCTTTCAATAATGTTGAGTGTCTATACACTCAGAATGCTCAGTTATACCTCTGTGTTATGCTGCTGTATATCATGAGTGTACATTTTTTTGGTCTTCAGTAAAAACAATTGATTAAAAAACATAAATGTATTTTTTAACATTAAAAGATTACTTTTATTGGATTCTTTAGCTGGGCTAGTGTTTTGCTTGTGATGGGAAGACGTAGGGTTTATCCCCTTAAAGACCGGCCGCGCAGGCACGCGGCGGTCACTAAAGGACCACAGTGCTTTTTTTTTTTTTTTTTGACGATCCGAATCAGGGCTCCCCGAATGGCGTGCAGCCGTGCGGGGAGCCCTGAAATCCATGACGGTCATAGTATGTCATGGGTCATTCAGGCACTTTTTACCCATGACGTACCATGACCGTCAAGAGTCGTTAAGAGGTTAAGATTCTACCAAGTTTTCTCATCCTCTCTCACTCTTTCATACACCAAAGACTGTTTCTAGGGTGTTGTGGGGCACAGGAGAGACCAGCCTGTGTGGGCTCCTCTGAGAGTTGTAATCCTGACACAATGTAAGTTTCCTCTAATCATCAGGGTGCAGAGGTTACCCTTGTATACCTATACCTCTGGTGCAGGGAACAGTTGATTAAAGTAAAGCAATAATAAGAAATCTTTACTTTTTAAAGCATTTTGGAACATAGATATTGGGGGCTCTCTACTTTTTTTTTTTTTTTTTTAAAGAAAGAAGAAAACATATATTCCTATATTTCACATGTATACGAGTAAAGGCATATATGCTTTGTGCCAATTGCATTCCCTCTATATAGTTAGTTTGCATGTGCATGGAAGTAAATACAGTATGTGTTTGAAGGGAAAGTGAGGTGAAAGGTAACTTATCTCCTCCCACTTTCCTCAGCACTTAGGCATGTCATTGCTATCAGGGTGTTGAGCAGGGGAGGGCTGGCAAAATATGGCCTAGTGGGCAAATAAAATCAAGTGGTCCATTTCTACTATCGATTGAACCCACTGTACCAGCCCACTTCCTTTTGTTAATTTTTAAAATTGGCATTAATGTTGTGAAGAGAGGCAAGGGAAATCACATAGCTTACAGTTGAAATGGGGCTACACTACTGATACTAATGTTGTGAAGAAAGACAAGGGAAATCACATAATTTACAGTTGAAATTGGGCTACAGTTCTGATACTACAGAGTTTATAATTCAAGTTAATCTACGCTAGTAATACTATAGAGCTTACAAAGGAAAGGGGTTATGCTACTAGAGAATTTGTATTGTAGCTCTGTAGTATCATTTGTGTAGCTCCATTTCAGTTGTGAACTCTGTGGTATCACTAGTGTAGCTCCATTTACAGCAGCAAGTGGGAGATTGAGTGAGGCAGTGGCCTAGACATAAGACCGGCCCAGGGGGCAATTTTTCCCTGCATCCCTAGATAGCCCTCCCCTGGTGCTGAGTCTGACTTCTCAGCTTCCACAGTCCTTCTCTTATGCAATGTGTACAGGTGCCATTTCACTCCTCCTTCTCTGTGATGTCCCCAAATGGGAGAAGTCAAGAAATATCTGTACAGAAGCAAAGAGAAGACTGACATGGAACAGGAAGCTGAGGGGGACAATTCTTGAGTGAAGCAACAGCACCACAGGAGAGAAATAAAACATCTCAATGATTTCAGATAGGGCTTTTAACCCCCTTGAAATACTAAACTGGTCTCCATAGGTTTGCACAGAAATGTGTTAAAGGGATAGTAAAAAAATATATGTTGTAGGGTTTATGTCCCTGAATAAAACAAGGGTACTCCCACCGTTGAGAGATATTTTATTAAAAAATTATAACAGCTCAAACCTGAATTTTTTAGGTGCAATATCACAGTGGCCTGAAATTTACAGTGATGCTGTTGCTATACAGTCCTATGAACTGCTCTGGTCTGTAGACCATAAATCTCCATAGGATGGTGTAGCAACAGCGCCACTGCAGATTTTCAGGACACTGTGATATTGCACCTAAAAAATTCAAGTTTGAGTTGTTATAATTTTTTAATAAAATATCTCTCAGCGGTGGGAGTACCCTTGTTTTATTCAGGGACATAAAGACTACAACATATATTTTTTTACATCTTAAGTATTACTATCCCTTTAAGCCCTATTTAACACAGTGGGAACTTTGGCCATTTGTGTTTGTCCTCTACTGGGCAGATGTGCCCCTCTTTTTCGTTTGTCCTCTATGGTATATTTTGCTCCAGCATTCCAGCTAAGTACAGGAGGAAGAGGGCATTTAGGCCCATTAGTTAAAGAGACATGAATGCGATAACACAGCATGTTTGCTTTTATACACATACTAGCTCTCTACTAAAGGTTTTTTTAAGTTTAACCCTTTGAGCGCAATGTGTTGGCTACCTCTCTGGCACTCAGATGGTTAAACTGGAAAATAAACTATTCATATAAACTAGACACAAAGGCAAATGTTTGTTATAAGTAATTAAAACGTTTGGGTATATTCATTAGCATGAACGTGGTCTCTCCAGTGAGATGAATCACTGATTCATTTGCTGTTCAACAGAGCCTCTTTTTCAGGATAGATTTCAGACATTACAGTGCAATGGGAGCAATTCTGGAGAAAACAAACTGTACTATTGGGGATGAATAAAAAACTCAAGAATCCTGTTAACTTTTGGGCTTTTAACCCTTTGAGTGCCAGGGAGGTATCCAATGCATTGCAATGCAATGCGTTGGATACCTCCCTGGCACTCATAGGGTTAATTCTTTGAAAGCTAGGAAGGTGTCCAGTGCAATAGGTTTGACTTTTCTGGCAATAAGTATGTTAAATGCCCCAATGGAATGTTTAGTTTTTCCCCTGCTGCTCTGTCAGATTCCCCCAGAATGACTCCACTTGTATTTGCGCATATGGCTTACAGGCTCCATATAATAACATAGGAATGAGAAAGCTTTCTCTCACAGTAAAGACTTTCCAAAATCTGGCAGTTTCCGCTGAGGAATGGAAGGGTATGACCAAGAACATCAGCTCAATTACTCTTCTTTCTAATGGTATGTATGTGTGACTTGTATGTGCTTATTCTAATTGGTATTTTGTGTATTTGATAACATTGCGCAAAACTGAATTTGTATACAAATATATACATAACTAGTTGAACAGCCCGTTACACCGGCCACAGTGCCACTGCCACCCGGTCGCGGGCCAGTCACGAGCAGTAGAGACTGCCCATGCCATGACTGATACAGAGTGGCACGCTCCTTCGGAGCGCCCAGCTCTGTATCAGCCGCGGCGTGGGCAGTCTCTACTGCGCATGACTGCAGCACGTGCAGCAGTGTCTACTGTGCATGTCGCGCCGTTACACACGTTTTAGCGAATTATTATATAGGATGTACATACCTCTACAGGAGGGGAGAGGAAAGTCCCAAGAGGCACTGTTTTGGGAGCTGGATACACAGGTGAGCAGAGCGTGCCCCTCCAGGATATACCCTGAATTGCAGCTGTACCTGACTTTATCCCCCACGTTAAATGTTGTCCCCTGCTGCAATCCATTTTGCAAGCGTCCAGGATTCCCACATGTGTGGCTTGGCAAAACTGTTGAGACAGGAAGGAACCAAGGAAGGTTACAATACTGCAGGTGTGGTGGATTCATTGTAGAGTCTCTAAGAAGAGGCAATTTCAAGTACAATTGGATATGACCCCACAGATGTTTTTATTTCATTTGGAATTGCCAACCAATAATACATATTGTAGTTACTTATGGATTAATATTGTATTAGCAGTTAAGATAAGTATTGGTAGGTACTGGAAGAAAAGTGAGATCCCTGCTTGGACAGAGATTGAAGCCCAATATCGGAAAGATATTTTTATAATAAAACAGGGGTTGTTTTAATTAAGTATGATAAAATATGGCATGGCTGGATACAAAAAAGGCGAGTTTAATAAGTAGTTTTTTTCCTGGGAGTTGTGGTTAAGACTTCTGATGGCTGGGATTTCCCCTCCTTATGGGGCCTGGATGGATTCCTCCTGTACCAATATGGATTAGTATGAAAGTGCGGTGTATGTGATTTCTTATGCGTTTGATTGATCCATTTTTTTGGATAATATGTAATATGTTAATGAGTAGTGCAATAATGAGACAGATATGGTTACATTTTTAGTGCTATGTGAATGTTTGGGTATGTTGTTTGTATAATTATAAAAGTAATAAAGATTTAATTAAAAAAAAAAGAAGAGGCAATGTAGAGTGATACAGTGAAGCAATTCAAATTTGTGTGGATGAAACAAAATAAATACTGAATACAATTAAAGAAGACTCAAATGAACTCTGAGACTGTTCAGTATAAAAGGACAAACAAAATATTCTTAGCATTAATGACCATATTCAAGATGTGAAAAGAGTGTGTGTGATTATAAACAGAACCAACTGCACAGCATAAAGAAAAAATGTAAATCCCTATTGATGTAAATACTGCATTCAGGGGATTGAAGAGATAATATTGCCTAATATGGAAAATAAATATTCACTGTAGTTTATCTTGCCGAGTAAACCAGTGTTGAGAGTTGTTACAGCACAAACTTGCTTGATTTGGATGCAGAACCTCCAATATCTGAAATTTTCCAGTGGCACTGATACTACAGCACCCTATAGAAGGTTATTGTTATTGAACAGAGCTGTCAATTGGATGCTGTGCCACCATAAAATTCAGACCATAGAAGTACTGCACCCAAAAAAATTCAAGTTTGAGAAGCAATACATTTCAGTAAAACATCTCTAGGCAATGGTAGTACCTTTTTTTTAGTCATGAGGGATAAACCCAGCAATATATATGCCTTTCTATTATTCCACACCTCTATTACTTAAAGAGATAGTAATGTCTGATTTCAATAAAATGTAATATTGTAGATATTAAAAAAAATTAACTGGTGCAAGTCCGGTCTCTCAAACCTTTATAGTTTGAGAGATATAAGGTTTTGAAGTTCCTCCTCTGCTCCTTTCACAGACGTCAGCTGTTTAGCTAACAGAAGGAGATTCTGGTCATGCGACCCAACAACGGCTCTTCAGCAGAGCCGAAATAGCTCTGTCTAAAAAGAAATACTTAAAGGGATAGTAATACTTAAAATGTAAAAAAAAATATGTTGTAGGGTTTATTCCCCTGAGTAAAACAAGAGTACTCCCACTGCTGAAAGGTGTTTCATTCAAAAGTTATTAATTTTCAAAGTTGAATTTTTTTAGGTGCAATATTACAGTGGCCAGAAATTGTACAGTGGCGCTGTTGCTACATGATCCTATGGACAGCTCTGGTCCCAGGACCATAAATCTCCATAGGATGGTGTAGCAACAGCGCCACTGTACAATTTTAGGCAACTGTCATATTGCACCTAAAAAATTCAACTTTGAAAATTAATAACTTTTGAATGAAACACCTTTCAGCAGTGGGAGTACCCTTGTTTTACTCAGGGGGATAAACCCTACAACATATTTTTTTTTACATTTTAAGTATTACTATCTCTTTAATTAGAATGGTCTACAAAGTGTGCCTGGTTTGCAAGCACACTTTGTAGACCGTTCCATTTAAGTATTTCTTTCTATATAAATCTACTTCGGCTCTGCTGAAGAGCCGCCGTCTAGTCCTGGGACCTGGATCTCTTTCTGTCAGCTAGAGGCTGACATCTGTGAAAGGGGAGTGAGGGGGGAACTTTATCAGCGTATATCTCTCAGACTATACATGTTTGAGAGACGGGTAATTTATACTTTCATAATTTATATTTTTAATATCCACAATATTAAATTTTATTAAAATCAGACATTGCTAACCCTTTCAGTTCCAGAGGGGTATGCAACGCATTGCTCTGCAATGCGTTGCATACCCCTCTGGCACTGAAAGGATTAACACTTTTAGCAGCAGAAGGGTGTGAAACGCGCTGTTTCATGATACATTCAACACCATTCTAGGATTAAAATTCCTAGATATGTTATCGGGACTTAGTCCAGTTTTATTTGTTCCCTGTGGTGTGTGTTTGGTTCACTGCATTTTCCCAAATATGGCCCTAAGTTCTGTTATCTATGTGTGCCACAGAGCTTACAATCTACAGGCACAACTAATATGTTTCTACTTTACTGGGACATTCTGTATTTCTGTGATGAAATGTTTTTAATTTATCAGCATTACATATCATTATAGTATGAATAGGAAAATTTCAAACAGAAAACAACATAAATTTTTGGGATAAAATACTGTAAAAATCCTAAACTTTTTCTATTTTCATCATTTAATAGGTCGCTAAATTTGGAAGCGTACTGGTACTTTGCATTTGCTGCACCAAAGGTAGTATAACCTTGCCCAGAATTGCACCACTTTTCTTTGTACATCAGCCTCTCTGTGAGGCTGACGTGATAAGAGTGGAGGAATTCTGATAAGCTAATTGCAGATTAAAAGAAATAACAGGCTTTTAACCTCTTAAATGCTTCAGAAGTCTCCAATGCACTGCAAAACAATATATTGTTGTTTGTAGTGTTCAGGGGGTTAAAAAAACATTCAAATAAACTGGAATATGGGGGAATTTAGTTGAACTGGCACAGAATTGTTGCAGCTATCCTATATAATAATTCGCTAAGTTGTGTGTAACGCCCGACATGCGCAGTAGACACTGCTGCGCGTGCGGCAGTAATGCACAGTACAGACTGCCCACGCCGCGGCTGATACAGAGCTGGGCGCTCCGAAGGAGCGTCCAGCTCTGTATCAGCAGTGGCGCGGGCAGTCTCTACTGCGCGTGACTGCCCCGCGACCGGCTGCCAGAGGCACTGTGGCCCGTGTAACGGGCTGTTCAACTAGTTCATAATAAATCAGTTTATCGTTCTCTCGCTCTTTCTTCCTTCTCTCTTCTCCACTCTTTTTCCATCTCCCCCCCTCTCTCTGCATTCTTCTATCCTCCTCTCTCTAGAAAGGTTTCTTATTCCCTCTCTCACTTTTATCCCTCCTATCTTTCCCTCCCCAACTCTCTATATTTTTGTCTCCCCTCTGTTGAAATCAGTATCTTTAGCCCTTTCATTTTTCCTTCTCTCTCTCTTTACCTCCCTCTCTCTCTTCTTCACCCTATCTCTCCTGACCCCATTCTCTTTCCCCTTCTCTCTTTACCTCCATCTCTCTGTTTTCCCCTCTCCCTCTCTCTTCCACCTGTCTCCACCATCTCTCTCTTCCTCCCACTAGCTCTCTTCCCTCTCTCTCTCTACTCATCTCTGTCTCTCTTCCTCCCTCTATCATTCTTCTACCTCCCTCTCTTTCATCCTTTCTCACTTTCCCTTCCTCTATCTTTATTACCTTTCACTACCCCTCCCTCTCTCTTCCCCTCTTTCTTTTTTCTCTCTCTCTTTCCCCCTTCCTCTCTCTATTTTCCCTCTCTTTCCCTCTCTTCCTCCCCCCTTGCTTGATCCCTCTTTCTCTCTTCCCTGTCTCCCTTTCTCCCCCTTCTCTCACTCCATCTCTTTCCCTCTCTCTCTCTTCCCCCTCTCTCATTTTCTCTCTCTGTTTGCCCTCTCTCAATTTTTCTCTCTCGCATTCTCTCTTTTCCCCCTCTCACTCTTCCTCCACTCTATCTCTTCTATGTCTACTTATCTGGCCCCTCCCTCTCTCTTTCCCTCCCTCTCTCTTTTCCTCCCTCTCATTTCCCTGCCCCTCTCCTTTTCCTCCTTCTCTCTTTTTTCTCTTTTCCCCCTCTCTCCTCCCACCTATCATTCTTCCCCATCTCTCTATACTACCCCTCTCTCTTCTCTCCTATCATTCTTCCTCATCCCTCTCTACTACCCCCTGTCTCTTCTCTCCTATCATTCTTCCCCACCTCTATCTCTATACTAACCCTCTTTCTTCCCTCCTATCATTCTTCCTCATCTCTCTCTACTACCCCCTGTCTCTTCCTTCCTATCATTCTTCACCATCTCTGTCTCTCTACTGCCCTCTCTTTCTTCCCTTCTATCATTCTTCCCCACCTCGCTACTACCCCTCTTTCTTCCCTCCTATCATTCTTCACCATCTCTCTACTATTCCCTCTTTCTTCCCTCCTATCATTCTTCCCCATCTCTCTACTACCCCTCTTTCTTTCCTCCTATCATTCTTCCCCATCTCTCTACTACCCCTCTTTCTTTCCTCCTATCATTCTTCCCCATCTCTCTCTCTACCCCCCTCTTTCTTTCCTCCTATCATTCTGCCTTATCTCTCTCTACTACCCTCTTTCTTCCCTCCTATCATTCTTCCTTATCTCTCTCTCTACTACCCTCTTTCTTCCCTCCTATCATTCTTCCTTATCTCTCTCTCTACTACCCTCTTTCTTCCCTCCTATCATTCTTCCTTATCTCTCTCTCTACTACCCTCTTTCTTCCCTCCTATCATTCTTCCTTATCTCTCTCTACTACCCTTCTCTCTTTCTCACTCTCCATTCCCCCTCTCTATTGTTCTCTCCCACTCTTTCCCTCCCCTCTCTTCTCTCTCTCCCATCTCACTCTCCCCATATCTTCCCTCTCTGCCTTCCTCATATCAATCTTCCCCTTCTCTCTCTATCCCATCTCATTCTTCCACTCTCTCTTTCCCTTCCTCTTCCTAAGCCATCCCTCTCTCTTTCCTCTACCTTTACCCTCTCTCTCTCTTCTTTCCTCCTCTCCCATTCTCTCTTTCTCCTTCTCTCTCTCTTCTATCTCTTTTCCTCCATCTGCCTCTCTTTCACCTCTCTGTCTTCTTCCTACCTTTCTCTCTCTCACCTCACTCCCCCCCCCTTTTGACTCTCTGTACCTCTTTTCCCCTCTCTCTTTGCCTCTCCCCCTTTTCATCTCTGTATATCTCTCCTTCAGCTCTCTCTTTCCCTCTCCCTATCTGTATATCTCTCTCCTCTTGCTAAATCAGTCTGTCTCCCTCTTTTTTCCCTCTCAGTCTTTCTTTTTCTCTCATGTTTTTCTCTCTCTCTCTCTGTCTCTCTCTTTTCCCATCTCTATCTCTCTTTCCCTCTCAAATTGTTAACACCCTATTTGAAATCAATGGGGATGTGAGGGATTTTTATATGTCCTCTATGGTGCATCTGATTTGCTCCAGAATTGTTTCAGTTGTTAGTGCATCTGTTTTGCTTGCACAAACCAATGGGAAGAAGTAAACGTCAACAATAAAACAATTATGCATCAATAAAACTATGAAATCAAGTGAAAATAAATGGCAGAAGATATGGATATGTACGGCAACGTTTACATGAGAAAACACAATCAATACAAATGGAGCAGATTGCTATGAAGTGTAAATGAAGGCTTATCATTGCAATAAGAAGCACATCTTCTGCATATCAGTCTTACCACATGACAATAAGCCTATCTTACAATCCTACTGATGATTTCTGAAGGTCAATACACCCAGTAGAAACATCATTATATGTATATCATCTGGTAGCACAATAGAGAAAAGCCGGACGTCCCACTGATTATAAAGAAGCAGAAATCAATTACGCTCATCAAGACTAATTTACTAAGAACTGGATCACTTGTGGGGCAAAACATCTGTTTCATAAGGGACATATAAAATTACCATTTATATAAATGAGACTTTTAACCCTTCTGACTGCTTTAGAGATCACTCTAGCACTCAAGGGGTTAAACTCCCTATTCAAATCAATGGGTATATGGAGAATCTTTTACTATATCACTTGTGATAGACTGAGTGCAGGATCTGCATCCCAGACACCCATATGCAAGGCATTCTAGGTTCTTCTAACCACACCCACGATCCCACCTGCATTCATATGATTCCTCATCCATCCCCATTCACTGCGGTCTGGCACAGAAAATAACCATTGACTTAACGTACAAATGTAAAAAAAAAAAAAAAAAAATGCAACCTTATAAAGACCAGAGGTGGTTGTGTAACATATTGCTTTACTCTATGCTGAGCACCCATCTGGTCCTTACATTGACAAGAATATGTTGGTAAATAAACTGCACAGTACAGAAATATATGAACTGGACTATAGACTGGTCATCACAACCCAAGAACAGGTGTCTGGTGCAAAGGCATTGACATTGTGGTGACCACACCCACAGGTCATTAAACTGGCAATGGCTCACGGTAGTGAGAATCTTCTGAACATTATACGCCACTAAGGAGCTATCTACTCCAGTAAAAAAACCTAATCCTGAATAAATGCATTACTGCTTTTATCTCCAAAATTCTCCCTAGATTAAAATATAACATTGAGATTAAAAAATGTGTGACAGCTTTTCGACACTCAACAGAATTCATATATACATATAAAAACATATAAAAGCAGATCTGGGATCTAAAAAACATGACACTCGCATGTGCTTGTGACACATGAGCTTTTGTATTAATGGGATAGTAATGTTTCACAATAAAAGCAGCTCCAATTAATCTTCATAGTATTTGGGCCATGGAGAGTGTTATTTCAATACTGTCAGACTTGTAGTTCAAGAGTAATTGAATCATAGTATCCCCCTCCCGCCCCTTTAACTGATGTAACACTGCTCACCTCAGAGCAGCAAAACTATCCGGATGGATTGAACAGAGGGACAATCTTCAATGAGCATAAAGAAAACCTAAAAAACGTGTCAAGGGGGGCAGGGATTTCCTTATGGTCACTGTAAGATTGTCCCTTGCTGTGAGCTGTCTGGTTCCAGGACCAGATTCCACATCTGAGGGGAGGTGGCTTACAGTAGGTAAAAGGGGCAGGAGGGGGAAACTTTATCATTCAATTACTTTTGAGCTACAACTCTGACAGTATAGAAATAACACTCTCTATAGTCCAAATACTATAAAGATTAATTGGAGCTGCTGTTTTTGTGAAGCATTACTATCCCTTTAAATAGCGATACATCACTACCGACCTCTTCCCAACAGAACCATAACCCACTCAAGCACAGACAAGAGCACAACTTAATACAACCTTAAAATAACCACACCCTGTAAACACACAAGACACAAGTTAGGGAGGCAATATAGTGGTCACAGTTTTATTAATATTGAGTTTTAGCTATTTAACATTGGAGAACCCTCCCCCTCTAATGCAGGACATCTAGGTCAATTGTCAGCATGGACCCTGTGTTCAGTCTGGCAGCTTGGCCCCCCGCTCCCAGCCAGCTGCCTGCCACCTGAAGTATGTAGGGAATTCTCAGGCACCAATGCCTACTCTGTACCTCCACAATGGCATTCATTTTCCAATTGTGACGGAAAGTGGATGCCAATATGGTTTTGGTTCATAGTTGCTTTTAGAATTACTGCCCAGATTAAGGTAATTAATGTTTATTAGGAGGCATTTTCCTTTAAAACACATGCAGATGCATATCTATTGCACTACAAATATGTAAGTGAGCAAAATATATGTGAAAAACCTGTATATGAGTACCCTGATATCATTTAGGAGATTGAGATTTGGTATATACATTTAATTAACTTTGCATAGACATGTTGGAGCTGCATCTCACACAGGTGCTCACAGTCTAATGTAGTCCATCCCCCATGCTTAGTAATCTTTGATTATGTGTCTGTATTGATCCATTCAACAACCCCCATCCTATAATATAAAAGCCCAGAATGTTTGTCCGATGCAGTCATGCTCAGTAGAGACTGCCTGAACGCACAGAATGCTGGGAGCAGTCTGTGCGTTCGGGCAGTCTCTACTGCACATGACAGCATTGCGTGTGCCGCCAATGAAGTGGTGTCAATACACAGAGAAGGACCGGCCTCTTTACCTCACCGGACCTTGGCCCGTGTACATGGGCTTTTACACTAGTTCCACCATGATTCACCTAGCAGTCTCATAAATACCATAAAGCTGCAATCAAAACAGCTAAAAGGTACTACTTGTTTTTGCTCCAAACGGAAGTTTATATCTCCTCAAATAATCTACAAGATCATATAATGCAAGTTCAGACCAAGTTCAAAACAACTCAGATCACAAAATGGGCTTAAATCCCCCAGATAGAGAGTTTCCCTAAAATAAGAGCTCCATATGTTGGTGCACTGCTACAAAACCACTTCCAGGCAGAATGATTTGCACTATAAATAGTTGTGAAGTTCATAAAATAGTTTCTGTGGAATTCCCCATTGAGGAAAGAACACCATTTACAATATATTATCATGCTGAAAACCTTCCCTGATCATTACAAGTAAAGGGAGGTACCGTGTGAGCTGTAGAAAAACAGGAGACTGGTAGAATAAAAATGATACCTGTATTGGCTAACTTAGTAGCTCTATGATGCAAGCTTTCAAAACAATTGAGTCTCTTCTTCGGGCATAATAAGAATGAATGCTGAATACACAATACATGGCAGGTTTGCTCATGCAAATAGTTTGTAAAGTCCACTGACAGGGAATTTCTTATCAGTATTGTCTATAATCCATTCCCTAGGCTCCAGTAGAATCTCTTTGTAGTTGTGAAACAAGATTTATTATCCCTTTGATGTCCTAGTGAATTTTAGTCATTAGTCAAATATGGCTTAGTCTATAGAACACATGGGTTAACCCTCTGAGTGCCATCACTTACAATGACCTGTGCAACCCCTGAACCCAAAAGGCTCAACATATGTTTATTGTGTGGGATAATCATACCTGGGAACTCTCAGGGTTTGACCCTGAGACTCAGGGGTTTGACCCAAATCTCAGGGTCTCAGGGTGAAGGGCCAAATTCTCAGGGTGAGAGAGGTCTGTGTCACCTACTATATGAATTTCCCCAATTAAATGTTTTCTTAGCCTCTAAACGGGTACAATTAGTACCAGAAAGACAGTGGGAGATGTCCTGTTTGTCTTGTTTGTGTTCAGGCAGTGAGTTATCCAAACTGTAGCATGTTAAAGGTCCCTCACACATGGACCGGAGCACCTCTGTGTTAGAGCAAGCAGGCACATATTGCATAAAATCTATATTATGGGAAGCTTTAAGGGTTAATATTTCAAAGATCTCAGGGTCAGCTCATCTTTTCAACACAATCAGGAAAAATGTAAACGATGTGAATCTTCCCCTGCGGGCAGCATGCTTGCATTTGACGCCCGATTCCTTCAATTGGCTTTCAGGACCTACCGGCCCCAGCCAATGGTAATGCCCTGTGAACATAAATGGGAACTCTCCGGTTTTGTCCCGGAGACTCCGGATTTAACACTGTATTACCGGGTCTCCGGGGCAGAGTCTCTCTTGAAACTCTGCCCACTTGTGCTCCATCCCGCCCCGTTCCTCCCACTCCCCGCCCCATTCTCCTACTTCCCCAGGCTTTTCTGTCATTTTTTTTCTTTTTGTGTGGTTTTTTTCTTCTTTTCTTCAAACCTCCCCCGTCGCGATTAAGCCCCGCCCCTTTTTATGACGCGAATCGCGTCATAGAGCTCACCCGGCAGCTACCCTCCGGGTTGCACCTTCTGTAAAGTTCCCAAGTATGCCTGTGAGAATCTGAAGGTCCTCACAGGGCAGTACCATAGCCGGAAGAAAGCGGGCAGTGAATGGAAGTGTGCCGCCCTCAGGGGAAGATTCACATTGTTTACGTTTCCTGATAATGCTGAAAATGCAGGGACTTGTCTTTTGAAGAAAGTAAGTGGCATTTTAGAATCGGATAGCGCCGGGGGAGGGAGGGAAGGGTTCTGGCAGGCTTAATTTTTTTTTTTTTCATAAGAGATGAAAACAAGGGTGCATATTATACATAGGCACTCTTGTTTTCCCCTAAAATCTTGGGTATAATATACACCTGCGTATTATTAACATGTGCGTATTATACCTTAGATTTTACGGTAATTCATGGGGTAAGCTCTCCAATAGGATGGCAGGGACTTCTAAAAAAAGGTGTGACCAGAACAATCCCAGTCTCTCTGTACTGGTTTTATACTCCTTTACAGTCAATTATTTAACCTCTTGTATGCTAGAGAGATCTCCAACAGTGTTTTGTCTGTGCTTATTGTGGGTCAAGGGTATTCTGTGTGCCAGGAAACAGTGGATGAGACTGATGGGGGACAGATAAGGAGTGTGGATGTTTTCATGGGTGGAGCTAAGAACACCTAGAGTGCCAAGTCTAGGGGCACCTGGGATGTAAATCTGTCCCTGACTGAACTTCATACATTGTGCACTCAGGTCACTTTGTTGCACATATATATTATGGTGTCTTAGCTCTATGAGTTTTTTCTTGCCCTAGGTTTTCAAAGGCATTCTAACACAAAGCATTGAAGGCATAAAATTTAAGGACTTAAAGATACTGCAATACATTTCAAGGTCAAGATCAGTGAATGCCTATAAAAGAAGGCTAAAATAATAGATATTCAACAAGAGGAAAATATTCTTTTACACACCCATGGTTTGTGATTAATAAAGTATTGTGCAGATTCTAATACACACACAGATTACTATAATCAAAACTGATGATAATCAGAGCATTGCAGTACACTGACTACAGTAGGTGTTTCTGTATACTACTGGACTGTATGTTTGGCTTTATGTTTATCACAAACCACGATACTTAACTCCTTAATGATCACGCAGTCAGGAGGTGGGCAGCCTTAGAGGACTACAACACTTTTTTTTTTTTTACCAGTGAATTCTGGGATGGCAGCAGGGCGTGGAGCCACGATGCCATCCTAGGATTCCGTGACACTCCAAGACAGTCACAGGGCCTTAAAGTCCAGACACACGTGACTGTCCTGACATGTCTTGTGTCGTTTAAGGGGTTAAAGATAGCACATCTGATCTTATCAACTGTAAAGTTTTGAAAAAGAGGGAATTTAGAGAAAAAGGCTGGTGAAAAATAATTTTGTTACCCAGGTAACAGCAAATTGCTGAATGAGGCTGATGTATAATGAAGAGGTGATAAATTGGAGATAACTCCCTCTGTGTGATAAACTCTCCAATTCCTATGTTAATCTGTGGAACCTAGACACTAACGTCACTTCATCCTGAGAGATCTTATGGCGCGATGCAAGAAACATGCGCAATCTCTATTTACTGTGTGAAAACCACTAGGGAATAGGTTTGCTCATGATTTTGTTGAATTGCGCATGAAAAAAATCAACATTAGCGAACAGCTGCGCATATTTATTTTTTGTGGGCGTGGCCAGGATTAACAAATCTGTGTGAGTGGAATAGCGAATGCGCCTAATGCAGAAAGTAGTATTGCGAATTAATTTATATGTCTGTGTAGTGTTGTCATAAAAAGGAATTTTTTATGCGCAATTCAAGAAGCGTTTGCTATTCAGCTTCCTGGATTAGAACATGCGCAAAATCTATCTGCGCACAAAAATGCCTTTAGCAGATGCGAACACTTCTTGCATCGCGCCATTAGTCCATAGAATGACATAGGAATGGCAGAATCTTTTCATACTTGAAAAGTTACAGTATTTTCTCTTTATGACTCCTTAGTGCATAATCCCTCTGGACTAATTCTAGAGTAAACCAGTGGTGCAGTTTATATAAAAATGCTCTAAATTACCAATGATTTAAATAGATGTTTTAATCCATTTAATGCTAGACATATGTACAAAACATTGCTTAGCAATGCATTGGAGACATCCCTAGCATTCAATGGGATAGAAGCCCCATTGAAAATCAATGCATTTTTTAAGTCTCACCCATGATGTAGTTGGTTTACTCCAGAATGGCTCCAGTTGGTTGTTTCAGGTGCTTTGCACATTGTAATTCTGCCCTCTGTTCAGTCGTTGTTAGCTTATTACACAAAATATCACTTTAATAGTAAAGGAGAGGGGGACAGCATTTAAAGGGATGTGAACGCTGTCTGGGAATTTAATTAGATGGAACTAGGGATTAAAGGGATAGTAATAGTTCGTTTTAACTTTATTTTATTTTGTAGGCATTAAAAAAACATGAAGAATGGTATAAGTCTTATCTGTCAAACATTTATGGTTTATGAGATATTCACAAGCAAAGTTTCCCCTCCCGCCCCTTTTTCCTAGTGTAAGCCATCTCTTCTCAGATGGGGAATCTGGTTGTAAGACCAGACAGATAACAGCAGGGGACACTCTTCTTACAATGAAAACCCTGCCCCCCTTGACAAGATTTTCAGGTTTTTCCCTTATCTTAATTGAAGATTGTCCCTCTCTGCAATCTACCTGGGCACCTCCCTTCTGCTCTGGCTGAGCAGTGTTGCATCAGTAGAAGGGGCGGGAGGGGGATACTTTGTCACTGAATTACTCTTGAACTACAACTCTGACAGAATTGAAACAACACTCTCCAAAGTCCAAATACTATGATGATTAATTAGAGTTGCTTTTATTATGAAACATTACTATCCCTTTAAAGAAAACATAGGAGTTCAACATGAGAGTAGACTTGAGGAGAAGAGAGGAGAGAAGGACCAGTGGAGTTATACTTTGAAGAAATAAGTGGAAGGAGCATATCCTAATGAGTAGGAAGGTGACAGTGGAAAAGCATGTAAATAAGCTGAACATGGTTGGAAGAAGGAAGAGGACAGAGAAGAGTACACAGTAAAAATGTTGGTGGAAGTGAATGTTATGAGGGGAGTGCAGCTGGAAGGGTTATTACTCCAACAGAGAGTGAGATAAAATCATAATATGAAGACTTTTACTTAGGGCTGCAAATGATTGAGGCAAGAAAGAGTTGTATTAATTTGGTGTGCATATGAGCGTTTGATGTAATTTTGAAGTTAATTAGACATTTGAAATAAAAGAAAACAACTTAGAGGAGACAGTACTTTGATTTCACTCTGTTTCACTCTTGAACTCCCTGTATAAATCTCAATTAATCCTTAATAAATATTCCTTTAAAATACTGCTTGACAAACAAGCCCACTCCCACCCGAGGCACACTTCCTACCCATAGACCGGTAATAAATAAATAGCTAGGGTTAGTCACAACTAATTAAATGGGGTTTGTTAACACTTCACAGAGGTAAAGTTAGTTATTGGAAACATGAAAGAAATGAAACAGACCCAGTCCAGATACTATCAGCTGACCTTAAAGGGTTAGTAATACATCAGCGAGTGGTAGGCTACAATGTGTTCTTATACTGTATACTATTGCTTCCCATCAGTGGCAATGCTGAAACTGTTATATTTTCTGTGAAATCATATTATAAATTGCCCCCCTCCCACCCCTTTCCAGTCCGGTAAGCCACCTAGGGTCACCCCTGAGAGCTGATCACAATGAGGGACAATCTTCCTTCAGTATAAGGAAAAACCTGCCCTCCTTCATCAAGGAAGGAAAGGTTTTCCTTATACTGGAAGAAGGAAGATTGTCCTTCATTGTGATCTCTTCTAGTCAAGCAAACGTATTTCAGGTCCGAGGACAGGTGGCTTACCAGACTGAAAAGTGGTGGGAGAGGGACAATTTATAATATGATTTCACAAAAAATATAGTGATCTAAGCATTACCACTGAAGGGCAGCAATAGTATGTACTACAGTATAAAGACACATTGTAGTTTACCACTCACAGAAGTATTACTAACCTTTTAAGGGCTTTCCCATCTAAGACCAACAGTTCAATTGAGATGACTGTTACAAGAGAACTAGCAGACATCAGTGAGAGTGGGGAGTACATTTGCAGAGGTCTTTCTGGGGGAAATTACCAGAAATATCAGATACAATGTAAAGTGGTATGAAGTAAATCTGCAGAAGTTCTTCAATAGTTACAAGGCTGGTTGACCTTGGACAGGGGTTCTTCTCCAGTTGTTGACCCAGAGGTAGGTACACAAATTCCTCAACAAAGACATTTCTAATTTGGCTTAAAAAAAATCCTTCCTTATCCCAAAATGCTATCAGATTTTTCCTGGATCAACATTCTGCGATGTAACCAAATTATCAAAATTCTGTTTAGCTAAAAAGGTATGCAATATGTTTTGAATTATTGAACACTTTTACTAAAAAAGGATATTCTAGAACTGGAGAAAGTACAGTGAAGTGTAACAAAATTAATTAAAGGGATGGAGGACTTAACATATGAGGAACTATACAAGATTGGCTTATTTAAATAACCAGGGGCCACCCCTTGAGATTAGAGGAAAGTAGGTTTCAACTTCAGCAGAGGAAGGGTTTTTTACAGTAAGGTCTGTTAAATTGTGAAATTTCTTGACCAAGGATGTGGTTATGGCAGATACAATGGACACATTTAAGAGACAATTAGATACATTTATTTCAGGAGGGAACATACAGGGTTATACTACATAATAGCAGGAAAAACAGGAAGTTTAGATAACGATTAACTTATCTGGCAGTAGGAAAGCTTATATAATTCTAATTTCTCTGGGTTATGAGGCAAAGGTTTAACTTAATGGACTTGTGTCTTTTTTCAACCTAATTTACTATGTTACTCTATCTGCCAACACAGCCTCCCATAAACTTTCTAGACTCATGCCCTGTGCATGTATGTTGAAGCAGAAAATGTTATTGGTACCACTAGGACTCATTTGAAAATCACTGAATGCAAACTGTAGGGGAATCGGTATAACAGAACCTCATATTTATCTTCAATTAAATCTCTACCCTGAGACCTACAAATAGCTCCAATTATACAGACCAAGAGAAACAACAGAGAAAGGTGACAGGGACCGCATTTAACCTGCAATATGTGCTGCGAGCTGTGTAGAACTAATGTTTCATTTTCAACAGTAATTGTCAAAGAACCAATTTAATTAAATTACTAATGTCATTTTTTTCTAATGAACTCCTTCTATTATGCTTTTTCCTACTTTAAAATTAATAGGTGGAACTTCACTATAAATAAAAATCAATCATTTTTATAAGTTAGTCTATAACACACGCAGATTTTTACCTAATGAACTGTTAAAATGACATGGAGTTGACCTAAATTATTGTTCTATAAAATATTTGCAGAAAAAGAGATATTGTTACTGAAAGTGAACAATTATGCTTTATATAGATCCATTAACTGAGAATGGGGGTATATCATAGAATGACTAGAGAATATTTTCCTATAAATACCTCTATACACTGTATATACACCTGTCTAAAGGCTCGATACTATTACCTGCGCTAAAAAAAAAAAGGTGTTGTTTTATTAAGTCAAGTTTTAGTATCCTATTACCTGACTTGTGAAAACAAAATCAGCGGTAATTATATGCACCGCCAGTCAAAAAAAAGCCCATAGGAAACAACTAAAAACAACATGCAAGTAGCATTCTATTACCTATGTTCAGTATTACCGCCTGTTTTGTGGTTACATTTTCTGTCGGGAATCCTGTGCCTCAGAGTTGAGGCATAGAAGCCACAATGACTGTTACAAAACCATCGTTGTTTCAAACAAAAGCAGAGCAGAATACAGTATACAGCATGCAAATCCCACATAGAGTGTCCCCTTCCACATGTTAACCCCCCCTTTGAAATTCAAATTATAGTGCTTTCTTTCACCATTTTAATTTGACAAATATTGTTCATATTTGACATTTTAGGCCCCCCTTAAAATTCGATTTACAGTGCTCCCATGACTTTCTTTCTCCATTTATATTCAACATTGTTGTTCTCCAATTTTTTCGACATGCCCTCATTGTATTTGTATTGCTTGATTAACCTTATGAGTACCAGAGAGGCAGCAACGCATTGCAATGTGTTTGCTACCCCTATGGTACTCATAGGGTTAATAGGCAAGGTATGTGGCTGCATACCTTGCCTGTTTATGTGTAATACATGTTTTTTTTTATTAACAGAGGTGTGGAATTTTAAAAAAACTACTTGTCCAAGGGGCTAAAATGGAAGCCCAATCTACTTGTCCCTCATGACAATCTACTCGTCCTGATATACAAAATAATAATGGGTGAGTGAGAAAAGTTAAATAAAACTTTTTTTTTACTTTTTCCCTGCAGTTGGGGGCTGGTCACCTAAATGGCCACCAGGTAACTATAGCTCCCCCTCTTGATCCCCCCTTTTTGCCTCTTTTTCACCCACTTGCCTCTTGATTCCCCCCTTTTTGTCTCTCTCTCCCACTTGCCTCTTGATTCCACCCTTTGCCTCTCTCTCTCTTCTTGATCACCCTATTTTGTCTCTCTCACCCACGTGCCTCTTGATTCCCCCCTTTTACCTCTCCCCCCGATCCCCCCTTTTTATCTCTTTCTCACCCACTTGCCTCTTGATTCCCCCCTTTTGCCTCTTTTCACCCACTTGCCTCTTGATTCCCCCCTTTTGCCTCTTTCTCCCCCTCTTGACTCTTATTCCCCCCTTTTAACTCTTTCTCCCCCACCTTGATCTACCATTTGCCTCTTGACTCTCCACCTCTTAGCCCCCCTTTTGTCTCTCTCTCCCCCTCTTGATACCCCTTTTTTGTCTTTCTCCCCACTTAGCACTTGATTCACCCCCTTTTGCCTCTTTCACCCCCACTTAGCACTTGATTCACCCCCTTTTGCCTCTTTCACCCCTCTTGCTCCCCCCTGTAACACTACTTGCAATATACCTTCCGGAATGCCCTTGTCAAAAACAATACATCGGACGTACCATTAGGAAGGTTAAGGAACGGTTCCTTGAACATAGAGGGAATATCATTAAAAAAAATCAGTTGCATAGTGTGGCGAGACATTTCTGGGAAGAACATGGCGGCGACAGTACGAAACTTCAAATCACCGTGATCGACCATATTAAGCCACAATTAAGAGGAGGTGACAGATAAATTAAACTTGCACAGAAAGAAAGTTATTGTATATATAGGATGAATACCATGGTCCCTATGGGCCTCAACGAAGAGCTGGACCTTTGGTGTATGTAGTTCCACCTCTCATCCAATTAATCCTTTTTTTATAATTCGAACTCTGTGACAATGACACATCTTCCAGTACTCCAGCGTATTGCGGAGCACCGCTCTGCTAGATCTACGGCAAAGCAGAGCCCATCGAAGGAGGATCGAACATTATCCCTCAAGGAGTAAGATCTGGCCACATTCGACATTCGAATAAGAGCCAGACCCTCCCTACATTACGAACCTGCCATAAAGAATTCTCCAGCACATTGGAGAGCATCGCACATCGATGGCAAAGCAGGGTCCATCGAAGCAAGGACTACACATTGCATGTTTGGGAGATACCTGTTTTGTCACTATTGAACGAACATCGCCATACATACTGCAGGACATCGCAGTGTGGCTCGACCTCGTAGGAGACGACAAGAACTGATCCAGTAACCGGAGGATCGAACATTATCCATCAAGGTGAGAGATCAGACTATACTCCACATTCTAGGAAGATCCAGACCTTCTCTGTGCTACAGGCCTGCCATAAAGAATTTATCAAGTAAGGGTACATCTGTACCACCAAGTACTGTGTTATCTGCATTGAGTTTATTTAGACATTACCTGGATATATTTCTTTGTTCCTGGAAGGGCATATCTTTTTATTGTCCATCTATATTAGTTTTTTCTTTTTTGTTTGTTTTCATTCATATATGTCTAGGATATCATTATTTTTGTTTTTTGGTTTATATATACCCAGGCCACTTAGTTTTTGTTTAGCTCTCAGCACGTACTACTCCCTTATATATTTGTACTATACTCATTTATTTTAATATTACTGCATTGCATTTGTAATATTTCTCTGGCTTCAGACAGGGTGCTTTTGTCGACCTCACTTTTTCCCTTCACTATATCTGCTTATAGCTGGTTACTTTTAACTTTCTCCATCCTTTCAATATAGGTACACAGGTATATAGGGGTTGCGCGCAGGCAAGACCACACTATTCTTTTTGGCACATGAGTGGGCCAGGAACTCTGGCGGGGGGGCGATGCTACGGACTGATTGGGGGGTCTGTCGGTCCTGCTCTGCTTGCCGGAAGCAGGGCTAAATGTGAGAAAAAATTACCTGCCCAGCGCCCCAGAACTATATGTCCTGGGCGTCAGGCGTTATAAATTCCACAACCCTGATTATTATATTTTAATTGTATTTAAAATAAATTGTTCAGACCACAAGGGGGGGTATCAGGACCCCTCCTGACAGCCCATAGCATTGATCACCTATCCAGAAGGATAGGTTATCACTGCAGGTGACAATTGCAGGCATTTTCACTAAAGCCCATATAACATGTGTAACATATGTTATATGGGCTTTCTTATAATGTGGATTTTTATGTTAGTTAATAAATGTAATTCAGACCTCGCAGTGGGCATCAGGACCTCTGCTGACACCCCCCAACATGGAAAACCTGCCATGCAATAAGTATATAGTTAATGAATTTACTGTAGTAAACCAGGTTTGCCTCCTAAGGATGACCACTCCATACATTCTCCTCCTCCAATAATGCCATGAAGACCTTCGCATATGAGGGGGCAAACCTGGTGCCCATGGCATTTCCTAGTATTTGCAAATAATATTGATTTTGAAAAGTAAAGAAATTGTGATTTATTATGAGATGGATACACCTCAATAGAAATTCCTTCTGAATCAGTGACATATGCTGATCCAAATACAAAAAATAATTAACAGCCTTAAGACACAGGCTGTGACCTATGGAGATGTAGAGAGAGACCATATCTAGGGTTACCAATAGGGAGAAACTATTCTACAGAGTGTCACCCAGCCTTTCCAATACATGAGAATCTCTAATATGAGAACACTTTACCCTGCAGGAAATGATCTATATAAGCTGACAATGTTGATGTAATAGAATTCATTCCTGCAATGATAGGCCTCCCTTGTGGCTGGGTGATACTCTCATGGAGTTTAGGTATATGATAGATAGAACATGGCCACATTGTAAGTTAATCTAAACTCCATCTCCGTAATAATGTGCCCTCTTTTTGCTTCCTCTAGCATCTTAAGAAGGGCATCATTGTAAGTACGGTTAGTGTTAAAACTCAATTTGCAATATGTAGAATTATCCCTCAGTATTCTGTGACCTTCCCTAAAGTAATCCAAGGTATTTAAAACAATTTCCCTAATAGTCATAAAATACTTTTTTGGACATACTGTCCAAAGCTTCTTATTCTCCTCTATCAGTATTAAATCTTCTAATGGTTTTATGTTTTATGACATTGTGATACTCCTCCATGACACATTTATAGAAAAGCTCTTTATAAGGACCCTTACTATTAGCTGGATAAAACACTGATTTGGGTTTAAAACCTGAATGTATGATATGAGGAGTGGTATCAGGTATGGATGACCTAATGTCATCCATTAATGCTTCTTGCCTCAATTTCTGTAGAATGCTCACAAATGTATTGATATCAATGAAGAATTGAAAATCATTCTGATACACAGCAGGATCACATTTTAATATTTCCTTAAAGGGTTAGTAATGCCCGCTTTTAATTCACTGCTGTATTGTAGATTTTAAAAAATCCCCACCTCTCAAGCCTTTATGGTTTGAGAGATATTCGCAGCTAAAGTTCCCCCTCCCTCCCCTTGCACTGATGTCAGCTCTCTACTGACAGAAGGAGATCCAGGTCCTGGGACCAGCCGGTGGCTCTTTAGAAGAGCCAAAATAACGATATTTAAAAAGAATTACTTCATTGGAATGGTCTACAGAATGTGCCTGGTTTGCCAGCACACTTTGTAGACTGTTCCAATGAAGTAGTTATTTTTAAATATCGCTATTTCGGCTCTGTTGAAGAGCTGTCTTGAGTCTGCTGACACGGATCACCTTCTGTCAGCTTTAGAGCTGACATGAGGGAGGGGGGAACTTTAGCTGTGAATATCTCTCAAACCATAAAGGTTTGAGAGATGGGACTTGCTCAAGATACTTTATTTTTTTAAATCTACAATATAGCAGTGAATTATAAGAGGACATTACTATCCCTTTAAGGAGGGAAACCTGTTTGGAACAAATCACATAAATTATATATACCATCTCTATTGGTACTTCTTGCTATTGCTAGTTCCTGGTCTTTTGCTTCCCTCCTCTGCATCATCTTCGTTTGTCTTTTTTTCTCCTCCCTATCTGTGGGGTCCTTTTTCTCTTTTACCTTGCTCACCCCTCTTAAATCTAAAAAATAAAAATGACCTACATTTTCAGAGTGTCCATAAACAGTCGGGCATCCCCCTACTGTAGGGGGTATTAAGCGGCAGTACAGGTTCCAGATCATCTTAGGCCCTTGATGCCTCCTAAGTGGGGCTTAACCTCAGAAGGTGCAGTTTTCAGAGGCCCTGACTGAGCCGGGTCATGCCCATTGAAGGTTACAGTTGGCTTTGCGACTGGGTGAACAGCAGCCCCTCAGTGACAGGGAGGGCTAATGCCAAGAGGCACTGAAGTGAAGTGCAGGGCTGGGGGAAGTGTCGGTGCTGATGGCATCCACAGGTCCTCATAATTGGAGAAGGATTGGGGCCATCCCAGAGGTCCAGTGTAGGCCAAGAGTGCCTGAGAATCCTCTACATATATCCCCAGTGGCAGGCAGCTGGGTGCAGGGGCTCAAGCTGCCCAGGGCTGGACATGGCATCAATGATGGTTTTGGCTTGGGGGCTCCGTATTGGGGGTATCCTCCAAGTATAACTAGGTCACCCAATTTTAATAAAGCTGTGACCTCTTTACTCCTACCATTTCTTGTGTCTGTGTGTTTCTTAAGGGGTTTTACATGGGAAGGAGAAGGGAACTTGGGTCTGTTTGGTGATGAGTAAAAAGGTGGGTAATGATGCATAACCATCAAAGGTGTGTAATGATGCATAACTATCTTATGTATTATTTCTGTGGGAGAAGAAGAGAAACGTATGTTTGTGTGTGGGGGGGTATTCACTGTGTGTGCGTGTTTGGGGGGGATTCACTGGGGGGCAGTTTTATCATTGATTTCAATGCAATGGAAAAAATGGCGGAAAATCTGCCCTTTTCGCTGGAAATTTCCCACTTGGTGAGAAGTGTCCTTTTTGCCTGTTTAGCTTTTAAAGCTATTTCCAGCTACTAAATCAAAATTATTTAAACTTATAAATACATTTTAAAAACAAAAGCACAAGTTATAGGCATTTTAAACAGATATATTTGAAGAGACTAAAAGCTGTGTAAGGTTTATTTTAAGCAAACTGAACCACATATCGATTTTTATAACTGGAGCTGCCAACCCCTTGAATGCTATAGAGTAGTCTCCAACACATTGGTGGAGATAAAGATGTCTACTCAGATTTGGAGAACTTAGTGCATAGGCTCTATCAAATAACATAGGAACTGGAGAATTGATATCACTGGTGAAATCTTCACCTTTTTTATTACTCTGAGGGCGAGATGTTCAGAAAGTGGTGGTAACTGAAATTGTCTTTAATCAGAATAAAAAAGTTCTTACACCATGATCCGTCAATTCTCAGACATGTTTCCGTCATTTTTTGCATTCAGTTCCTCCATCTCCGTCAAAGGGAAAAAGTCGTCTTTAAAGTGGGTGTGGTTTAATCTTCTGTCATAATGTCAGGTATTTTCAGAAAAAAATATTCGTTTGAACGTCATTTTTTGTCTGATTAACGTCATTTTTTTCTTGACATAATAAAAATGGTCTAAACTTGGAGAAGAAAAATTTGTTTCAAAGACAAAAAAATTTCTTTGTTTCTCTGAAAATTTTGTTTCAAAGACAAAATGAAAGACAGTTATTAAGATCAGAATTTTTAACGGCAATGTTCAATGAGGTCTTCTTACCATAATTTTTAATTCTTTAGATGAATTTTCAAACGTGATGGATTTATTTCTGAAAATATTGTCCTTCTTTTACCACCAACTCATGATCAGACAAGTTTTTCATTATGATGACTTTTTGAACATCTCGCCCTTAGTGCATCTGCCCCCTCCCAGATCTTCTCAGTATACAAGGCACATTATATTCAGCAGCTGTTTTGTGGAGCAAAAAGAATAACCAGGCTGAACCAATTTTTATAATCTTGCTATACTTGTGTAAGCAAAACTGCAACAGTATACAAAAGGCTGTACAGTTTGTTATTTAAATATCAGCATTCATCAGGATCAGATAAAGAGTGGAAATCCTGCTTCTGGCTCAGGTTTTTCTGTGTTGGAGAAGGAGCATTCCGCTGGTGTTTATCTAAACACAAATGAAACCTGCAGACATCCATCATCCTCCCTATCCCGATTTTATTTCTCTTTGAAGCATTTGTGTTTTTACTGTCCCACTTGTGTTACATTCCATGGCAAATGATTTGTGATACTCTTTGCAATACCGAATCGCTAGCTTTCCTCATATTGATTTCACAATTTGTCACCTGAATTCTAAAGGCCTCCAGCACTATGAATATATATATAATGTAGGGCATGTTATCTGCTGTTCTTGTTTGGTGCTTGTAGAACTGCTCACGGAAATGGTCAGTGCTGTAAGTGTAAGGAAGGGATTTTTGAGAGATATGACATGAGGTAGGGAAGGGTGATGCTGTTTAATGAAGGAATCTGAAGTACACAATGAGAAATATATAATGCAGGCATGTGTATTTGTGTGTGTGTGTGTGTGTGTGTGTGTCTGTGATGGGCTCTCCAGAGAATGGTGAATATTATATATACTGCGTGGCCTTTTACGGACTGGGGTTGCTGTTTACTGTTGGAGTTCTGACTAGTGTACAAATACTGAGGTGAACTGGCGGCACTATTAGGTAAGGCAATATAGATGAATACAGCAAACAACAGCCAAACACACTCACCGCCAATTCTACACTATTTACTCTGTGCAGGTAAGGAGATTCCAGTCCATCAGAAATATGTAGAAGAAGCCATACTCGTTGAAACAGCAAGGTCTAGGTCTATGATTAAGCACTACATGTGCAAAACACATTAGATCTGCATTATGTGTGTCATCTGTTTTTGATGGTGAAATAAAGCTGTTTTTATCCCAAACTTGCGTTTCAACGAGTGCGGTTTCTTCTTCTACGTAGTTCTTAATAGTGTATGCAGCATGCGGTGCTGGACATTGTTGTAGAGAGTGTTGGATACTGTGTGCTGCAGAGTGAGCAAGACACTGTATGCTGATGGGAGTGTTGGACATTGTGTGCTGAAGGTTGAGTGATATATTGTGTGTTGCAGGGATTATGGGATACTGTATACAGCACAGAGTGTCACATACTGTGTGCTGCAGAGAATGCCAGATATGATGTGTTGCAGGGGGTGATGGATTTTGTGTGTTGCTGAAAGTGTTACTATGTGCTGCACTGCAGGTAGTTTTGGATACTGTATGCTGCATGGTGTGTTAGATACTGTGAGCAGCAGATTGTGCAGGATGCATTGAGTTGCAAAGAGTGTTTTACATTTTGTTCGGCAGAGTGTTGTCTACTTTGTGCTGCAACCTGTGTGGAGCATTATGTGGTGAAGGAAGTACTGAATATTGCAGAGAATGTTGAATAATGTTTGTTGCAGGGATTGTGGGATAATTTGTGTTGCAGGGGATGTTAGATACTATGTGTTACAGGGAGTCTTAGACACTGTGTGCTCCAGTTGGTGTGAGGTATTATATGCTACACAGAGTGTTGAATGATGTGTGCTATAAGGGGATTTGAACACTGGATGCTGCAGGAAATGTGGAATATTATGTCTGCAGCTGTGTTGGATACTGTGTACTGCAGGTGTGTGGGATACTGTATACTGCAGGTGTGTGCAATACTATGTACTGATTGGGGTGTTGTATTAAATGTGCTGTAGGGAATGTCAGATACTGTGTGCTTCCGAAACTCTTGGATACTTTGTGTCTCAGTTAATGTTGAATATTGTGTGTTGCATGTAGCGTTGGATATTGTGGGTTCCAGCGCATGCTGGATACTGTGTGATGGACGGAGTGTTAAATACTATGTGTTGCTGTGTGTGTTGATTACTGCATCTTGCAGGATGAGTTTGATACTGCATGCTGCTGGGAGTGTTGGACACCGTGTGCTGCAGGAAGTGTTGAATGCAAAAAGAGTGGTGAATGCACACCAAGAGGAAACAAGATGATGTGTTTTATTCTAAGACAAAATGGCCTCTCAGGTGCTGCTCAAGTCATGTTTTTCACTCACATGTGCCATTGCAGAGTGGCAATTTCATTGTTCATATCAGAAGTAATTGCTGCACCACTGTACAGGAAAGTATGCAGGATGTCTCACTTAGCAACAGTGGGCATGTGCTGAGGTGTATGAATAGATATAATGTTAAGAGAAAAAAGAGAGACACCAAATTTTACACCATACTCATCACTTTATGGTAAAGTGGTCTCGCTTAAGTCAATGAAGTTGTAGGGCTAGAGTATGTAAAACTTAACTTTTATTAAAAGATGTACAATAAAAAACAAACTCAATGAAATGAATTGCATTATATCTCTTTGTAGCAACCAAGTACTGCTAGATTGTGGTATAATTCTGCCACATACAGTCCCTTTTTATTAAGAATTGTAAAAAAAAAATCAGCAACAGGTATATCAGGGATGTTGTGCACCAAGGCTTGATAAAGAGGTGATAATGTGGAATAACTTCTCCAGTGATATCACTTCTCCAGTTACTATGCTATTCTATGGAGCCAATGCACTAAGATTTCTCCAAAGTTGGAGATCTTAGTGTATAGGCCTAATAGAATAACATAGGAACTGAGAAGTGATATCAGTGGAGAAATTACCTCCTTGTTGTCACCACTTTATCAGACTTTAGTGCATAACCCCCCATGGTTTGCAATACAGATTCTCAATTCTGTGGAAATTAATACTTGAGAATCTGAATTGCAACATGTAGTATACCTGTTGCTGTTTTTTTGCAACTCTTAATAAGAAGGGACTATATGTGGCAGATTTATACCATTATTGTATTTATTTTAATAAAAGTTAAGTTTTGCATAGCACACTGTAGCCCAGTGATTCTCAACCAGGGTGCCGTGGCACTTTGGTGTGCCGCGGACATCAAATAAACGTGCCCCATGTATTCTATGAAGACTGCCAAAAAATGTGAATATTGTCTTTTAAAGAAGCAGTAAATTTTTTTTTATGAAAACACATTTTATAGAGCATTTCCTGATGAATAAAACAAGGATACTCTTATCGCTGTCAGATGTGTTTTTTTTTTTCAAATTTATAGCAGTTTAAATAATCAGGAAGTGAATTTACTGTGTTTACTTCCTGATAGTTCTAACTGACAGGAAGTGACAGGCAGTTTCTATCACATTCTATGGATAGATACAGTTTAAACATGAGTTTAAACTGTAATAACTCTGAAAATGTAAATCTCTCTGCAGTGGGAGTACCCTTATTTTACTCAATAGGAAAATCCCTACAACATATATTTGTTCATAAAAAAAGTTTACTGCTCCTTTAAATGTAGAAATATAGAAAATGTTATGCACAATATGTTTAATTTTATTACTATGATTGTGAGACCTAATAATATATGGACATTTCATTAATTGTAGCCTTTATCTTGCCCTAGAAAAAGTACATTAAACATGTTAAGGGTGCCCCAAAAGTTCCAGATTGAGTGTTAGGTGTGCCATGAGGAAAAAAAGGTTGAGAACCACTGCTCTAGCCCCTACAAAGTCAACAACTTACCACTTTTCCATAAAGGAATGGGTTTGGTGCTAAACTGAGTGGCTCTCTTTTTTCTCTTATAATCATGTTCATATCAGACTGGTTCCATCCACAGACAGTCCAGCTCTGCTTATGTGGTCCTTATCTGTGAGGTGCAGCTGAACCCCAACGGAAACATGGAGAGCAAGAGCCCATGTCTGGGATACCCTTCTACCCAAAAGACAACTATGCCTAAGAATAAAACACTTCATTGTGGTCTCTGATATAGATAGTTGAAGATAGTTTGTGCTGCAAGGAGCTGTGGTGTGTTGCAAGGAGTTGTGAATTCTGTGTACTGCAGGGAGTTGAATATATAGTGTTCTGCAGGGACGTAGGGGTTCTGTGTGCTCTTTAGGGGGTTGAGGATGATATGTGCTGCTGATTTGGTGGTGCAATGTACAGCAGCATGTTGAGGATACTTTAAGCTGCAGGTATTTGAATATAATTGCTGCGGCAGTGGTGACAATTGTGAGTGCTATTCCCAAAGGGATCTGATGTTCCTGTGTACTGAAGAGAGTTTGGGTGCTAAGTGTTGGAGGTATTTTGGATGCTTAGTTCTAGAGATGGTTTGGATGCTTACTGCTTGAGAAAGGTGGGATGCTTGGTCTTGAGGGATGACTATTGCAGCAAAGAGGAGTGCTTAGTACTGGAAGGCTTTATGGATGCTTGATACAGTGGAAGCTTGTGATTCTTATTTTAAAGGAAGTTGGGAAGATGTGCTGGAGGGAGCTGGGTATTTTTAGTGCTGAAGGAAGTATGGGAGGCTTAGTACTAGAACGTGTTTGTGATACTTGGTAATGCAGGAAGATGGACATGCTTAGTACTTTAGGGTGTTTGATGTGCTTGATGATGGGGGGAGATGTGCATGCTTAGTGTTGGAAGGGGCTTAAGGATGCTTGGTCTGAATAGATTTGTGGATGTTGTGCACTGCATGAAGTTGTGGGTATTTGCTGCAGAAATTTGATTGAGAGTGCTTTGTTTTGCAGCCAGAGATTGATGATACTTTCTGAGAACAAAATATAAAAAGGTTATGGTGAATAAAGGTCCTGGACCTGCGACATGCACCCAAGGGTACTTAAGGAACTTAGTTCAGTAATAGCTTATACGTATACTTAATATTTAGTGATTCACTATCATCAGGCATAGCGCCATGTGACTGGAGGAAAGCTGAAGTAGTACCATTATTCAAAAAGAGAGCAAGATATAGAACAGGAAATTACAGACCTGTGAGCTTCACTTAAGTAGTGTGTTAGATATTAGAAGAGATATTCAGTACTAGGTAATGACCAACAACACTATTAGTAGGAGCCTGCATGGTTTTACTATGACTAGATCATGTCAAAATAAGTTACTTGCATTTTACAAAAGGATAGGTAGTAATATGGACAAGGGTATTAGTCTTGATGTAGTATAATTGGATTTTGCAAAAGTCTTTGATACTGTGCCTCACAGGTTACTGCATAAATTAAAAGGCTTTGGTTGGAGATGTGCATGGATTGAGAACTGGTCAGTTATACATGACAGAGAGTTGTTGTAAACAAAACCTTTTCAAATTGGTCTATAGTTGTAAGTAGGGTGTCTCAGTGCTCAGCCCCAGGCCCAGTGCTTTGAAAATAACTTCTCAGTCTTTGCTTATAACACTAAGCTGTGTAAGGAAATACATACAGAGCATGATGTTTTCTCACTGCAGAAAGATTTGGGTAAATTGAATGAATGAGCAAAAAATTTGTTTTAGACTAAAACAAATGCAGGGATTTTTTTATAGTAAAGTTATGGAATTCTTTCCTCGGAATGGTGTGCTTGCAGATACTGTAGTTGCTTTCAAAACATTAATGGATACCATCTTAGCTTAGAACAATATACAGAATTATGACAGTTGGATTCACAGTAGATAGAATGTTGATCCAGGGAAATATCT
Organism: Rhinophrynus dorsalis; assembly: GCA_037306005.1. NCBI lineage: Eukaryota > Metazoa > Chordata > Amphibia > Anura > Rhinophrynidae > Rhinophrynus > Rhinophrynus dorsalis. The sequence goes on along the minus strand of CM074719.1, from coordinate 300,231,941 downwards.
GACTGCCATTTGGAATCAGGAAGGAAATGTTACCCACTTGGAGCTTAACAGGATCCTCTGGAACAACAGGGGTGATTATATGGGCTGAACGTGATGGGTCCATGACTTTTTTTCAGCCTCATCAATTATCTTACTATGATGCTATGCTACTATCTACCAGTATTATAGGTAGTGGTGGCTCTTTTGCAGTGAGGGCACAATACAGTGTATGACATTCAGAGAAAAATCCACATGACTAATCTAAGAATGATAAATAATGATTCAACTGGTACATTGCCCCACTATCTACTGCCATCTACTCATTATGGGCATCATTCACAGAAGAAAAGTTTACCAAATTGACATTTCTGGTGTGTCAATACCTACAGTAAAGTTTTAATGTTGGTGTTTATTTAACAGATGAGAGTTGGTGCCGTGTTAGCCATAGAAATACAGGAGGCAAATATAGTTGTTGATACCTTTATTGACTAAGCAGATTTAGTGTGCAAGCTTTCAAGACCTTAGGTCTCTTCCTTCCTAACATGCCTGAGGAAGAGACCTGAGAGGTCTTGAAAGCTTGCATTCTAAATCTGCTTAGTTAGCCAATAAAGGTATCAACAACTATATTTGCCTCCTGTTGTTTATTTAGTTTCAGTAATTGTATGCTTTGTCTGGTTGTTCTTCATGTCCAGAGTTGTTACAACCATTCAGTGCAGGCATGTCAGATTTGATGAAATCTGCTTTGCAATGTGCTAGAAACCTCTAGCATTCATGGGGTTAAAAAAACCATTTAAATCAATGGGAAATTTGGAAACTGTGATTTGTTCTCTGTGGAGCAGTTTGTTTTCTCTAGAGTTGAGCCACTTCTTCTTAGTACATAAGCATCTAATGACTTTATACAGGAAAATGGAAGAGGATCAATCAAACCATCTGCACCACAGGGGAGAAATAAACATTCTTCTATTTTTTAATGCATTTAACCCTTTGCATGCCAGAGGGGTACACGACATATTGCATGGCACTCAGAGGGTTAAACAGGGCTTTTCTTAATCCCCATGAATGCTAGAGAGGTAAAAAAATGCATTGAGAAACAATATGGTGGAGTCATCGCTTGTATTCAAGGGGGTTAACCGTTTAAGTGACAGAGGGGTGTGCAACACATTGTGCAAAGGGTTAAAAAGACCCATTAACCCCTTCAGTGCCAGAGGCTTGGGCCATTTCCTGTACCCTGCAGGCCAGACACTTTTTCAGCATTTTTGCTATCCTTACGTTTATGCTTGATTTCCTCTGGGGATTTTTAGTTAAATATGGAAAACTATATATTGTTTTTTTCAGAACGAATTGAGCTTTCTCGTGGTACCTTACATGAAGAGAATTTTACATCGTGCAAAAAGCTATGATGTCATAATGACAAAAAAAAGTGAAAATTTTCCTAAAATCACATAATATGTATCAAAAACATTTACCTTGATTGAAAAAGTTTCAAATATTTGAAAAAGCCCCAAGTCCCCCGAGTAAAAAAAATACCAAATTTGTATAGTTTTACCTACGTCCATGGCTAGCGTAGAGCCCTAATCACCAGCAGCGCAAAATGACATTTTCAACTTTATAAACTAATATGTGCATTCTAGGGTTTTTGTGGTAAAACTACCCTAAAACAGTGGAATAACTATATAAAACTATATATTTCGGAAAAGTAGACAACCTGCCGCATCTAATGAGGGCTAACTTGCCTTCTTACCCCAATCCTGGTGTGCACAAATGCCTCCAGAAGATGGCGCTAATGAAAAAAAAGGCATTTTCTTACATTTCTGCCCCTTCAAATGTACTGAAATTTGTGAAAACCATGGCATTTCCAACTGTATTCATTAGCTAGTGCTCTTAGGAGAAAAATGACACCCCATTGGTATGAGTTTAACTACCTCAGGGGGAGCTAGAAGTGCAAAATGACACCTACTACAACCTCAAATTTTTCTAACATTTTCTCAAACATTACTTGTCTGTACACAAATGGTTATAACAACTACAGAAGTGAAGAAAGGGTACACAAACCTTACCATTTTGAAAAGAAGACACCCTGCCGCATCTAATGATGGGTGACTTGCCTTGTTACCCCAAGCCTGGAGAGCACAAATGCCTCCAGAAGGTGGCGCTAATGGAAAAAAAAGGCATTTTCTTACATTTCTGCCCCTTCAAATGTACTGAAATTTGCGAAAACCATGGCATTTCCAACTGCATTCATTAGCTAGCGCTCTTAGGAGAAAAATGACACCCCATTGGTATGAGTTCAACTACCTCAGGGGACGCTAGAAGTGCAAAATGACACCTACTACAACCTCAAATGTTTCTAACATTTTCTCAAACATTACTTGTCTGTTCCCAAATGGTTATAACAACTACAGAAGTGAAGAAAGGGTACACAAACCATACCATTTTGAAAAGAAGACACCCTGCTGCATCTAATTATGGGTGACTTGCCTTCTTACCCCAAGCCTGGAGTGCACAAATGCCTCCAGAAGGTGGCGCTAATGGAAAAAAAAGGCATTTTCTTACATTTCTGCCCCTTCAAATGTACTGAAATTTGTGAAAACCATGGCATTTCCAACTGTATTCATTAGCTAGCGCTCTTAGGAGAAAAATGCCACCCCATTGGTATGAGTTCAACTACCTCAGGGGGCGCTAGAAGTGCAAAACGACACCTACTACAACCTCAAATGTTTCTAACATTTTCTCAAACATTACTTGTCTGTACCCAAATGGTTATAACAACTACAGAAGTGAAGAAAGGGTACACAAACCATACCATTTTGAAAAGAAGACACCCTGCCGCATCTAATGATGGGTGACTTGCCTTGTTACCCCAAGCCTGGAGAGCACAAATGCCTCCAGAAGGTGGCGCTAATGAAAAAAAAAGGCATTTTCTTACATTTCTGCCCCTTCAAATGTATGGAAATTTGTGCAAACCATGGCATTCCCAACTGTATTCATTAGCTAGTGCTCTTAGGAGAAAAATGACACCCCATTGGTATGAGTTTAACTACCTCAGGGGGCGCTAGAAGTGCAAAACGACACCTACTACAACCTCAAATTTTTCAAAAATTTTCTCAAATATTACTTGTCTGTACACAAATGGTTATAACAACTACAGAAGTAAAGAAAGGGTACACAAACCATACCATTTTGAAAAGAAGACACCCTGACGCATCTATTGATGGGTGACTTGCTTTGTTACCCCAAGCCTGGAGTGCACATATGCCTCCAGAAGGTGGCGCTAATGAAAAAAAAAGGCATTTTCTTACCTTTCTGCCCCTTCAAATGTACTGAAATTTGTGCAAACAATGGCATTTCCAACTGTATTAATTAGCTAGCGCTCTTAGGAGAAAAATGACACCCCACTGGTATGAGTTCAACTACCTCAGGGGGCGCTAGAAGTGCAAAACGACACCTACTACAACCTCAAATGTTTCTAACATTTTCTCAAACATTACTTGTCTGTACCCAAATGGTTATAACAACTACAGAAGTGAAGAAAGGGTACACAAACCATACCATTTTGAAAAGAAGACACCCTGCCGCATCTAATGATGGGTGACTTGCCTTGTTACCCCAAGCCTGGAGTGCACAAATGCCTCCAGAAGGTGGCGCTAATGAAAAAAAAAGGCATTTTCTTACATTTCTGCCCCTTAAAATGTACTGAAATTTGTGAAAACCATGGCATTTCCAACTGTATTCATTAGCTAGCGCTCTTAGGAGAAAAATGACACCCCATTGGTATGAGTTTAACTACCTCAGGGGGCGCTAGAAGTGCAAAACGACACCTACTACAACCTCAAATTTTTCTAACATTTTATCAAACATTACTTGTCTGTACACAAATGGTTATAACAACTACAGAAGTGAAGAAAGGGTACACAAACCATACCATTTTGAAAAGAAGACACCCTACCGCATCTAATGATGGGTGACTTGCCTTGTTACCCCAAGCCTGGAGAGCACAAATGCCTCCAGAAGGTGGCGCTAATTAAAAAAAAAGGCATTTTCTTACATTTCTGCCCCTTCAAATGTATGGAAATTTGTGCAAACCATGGCATTCACAACTGTATTCATTAGCTAGTGCTCTTAGGAGAAAAATGACACCCCATTGGTATGAGTTTAACTACCTCAGGGGGCGCTAGAAGTGCAAAACGACACCTACTACAACCTCAAATTTTTCTAACATTTTCTCAAATATTACTTGTCTGTACACAAATGGTTATAACAACTACAGAAGTAAAGAAAGGGTACACAAACCATACCATTTTGAAAAGAAGACACCCTGACGCATCTATTGATGGGTGACTTGCTTTGTTACCCCAAGCCTGGAGTGCACAAATGCCTCCAGAAGGTGGCGCTAATGAAAAAAAAAGGCATTTTCTTACATTTCTGCCCCTTCAAATGTACTGAAATTTGTGCAAACAATGGCATTTCCAACTGTATTCATTAGCTAGCGCTCTTAGGAGAAAAATGACACCCCATTGGTATGAGTTCAACTACCTCAGGGGGCGCTAGAAGTGCAAAACGACACCTACTACAACCTCAAATGTTTCTAACATTTTCTCAAACATTACTTGTCTGTACCCAAATGGTTATAACAACTACAGAAGTGAAGAAAGGGTACACAAACCATACCATTTTGAAAAGAAGACACCCTGCCGCATCTAATGATGGGTGACTTGCCTTGTTACCCCAAGCCTGGAGTGCACAAATGCCTCCAGAAGGTGGCGCTAATGAAAAAAAAGGCATTTTCTTACATTTCTGCCCCTTCAAATGTACTGAAATTTGTGAAAACCATGGCATTTCCAACTGTATTCGTTTGCTTCTTCGAAAATGGCGGCTTGTACTAAAATGTCCATAACTGTTAGAGACATGAAGGAAAGGTATAAAAGGTATACCATTTTGGAAAGTAGACATTCTCCCGCATCAATTGAGGGTCACTTGCCTTTCTACCCCCTGTTCTGAAGTGCACAAATATTTCCAAAAGGTGGCGCTATGGGAATAAATACATGTTTTTTTACATTTCCACCACTTCAAAGATACTAAAATCTTTGAAAACCATAACATTTCCTGCTGTATTCAGTACCTGCTACCAACATGAGAAAAATGGTAGCCTATTTGTGTGGGTTAACATACAATATGTGGGTGCTAGGAACACGTACGTAAACCTGACACTTTTGTTTTTGAAATTATCTGCTTGCACTAAAATGGTTATAACCATAATAGATATGCAGAAAAGGTAGAGAAACAATGCCATTTTGGAAAGAAAACAACCTTCCGCATCTAATGAGGGGTCACTTGCCTTCTTACCCAAAGGCTGGTATGCACAAATGCTTCCAGGAGGTGGCGCTAGTGAAAAAAAAGGCATTTTCTTACATTTCTGCCCCTGCAGATGTATGTAACTGCAAACTTTGTAAAAACCATGGAATTTTCAACTGCATTCATTAGCTAGTGCTCTTAGGAGTCAAACGACACCCCATTGATATGAGTTGACCTACCTTAGGGGGTGCTAGAAGTAGAAAACTACACCTACTACAACCTCTGATGTTTCTAACATTTTCTCAAATGTGACTTGCCTGTACAAAAATGGCTATAACACATTCAGAATTGAAGAAAAGGTAGATAAACCATACATTTTGGAAAGAAGACAACCTGCCGCATCTAATGAGGGGTCACTTGCCTTCTTACCCCAATACTGGTGTGCATAAATGTTTCCAGAAGGAGGCGATATAGGAAAAAAATTGCATTTTTTTACATTTCTGCCCCTTCAAATGTATGGAGCGCTGTGAAAACCATGGAATTTTCAACTGCATTTGTTTGCTAGTGCTCTTAGGAGTCAAATGACACCCCATTGGTATGAGTTGAACTACCTTAGGGGGTGCTAGAAGTAGAAAACTACACCTACTACAACCTCTGATGTTTCTAACATTTTCTCAAACCTGACTTGCCTGTACGAAAATGACTATAACACCTTCAGAATTGAAGAAAAGGTAGATAAACCATACCATTTTGGAAAGAAGACAACCTGCCGTATCTAATGAGGGGTCACTTGCCTTTTTATCCCTAAGTTAGTTGGCACAACTATGTCCAGAATGTGGTGCTACAGGAAAAAAAAAATTTGTTTTACACATCAGTCACTTCAAAGATACTAAAATGGTTCAATGGCGTGGGATTTCCTAGGAGGACTTCTTGCCAGCCTAAGAAAAATGGTACCCCACTGCTGTGGGTTGACATACCAATTTACGCTACAGGAGCATAGCTACCAGTGAAACAGAAATGGTAAAGCAAACAGTGTATGTGTGATTTTATGGCTAACAGATGAAAGAAGCTAGGGCGTCAGCCGGTGTACGTGCGGACCTGTGACTACAAGTGTAACAAAGTATGTGGGAGGGTGAGGGATTAGGCAGTGTGTGTGGGTATGAGCAGAGGAGCAAGGATGGTGGTGATGGTGGGGCAGTGTTTGATAGTGTGAATGGGAGATCTGTGACTACCAATGTGCAATGTATGTCCCCTCATACAAAGCACTGCGTTGGACCCCCTCCCTCCTGTGGCACATGCATTTTTTGGGGCTTTTTCCCCACAATATTTTTGTGTAGACCTCGTTGGGGGCATCAGAACCCATACAATGAGGTCTAAATAAAAAATAAAGGGGGTGGTCCAGTGGATTGCAAAGCAATGCATTTGGGCCCCTGTGGCACACAAAGGGTTAATTTTTTTTATCGTTACTTTGTATTCAGTTGGCCACCAAACAAGCTCTGATCACAAAGTAATGATAAAAAGTCCTGTGTGTGCCACAGGAAGGGGGTCGGCATTGAACTCCCCTCCTAGTGGCACACACAGGGTTAATTTGTGTTTTAATTTTTTTTTTTGTATTATATACGTCATTGAGGGGCATAAGGACCCCCTGATCCCTCCCCAATGAGGTCTTAGTAAAAAAAAATATATATGTCCACAAACAGAGGGACCCTGAGAGTGCCACAGGGGTCTCCAGCGCATTGCAAAGCAATGCATTGGATCCTTGTGGCACTCAGAGGGTTAATTTTTTTTTTTTATCATTACTTGGTAATCAGAGCTTGTTGGGGGGCCATCAGGACCAATCATGATGGCCCCCCAACAATCTCTAGTAACAAAGTAATGATAGAAGCCCTGTGTGTGCCACAGGAGGGGGGGGGTGCATTTTTTTTTTTTTTTTTTTTTTTTTTAATAATAGACCTCATTGAGGGGCATCAGGATCCCCCCTGATCCCCCCAATGAGGTCTTTCAAAAAAAAAAAAAAAAAAACCCCAAAGAAATGACCCTGTGAGTGCTACAAGGGTCTCCAGCACATTGCAAAGCAATGTGCTGGGAACCACTGCGGCACTCACAGGGTTACTATTGTTTTTTTTTTTATTTTTTTATTTTTTTTTAAATGTATTCAGACCTCGTGGGGGACATCAGGACCCCTCCTGGTGTCACCCCAGTTATTGATCTCCCAGCCGATAGGCTGGGAGATCAATTTGGCGACTGCAGGAGAGCAGAAGCTCTCCTGCCTTTCACTCCTACCACCGGTAGGAGTGAATCGGATAAGGGAAACTTCCCTAATGTCATCGGTGATCATGTCACCGATGACATTAGGAGGTTTCCCCTGGTCCCGCCCACTCCTACCCGGAAGTTCGGGGTAGGAGGGCGGAAGAGGGAGAAGCTCTGTTTCTCAGAGCTTCTCCCTTGGCGATATTGATCTCCCAGCGCGATCGGCTGGGAGATCAGTACCTGGGAGGACATGAGGAGTAATCCTCATGTCCTCCCAAGAGTGCCAGGCTGCATTTCAGCTGAAATGCGGCCACTGCCAGCCGGTCATACCGGCTTAAGCAGTGACCGCATTTTAGCTGTCAAATGTACGAGCGTGGCACAGCAGGTACAGCTGTGCTCACTCGTACATTGTACCCACCTGGCACTCTAGGGGTTAAAATCATGGGATTGTTTTTTTAATTAATCTTTTGTTGGGCATTTTGTCCCAAAATAACTCTATTGCACATTACACTCACTGTCCTAAATTGTCATTTTGTTCTGATAGCTTTCCTAATACTATTTGATGTTTAACCCCTTTAGGACCTATGATGTGCCAGGACTGTCACTCCAGTGACTGTTGTGGCATGTCCTGGAATTCTGGGATGGCATCCTGGCTGCACCCAGCTTTGCAAAAAAAATAAACAAACAAAATTCTGTGGTCCTTAACGGCTGCCCACTTGCCGGCGCAGGCAGCCATTAGGGGGTTAAACCTGCAAAACATTTTGAACCCAATGAGTCACTATTATGTAATAGAAAAATCAGACATTTGCTTGTGCAAACCAATGTCCTGATCTACTGGTTTATTAGGATACCATTATATAATGGATCAAAAAGGCTTGCACACAGAGCTTTTAGAATTCAACATATTAAATGTCACTCTGACACATTATGTTTGCATTACACAGTCATTATCAGTGTTTAGGCACCTAATGTCATTTAACGTAGTAGTGTGTGTCATTATCTGTGCATAGGCACTTGGTATCATTACACTAAACAGTGTTGGTCATTATCAGTACATAAATACCCTGAGTCACAAGCCATTATCAGTGTTTAGACATATAGTGTAATTATGTACAATAGTATGTCATTATCTGAATATACATTATACACTCTTAAAGTTATAGTAACGCTGAATCAAGGATAGCCTACCCTGGTCCTCAAGAGCTATCAATTGTGTATGTTTTAGGGATATCTCACCTGGTACACAGGTGGACCTATTAGTGGCACATTCACTTGAGCCCTTTGAGTGCCAGAGAGGTATCCAATGTATTGCAGCTCAATGCATTGGATACATTTCTGGCACTCAATACATTTCTGGCACTCAAAGGGGTTGACTGGCCTACCTGTGCTCATTCAAGGACATCCTGCATATATCGACTGTTGGTAGATCTTCAGGAGATGGATTCTATTACAGATGCTAATTGTATCACTGCATTTATCTCCAGGTTACCCCATAGACTTCAATAGGAAAATGTTTGCTAAAACGGGTGTTAACATTTAGCACTTGCAGTAGCGTCCAACCCCAGGACCACAGTTAGTTAACCCTGCACTACATGCTGAAAACTATTTAATTCAGGATTACCCTGTTGAGTATAACAAGGGTACTGCTTTTACTGAAAAGTTATAGCAGCTTAAACCTGCATTTTGTGGGTGCAATATTAACATGGCCTGGAATTTTATGGTGGTACTGTTGCTAGGTATCCTTTTAAAGTGTCACACACTATTGTCGACCAACTAAACGGTGCATTAACCATGTCACCTGGATGAAAAGGGCAAATCTCTCGCACACCACCAAGATGAAATAGTCCTGAAAGGAGGTATGGACCATAATTCCTTAACCCCCTTTTTTTCAGCAATATGGATTCAGGGGTCTCTGTGTGGCATGCAGCTGCATGAGGACCCCTAAATTCCATGATGTGCCAGGACCGTCATGGGTAAGTTTGCATCAGGGGAGGGCTGGCCTGGGGGGCAGGGGGGCTATTGCCCCCTGGGCCGGTCATATGTCTGGGCTGGTGGGCCACTGCTCCTCACTAAATCTCCCAATTGCTGCTATAAATGGAGCTACACTAGTGATAACATAGAACTTAAAATTGAAATGGAGCTACACAAACACCACCACAGAGGAACAATCCAAATGGAGCTACACTAGTAGCAAAACCCATTCCCTTGTAAGCTCTATAGTATAAATAGTGTAGTATTACTTAAATTGTAAGCTTTGTAGGAGCGCACTAGTGTATCCTCTTTTCAGCTGTAAGCTCTGTGGTATCAGTTGCCTTACTTCACAACATTAATGCCAATTTTAAAATTAACAAAAGGGGGTGGGCTGGGACATTGGGCTTGAGCGATATAGAAATGGGCCACTTGACTGAATTTGCCCCCTGGGCCACAAGTTGTCAGCCCTCCCCTGGTTTGCGTTAAGGACCAATGACGATCCTGGCACATCATGGAATTCAGGGGTCCTCATGCAGATGCATGCCACACGGGGACCCCTGAATCCATATTGCGGAAAAAAAAGCTCCATGGTCCTTAAAGGAGCAGTACATTTTTTTAATGAAAACCTATATGTTATAGAGCTTTTCCTGCTGAGTAAAAACAAGGGTACTCCCACCACTATCAACTGTTTTATTCAGACTTTACAAACTTTTTTGTAGTTCAAATAACCCGAAAGTGAATTTACTGTGTTCACTTCCTGATTGTTCTGACAGGAAGCAATTTGGCATTTTCTATCACATTCTATGGAGAACTGTAAGTCACTGACTTCCACCAAGTACTGAATCTAAATCAGATACTTTTACAGCCCTGAATATTGAATACTGAATCAGTTGCGGATATATAAATGTTGACAAAAGCATCATGTTTGCGCATCACTTGTTTAATGAGGTTATCTTTATCTATTGTTAGGACTTACAACACAATATGAAAACATTGTAGATGTGAAATATGTGACAAACCTAAGGGGTTTGCAAACCTTTTGTCATCATTGCTTTACAGTTATATGTTAACTTGTCCTTTATTTAATGGGTTAAAAAATGCAATTTAAATAAATAGTAATTTGTATTTTTCTCTTATGGTGCAGATGATTGCTCCACCTACTTTGTGCATATGGCCCCCGAGGCAGATGAAATGCAAAATAGTCACTCATATTAATCCACACACTGTGTGTGAGGGTACATGGAGCAGACACACACACACAGATGCACAGAATGACACATTAAAGCAAAACTATCATGCTTAAAGGGGAACTACCACCCCTCACAATCTTTATCTTCACTAAGTCCCCATCTGGCGACTAGCTGCTTAGTAGCGCTAGTCGCTAGAATAATTACCTTATTTAATAGATTTCTGCTCTCTTCCATAGGTGACAAGCAGGATGGAGCCCGGACATCTTGCCATTGTGACGTCTGTGCAGTCAGCTGGGTCTAGGAGGCGTTGCTAGGACCCATTTGGCTCCGGCTGGGACTGACAGCACAGGCGCGCGGACGTCACATTGGCAAGATGTCCACGCTCCGTCCTGCCTGTCACCTATGGAAGAGAGGAGAAATCTTTAAATAAGGTAATTATTCTGGCAACTAGCGCTACTAAGCAGCTAGCTGCCAGATGGGGACTTAGTGAAGGTAAAGATTGTGTGGGGTGGTAGTTCCCCTTTAAATAAGTCATTCCCATTTAATTGTTAGTAGCTTCTTAATCATGGGAATAGCGTTATAACATTTCTTAAGAGCCGGCATAAGTTGGAATCATAACATTGTACACAACTTACATCAGTAGGACAGAGCAGACATCTTGCCGAAGGGTGATCTGTGCGCATGCTCTGTCCATTCCTTTCTCATCTCTGATTGTCAAGATGTCCCACTGATGTAAGTTGGATACAACGTTATGATTCCAACTCATGCCAACACTTAAGCAACTTTATTACACAATTTCTATGAATAAAAAGCTAACAATTAATTGGGGATAACTTATTTAAGCATGATAGTTACGCTTTAAGAGCCACACGTTGTCAGATTCACAGAGGTACACACTGTTGCACACACAGATATGCACACACAAACAAACACATTTCAGACATCTACATTCATATCCACACCCCATTAAACACACACACACACACATCCATATACTCAAACATATACACATCCATGTATTCAAATACAAAAATACACACATACACACACTCATCCACATTGCATTACACACATTCACACACACTCAAGCATATACACACATATCCATATACCACCAGCACTTTAGAGATTTTACACATACAGATTAGGCAAATGTGCTGAACAGACTACAGCAAATGGCATCAAGCATTCCAAGCTGTGTTCTTCCTTGAGCACAAGCTGTAATAGCACAGAAGACAGATTCTGATCCAATATACACAACCTGTTAGGATCTGATTGATGAGGTGCAGCTTTAGAGCACCAAGTCTTAACCCTTCAATGCTGCATACATTTTCCTGAGAAGTGCATCCATCTTGCACTGATTTAGAATTGTTTCTGCTTAACGCTTGGAGGACGAAAGAGGTGAGCAACAAATTGCTTTGTAATGTGTTGGGTACTACTCTGGGCCTCTAAGAGTTAAGTGAAATGTAAGATGAAAGGGGATTCTGATGTTAAAAGGGGGACTGTGAAACAGAATTGGCAGTGAAGGGGATTATGGGGTGAATGTGTGAATCTGCCAGGTCAGCCTCATTGGCTTTAGCCGCCAACACCAGTGGCTGCACTTCTGGGTACATGTCAGAGCAATGGTAGTGAATTGATGCACCTCTAGCTATCACCATTTCCAACCAGTTGTTCAACAGCAGTAGGTACAACAATTCACTACTTCTGTGTATTTGATCCCTGTAGTATGTACCAGTGGACACAGTCCTCCAGAGTAAAGACTTTAAAGCTAGCAGGTCCTTTAGGACTACCCTATGGCATGAACAGGGAAATTACACAAAGTAACAGCATTTATTCTCTCCCTTGTTTATCTATGGCAGTTAACATGTCGTACAAGAAAGGAATTCCCTGAAAGCCCCGGAACTGTTCCATTCTAGCACCTGGTTTAGCACAGAATTACATTTCTACATGCACCCTGTTGTGTTGCAGTGTTCTGCACACACAAGTGGGAACGTTCTTAACTCTTTAGAGTGCTGGATGCTACTAGGAAGTAACATGATGCTGTATCTTATAGAGTGTCATGTTATCAGTAATGCAAGGCTGCTTTCTGTGTACTGCTAGTTACAAGGCATCTGTGCTATAGGAAGTGTGAGGCTGCTGGTTGTGGGCTGCTGGTTGCAGGGTATCTGTGCTATAGGGAGTATGAGGCTGCTTGCTGTGTACCATGGGCATCCGGAGGGGGGGGCACTTGCCCCCCCTACAATTACCCTCCGCCATATAAATAAAGGGGCTAGATGGGCTGGCCTGGGGGTCAAATTATGGCTTTGCCCCCCCCTAGAAAAATGTCTACGGACACCACTGCTGTGTACTGCTGGTTACAAGGCATCTGTGCTATAGGGAGTGCAAGGCTGCTTGTTGTGTGCTGCGGGTTGCACGTTTTCTGTGCTATAGGTAGTGCAAGGCTGCTTGTTGTATGCTGCTGGTTGCACATTTTCTGTGATATAGGGAGTGCAAGGCTGTTTGTTGTGTGCTGTGTGTTGCACGTTTTCTGTGATATAGGGACTGCAAGGCTGCTTGTTGTGTGCTGCGGGTTGCATGTTTTCTGTGCTATAGGGAATACAAGGCTGCTTGTTGTGTACTGTGGGTTGCACGTTTTCTCTGCTAAAGGGAGTGCAAGGCTGTTTGTTGTGTGCTGCAGCTTGAACGTTTTCTGTGCTATTGGGAGTCCAAGGCTGATTGTTGTGTGCTGCGGTTTGCACGTTTTCTGTGATATAGGGAGTGCAAGGCTGCTTGTTGTGTGCTGCGGGTTGCACGTTTTCTGTGATACAGGGAGTGCAAGGCTGCTTGCTGTGTGCTGCTGGTTGCACATTTTCTGTGATATAGGGAGTGCAAGGCTGCTTGCTGTGTGCTGCTGGTTGCACATTTTCTGTAATATAGGGAGTACAAGGCTGTTTGCCTTGTGGTGCTGGTTGCAAGTATTTTGCGATATAGGGAATACAAGTATGTTGTGGGTCTTTTGAGCAAAAAATAATGCACAATTTTGGAGCAAATAAACCACACTACATAGCAAAAAACAGAAATCTCTAAAATCCCATTGATTTAATTAGGGCTTTTAACCCCATGAATACTAGAGTGGCATCCAATGCATTGCAAATCAATGCTTTGGAGACCTCTCTAGCATTTAATGAGTTAAAATCCCCATGGAATTTTAATGTCCTTCCTCTGATATAGTTCATATATAGTTCCACTCTATAGTGTTTTTATTACCTCAGTAAGCCTTTGGAAGGCTTGTTTTTTGGTTGACGCACTCAATAAAAATATATTTCTTCAGAAAGAATTTGTATTTTATCATTATTGTCCATCTGAGTAATTGACTATATTCCTCTGATTTATCCTCTGCCATAGATGAATGTGGACTCTTATGCACTGAACATATCCTATTTGTACACATCAAGACTGATAATAAAATGCAAAATAATGTTTTTTGAAATAGGCAGATGTCTGATATTGGTAGCTAGTATGTCATCACATTGACACATACATATTCACAGAGAGGATTGTGGGCTTAGATAAGATCTCTGCTCACATTTGATACACAACACATATGAAAAGCAGTACAAAAAAAAATCTTATTTCTCTATTGAACAGCCATTTGCAGAGCTTATAAACACTGAATTATTCACCCACAGCCATAAAATGGTGTCATCTCAGATTCCCATGAAAGACCATTTTAGAAGATAAATGGTCTTATATGCTGCATTGGATTATTCTGCTATGATTGCCCTGAATTCTCTGAACTTGAAAAAGAAATTATTAGCTGAAGGGTTTATCAAGTTGAAGCTGTCAGAGTACAAAGCACAGTTTTTATGCTGCACTCCTCCTTGTGGTAGAAATGTTATTAGGGCTGGATTTCCCATTAGGCAAACTTGGCAACAGCTTAGAGTGGTACATTTTGAGGAGAGCCTTACTTGTGCTGTTCCCACCCACATTGTGCTGTGGGTGTGGCCAGTGTGCACTAGACATAAATTCTTGGTTTATGATGGTTGGTATATTTTATTGAATATTATTTGTTTGCGTGCTTGAGAGGTCTCCAACACATTGTAAAGCTTTTTTGTGATTTTCTATTATATAAGGGTATTTTCTGTTCAAAGAAAGAGTGAGTGGGGCAAAGGGTGGAGTCGGGTAAAGCTTGCTGGTGCAGCCATGGGTAGGACAAAGACCACCAAAGTTATCCTGACTACAGACACCTGAGATGTAAATCCAGCTCTGCATAATGACCAATCACAGAGACAGCAAATACTCAGTGCATAAGGGGAGGTAAACAATGCTCAGGACACCAAAGTGAATGCATGCATATGATTCCTTGCATAACCAAGAGCTGGAAATGATCTTCAAGTGCTACACCTGCATATTGCAAATTTATAGGCCAAAATTCTCCACATAATGTATCTTTTGCCAAGCAAAAGTCAGTAGGGCAGTGTATGGGCATTTTTAGATGTTACTTTCCTTTTTTCTGCACATGCTATGGGGCAGGCATGAAGGACTTGATGGCATTACAGTCTTAACAAGGATTAATTACACCTGTATGAATAACAGAGACATATGCTCTAGCACATACCCTGATGTGCAGCCTTTGGTGCTGAAGGCTAATGCTAGTGGAGCTGGGATGGCATATTTAGTCATTCACCCCAAAGAAGTGGGAAGATATCAGGTGGACAATGTTCAGAAAAAGGTTATTACATTTAGCTAGCTCTTGCAATGGTAAACTGTAATTTGGTTGCATAGAACCATTGAAGCACTATGCAGGTGTGGGCAATGTTTGTCTCTCCAGCTGCTGTTAGATCAACAAAAGCTAGAGGTAAGTAATTTGCTCTTTTTGACCATTTATCTGGACAGATGTAAGCAGTGCTTGCCTCTCCAGCTTCTGTTAGACCAACAACCTCTAGAAACACATTAGCTGTTGGAGAATAGAAGGGAATGGTGGTCTAAAAATTGCTTGGAAACTGGCTGAAGAGGAGTTTTAGTTCAACAACATCTGTACAGCTAAAGTTTCCCCACCTTTGGCTCTTAAATAACAATGCAGAATGCATCTTTTATTATAGGCCTCTTGCATGAGAACCATTATGTCAGTTGTTTAATGTTTTCATATAATGTTTTGATTGATCAAGTACATTTGTGTGCACAATTAAAATTGCTTTTATGTTGTTCAGTAGAGATTTGTGAACACAATCAACTTTTTTGTATAAACTTTTGATCGATCATATGCAATGGATCTTTTTCTATGTAAAATGTTGTTTGAGAGCTCTTTGTGCATAGTATCAACTTTTTCATAACTAACTTTTGATCAATTAACTTTTTTTCACTGAAATCCTTTGCTCTATAGAGCTCCTTGTGCACAGTCATTCTTATTTTTAAGTACAATATTTTGTTCACTTGAGCATGCTTTGCACACACTTTCCACAGTCTAATGTTTAGTTAATTTGAACAAGCTTGATAGGCACTATCAAACTTTTTTTTTTAAAGGTAATGTTTTGTTCATTTGAGCTTGCTTCCTTTGAATGGTTGATAAATACTTCCATTCTTTCATTCTGTTAAGCTATGTCTTAGATCAAATGAGCTTAATTTGGGAAGGAAATGGCAGTCAAGTTCTTATGCCAGAGTGTGAAACCCATTTCAATGGGCTTAACATTTTAACACTGACATACACCTACATTTCTCATCACACATGCATGCACACAGTCACATAAACTCAGCCACTACTAGTGCACACCACATTTGGAGCATCGTGATTGGAAGACAGCAGTAATTGTATTCCTGTGAAAACAAGTCATTTGCTGCATGTTTCTTTCTGTGGCTGAATTTTTTACTAATTTCTAATCACCATCAACAAGTGGTAAATAAAAACAAATAGTTCCCCATAAGATCTATCTGAGCGCAAAAGCTGGTGGATATCAACAAGTGATTTAAATTGACTGATCGAAAAGCAATGCATTAGGTAAATAAGTTAAAATCCTATCTAAAGGGATAGTAATACTTCATTTTATCTTTATTTTATTTTGTAGGCATTAAAAAACATGAAGAACAATATAAGTCTTATCTCTCAAACCTTTATGGTTTGAGAGCTATTCACAAGCAAAATTTCCCCTCCCGTCCCTTTTACCTAGTGTAAGCTATCTCTTCTCAGATGTGGAATGCAGTCCATAGACCAGACAGATAACAGCAGGGTACAATCTTCTTCCTATGAGAACAATGAAAGCCCTTCCCCCCTTGACAAGTTTTTCAGGTTTTTCCCTTATCTTAATTGAAGATTGTCCCTCTCTGCAATCCACCTGGGCACCTCCCTTCTGATTTGCCTGAGCAGTGTTACATCAGTAAAAGGGGCAGGAAGGGGAGACTTTGTCATTGAATTACTATTGAACTACAACTCTGACAGGATTGAAATAACACTCTCCAATTACTATGATGATTAATTAGAGCTGCTTTTATTATGAAACATTACTATCCCTTTAAATTAACAGGAATATTTATGCTCTGTATTTACTTATTTAAAAATTGTTTTACCAGCAAGAATATATTGCAGTTTCTCTAGTTTTCAAGGATGTCTTCAAGAGGATTTACAATAATAGTTACATATTTATTCACAAGTAAAAGAAGAAAAATGAATATAACACATTAGCATTTATACACAATTACATGGTGTTTTTAAATACCAAAAGGAATTATTTTGAGGCATTTTAAACTGGCAGAAAATTAGATTTCTCTGGTAGGTTATTCCAATCTTTCAGAGCTAGTGTTTAAATTTTGTTCACAAGCATTTCTAAAATGGTATAACATAAATGGATAGTAATGTTTCATAATAAAATCAGCTCTAATTAATCATCATAGTATTTGGACTTTGGAGACTGTTATTTCAATTCTGTCAGATTGTAGTTCAAGAGTAATTCAATGACAAAGTATCCCCCTCCCGTCCCTTTTACTGATGTAACACTGCTCAGGCAGAGCAGAAGGGAGGTGCCCAGGTGGATTGCAGAGAGGGACAATCTTCAATTAAGATAAGGGAAAAACCTGAAAAACTTGTCAAGGGGGGCAGGGCTTTCATTGTTCTCATAGGAAGAAGATTGTCCCCTGCTGTTATCTGTCTGGTCTATGGACTGCATTCCACATCTGAGAAGAGATGGCTTACACTAGGTAAAAGGGGCGGGAGGGGAAACTGCTTGTGAATATCTCTCAGACCATTAAGGTTGAGAGATAAGACTTATATCGTTCTTCATGTTTTTTTAATGCCTACAAAATAAAATAAAGATAAAACAAAGTATTACTATCCCTTTAAGTTTATTCTACACCACAGATAATTGTTTAGATCATTTAGGAAACACTGTAGATTACATTTCTTAAAACATCTAGTAACTTCGATGCATAATTTGATTGCTTTATCTTCCGAACATATTACTTAGGAAGTGATCACTTAAATAAATTTTCTAGTCTGCCCGAGTCATGGATTCTTGTTGAACAGGATGAAAGGATCCTGTCCAGCAATGTATGGTTTTTAATGCGAATAGGAGAGGAGATTAGTTGTATTAAATTCAATGCCTTCACCCTTTGAGTAACAGTGAGGTAGCCAACGCATTGCAATGGAATGTGTTGGCTACCTCTCTGGTACTCAAAGGATGAAAAGAATCTTACATTACTGTGGTCCAACCAAATAATGTTAAAGTTTCCAAGAACAGCTTCCTTTCCTTGTTTTGATTGGCAATCTCTTTGAGGAGGTGATTTAAGTCTAAGGGCCATATATTCAAAGAGGTAGAGAAATAGCTCTTGTCGTTTGTAACGACTTTTCAAAGTATAGTGTCATTGGGATCATTAATATTTTCAGAGAGCGTCGGCTGTGATTGGAAATATGTCGTTTGTCCTGACTGAAATTGTCGTATGGAATAACAAAAAATGTCTTAACTAAAGACAAAAATGTCTTAACAAAAATGTCTTAAAAAATGTCTTAACTAATGACAAAAATGTCTTAAGTAAAGACAAAAATTCTCACATTCAGAACACATTCCCTCCACTTTTTTCTTAACGTACAAATCTCGTCTTTTGAAAGACATTTTTTTGTTGTTAGTTACAACAAATTTTCTTTTCCTCTATACAACACTAGAGAATAGTTTAGCCATGCCCTAGCCACGCCCTTTACCCGTCAATTCTGGAGTTGTGTCATACACAACGGACATTACTAGTTTTTTGTCGCATATTCTATAGAAAATATGTCGTTCATGCGTTCAATTACTTATTTTTGTCTTTCATACGATATTTTTTTGTCGTTATCCCTTTGAACATAGGGCCCTATGAGGTAAAATAAGAGAAGTGTAGGACACTGCAAATCTCTTCTAAGTGTAGTAAGTGAGTACCTCATTTATTAAGGAGTTCGAAAAATGAATAAACATAATAAATATATATAATACATAAGTACAGAGGAAATCATAGAAAACACAAGAGGTATTCCACTAGGTCAATATAAGAAAGATCTTGCTGTGTGGTCTGTGGCCAGTTTGGATCCTCTACATGTGTATCTCGACAAGAAGACTGTGTTAAAACGTAACAGTAAAGATATTCCATGTAGGATCCTCTCAGTGAGAGTGGAGATAAGTGATTATTGATAGTAAGGAAGGGGAAAACAGCTTTCATTCTCCACATAAGCAACACCAAAAAAACAAATTAAATGTTTATTTATTAATAAAATTGCCATTTCCATACATTCTCAGAAAGTGTATAAACACAAATTCACCGAACAACAGTTGCGTCTTTTAAACTGAAAGGTATCTCAGGGGAATGAATTCTGGCTCATTTTACAGTTTGCTATAAACAAACATGGGTTTATTATGGACACAGATGACATAGTCCATTAAAAGCTGTATCTATAACAGGAGATGTCTCTTGGGATCAGTATGATAATCATGTTCACAGTCAAACACTCTGTATTATACAGACAGGTATATAGGATTAAATCCTGTGGGTCCTTCACATTATTCCCACACATACCAGCATCCCTTTTAGGACTTCTAATCCCACTGAAATTTACAGTATGGCTCTTATACCTATCCTCAGTTCTGGCATGCAGAGAGGCTGATATTCTAACGTGACATGGACCAATTTTGAAGCAAACCAAACACATCATTGTGGTCAAATTAAAATTTCCAAGAATTCACATTGATTTAAACAGGGCTTTTAGCCCCTTGAGTGATAAAGAGTTTGAGGGGTTCAAGGTGGTTAACCCTTTGAGCGACGGAGAGGCACGCAACGCACTGCAAAGCAGTGCATTGCGTACCCCTCCTGCACTCAATGAATTTAAAGTCCCCAAAAGTGAACTTGTGTTGCTTCATAATTGCTCCAGTTCACCATAGTACTTCAGTACAAGAGTCTACACAGTAAAGTCAATCATGTCCAATGCCTTAAAATACATTATTCATCTCTTAATTTAATTTTGTCTTTAAAACAACACATTTTCAAAGATATAGACACGTTTCAATACAAGGATCTCTGTGGTGAGCTATTCATTCCAAGGCCTGATCAAATGACCAAAGGACATCCCTGGAAATTAAAGGAAAGGAGGTTTAGACTTCAGCAACAGCGAGGTCTGTTAAATTATGGAATTCCTTGTCCAAGGATGTGGTAATGGCTGATACAATGGATACATTTAAGAGAAGATTAGATACATTTATTTCAAAAGGGAAAATACATGGTTATACTATGTATTAGCAGGCACATCAGGAAGGTCTGATAAAGACTAACTTATTTGGTAGCAGGAAAGCTATATAATTCTTCTGACACTGGATTATGAGGCAGTGGCTGAACTTCATGGACTTGTGTCTTTTGTCAACCTAATTTACTATTTTACTACTATGTTAAATTTTGTTATTATTTAAGGCCATGACCGTCAGTTTTAAAGGAATGGTTTTAAAACTGAGTGTGGTCAGATGAAATGTCTAAAAAATTGTATGTGTTCAAAAATGACATAATTAACTCCAAATTTAAATCTAAAACTTAACTGCAATTTAAAAGTGGAATCATTTTGGGCAAACCAACTACATCATAAGGGAAAATATAAAAATCTCCAGAATTCAGTTAAATGTAGATTTAACCCCTGGAATGCTAAAAATGTCTGTAAGCCATTGCTTCTTCAGCTGCCCCTTTTTACATAAGGCCCAAAAGTGTTTATAGAAAAGGGTTTCCTCTGTTTGCTGACAAAACGGTGCTAATACTGATATATATTGTCAAAAGTGGAGTTAAGCTTTTGAAAACGTTGTGTCTAAAAGAAAAAAAGAGAAATTGCAAACACCCATTTTTGAACATAGGACAGTATATGCTATTTCACTGGCTTCATTCTGTTTGCTTTGCCATCTAATCAGACCAGATCCTGTCAAATGCTATCTGTATTGACTCCCTAAATGTTAGAGATGTCTCCAACATGCATTACAGATTGGAGCATCCAAGGGATTAAATTCAGTTATCTATTTCTGTGTCCAAAAGTTAATCCACTTCTAATGATTCACTTCAGATTTTATCACTATTCCCTGTGTACATTCACTTCGAATAAATCCTTGGATCTACATCTCTATACTTAGCAAGCATGCTGGCTATGTTAAAATAGACTGACCAAGCTATACCCTATTTCTAAGGCCACTATTCATCAAAAGATAAATGGCTGAATGCTCAAGGAAATACTAAGATTTTCTTGTGTATGCACACATTCATTAATGTCTGCATTGTATCGTGCGCTCGCTCATTCTTCAGTGAACTCTCTGAGGCAGACACTTTTATACACATATGTTATCTGAGTATATGTCATGGTAATGGCAGCATTTGCACCATATTTATTTCTTGTTTCCACGCCTTGAATGCACAAGATAGGGAAATATCACCAAGCAGGAATTAATAATACACAAAGGTATCTGCCAGTGACAGAGGTGAATAGTAGCACCTTGGATGCACTGCTCTTCCCACACTGATGAATTCAGGCCTAAGCCCACATCTAAATTAGTGCTGAGTTGACCACCATATTCATGGGATGAGCTAAATTTTCTTTAGACATACACAATTGGGGGAACAATCTATTTTACACATGCAAGAGTAGAAGGTTTAGTGTTCCCAGACAGAACGCAAACTCCAGAAGCATTCTGGGAACAACTTTCTGAGAATTGAACAGCCTTGCTTCCTTTTTTTTAGTAAACGTATTCTATAAGCTTCTCATTCTACTTAACCTGACACCTCTTCTGCTTTATTAAAATGTATGTAATGTATTTATTATTGCATATAAAGCCAGCTTGGCAGGACATTTGTTTTTTAAAAGGATAGTAATAGTTTGTTTTATCATTATTTTATTTTGTAGGCATTAAAAAACACGAAGAACGATATAAGTTTTTTCTGTCAAATCTTTATGGTTTGAGATATATTCACAAGCAAAGTTTCCCTTCCCTCCCCTTTTACCTAGTATAAGCCATCTCTTCTCAGATGTGGAATCCAGTCCATAGACCAGACAGATAACAGCAGGGGACAATCTTCTTCCTATGAGAACAATGAAAGTCCTGCCCCCCTTGACACGTTTTTCAGGTTTTTCCCTTATTTTAAATTAAGATTGTCCCTCTCTGCAGTCTACCTGGGCACCTCCCTTCTGCTCTGGCTGAACAGTGTTACATCAGTAAAAGGGGCGGGAGGGGGATACTTTGTCATTGAATTACTCTTGAACTACAACTCTGACAGTACTGAAATAACACTCTCCAAAGTCCAAATACTATGATGATTAATTAGAGCTGCTTTTATTATGAAACATTACTATCCTTTTAAGTACCTGAATGCTACTGAAAGAATCCAATGATATATTCCACAATGTGCTTGACTGCAAGAGCTTAAATGATCTTCATAAAAAGAAACATGTGCTGTTTTGCTTTCTACTTCCACTGCTGTCAGTTGCTTTATTCAAAAAGTATTACAACTCAAACTGACACAAGGTGGTGGCACTGTTTCTATCACATTCTATGAAGAACTGTAGCCAAAAAGACTGTCTGCACACCAGATAAAGTCTATGGACAACAGATGTAACTGTTGCTAACAATTTAATATATACAATGGAACAGTTTGAACTTTAACCCTTTGAGTGACAGAAAAGTATCTGATGTAATGCTACTGAATGGAGTATGAGATATATCAGACACATCCCTCACTACATGGTATGTTTTTTCCATAATAAAAATGTATTTCTCCTTTAAGCATGGGTACTTCTGCCCAGCAGAGTGAGATATGCATACAAGTCTCATTCCATAATCGACTTCAAGCAAGATAATGTCTTGAGGACATGAAGAAAACATGACAGAGAGAGTGAAGAGGAGGCCATTAGGGTAAATTAGAAACAGTCACTTTATGTTACAAATAGTGTTTAACAGGATTTTATCTACCTCTTTTTTAATGAGCTAGGAGATTGCAGTAGATATTAGACCATTAGCAAGAGGACACATTTTGCCAAGTTCTCATTCTGATAATATTTCTGAAGCCAGAAAGTGTCCTTCAAAAATGAGTAGAAAATGTAACTTCTCTCTCAGTGATAATAAAGAAGTCACATACAGACAGCAGTGGCGTAACTATAGGGGTCGCACCTGCGACGTGGTCCGTGCACTCCAGGGGCCCGGCCTCCCCCTCCACCTGGGGTCCGCAATCTCCCGCCAGCACTCTAGTAATGCAGATTGCTGGGAGATGACATCATCTCCCAGTGCTTTGCATTACTAAGAGGACCATGCGGGAGCTCCAGGTAGGAGGGAGGGGCATTGTGGGGATTGAGGTGCATTGTGGAGGGGGTCAATGTGGTTGAGGGGGGCCAATGTGGTGGGGGGGTCCATGGCACTTCTTGTACCAGGGCCCGGAGGCTTCTAGTAACGCCTCTGATAGAGAGGTTGAGTGACCAGTTCAAAACCCATTTAAAAATTAGACTATCACGGAACATAAGAATTAATTGTTGAGCCCAACCTTCCCGATTTCTGTCTAACTTAAATCCCAAGATTCTGTCAGATCCAAGGCACACTGGACCTTACACATAAAGGCCAAATGCACCAGTTCTGGGGACCACCATCTGGATCACAGGGGACAAATACTACCAAAATACACAATGTTTCACAATGCATTGGAGACCTCTCCAGCACTCAAGGGGTTAAATATCCCAATTTAAATAAGTGGGTATTTAGGGAATTTCAGTTTGTCTAATATGGTGAAGTTGGTTTGCATCAGCATTTCTCCCTTTATATTTAAGAACCATTCTGATATATGCTTCTACAACCACATAAAATCAGAAGCACTGGGTATTTATTTGTATCCGTCACATTCTTGTCATTGCAATAGCAAAAAACAATGTTTCTCTGACAAGTCTAAAATAATGCACTCTTTTTTCCCCCCGGCACGCTCCCAGTTACATGGAAGGATGATCAGCTTAATAGCTAATTAGGGAACTGGTAAGTTATTCTCAAGAAAATAGCTCAATAAGAAGAATGCTAAAGATTTATGAAGATATGTATCAGGAGTGGGAAAGGATATTAAGGGTCAGTGATAAAATGAGCTATGGTAAGGCACTACACAAATTATGCATGGATTATATTGCAGACCTACACTTTTTTTGCAAAAATCCAAACTTAGGTTTATCTGAAGTATGTTTATATTTAAAAAATACTAAAATAACTCTAGGGAATCCTAAGGGTTATGAAACTTTATATCCAGATACAGAGATTCTAGGTTGCATTTAAAGAAGTACTATAAAAAAAAATGTAATTATCCCACTGCATGGATCACTGGTAACATATTGACCAGATTTATAGAAGTGCTGAAATAAAATGCAAATATTTAAAAATGTGGCACTAAAATAATGTATGAGCGAGAGTAGGAATAGACAACTTTTGGCTCCCTAGTTGTTGAGACCTCTCCCATCATCACCAATATTGCCTTCCCTGGTTTAGACCAAGGATGGACAGCATGCTGCCCAGTGCCCTCCAATGGGGAGGTGCACTGAGGTTTTATTAAGAGGTGATAACAAAGACATACATTCTCTTATATGATTACCTCTGCAATTCAGTGTTACTCTATGTAACCTATGTGCTAACAAAGATCTCACCAGTGTGTAGGAACCATAAAACTTAGGCATTTCACAGTTTATTGTTTTAGATATGTTATCTCCTCTACATCACACCTTAGCGCATAAGCCCCCAAATGTAGTTATACATGGATGGCTGAGGATGATGGCTGCTGCAGTCGGATTTCCACATATTGATTGATCATTCTAAGATTCATTTTTGTCTTTTAAGATTTCTCATTCTAAGACCAATATTTTTTGAAAAGTGTTCTTTGTTACTTTGGATTGGGACTTGGAGTTTTACCCTGTGTCTCTGTTATGCGCCTTTTTGTATGGTCCACCCCCCCAGGAACGTGGTCCCCTTCTGGTTCATCAGTTAGGCCTTTCACTTTTAATTTCTCTTCAAGATGTGTATTTCTAATTTTGGTTTGCAAGTTGATGAATTTGAGGCCAGTCCTTCAGGATTGGCTTGGCTATTGAAGGGTTCACACCAGTGGCCTTATGGTATATTTTCCCCGGGCTTTAACTTGATTGCACCCATTAGGCTTCGGTTTAGCCATCTGATGGGGAACAAGTAAGAGTTGGTTACCTCATAGGGTCTAGAGTTCATGCCTGGTCTAAAAGTTGTTTGATACTTCTTTACTCAGAAGTAGTCTTCACTTTATACCTACACTGAGCTACCTTGAAAAGTCTGTCAGGCAACAGAAGACTCCACAAGTAACCAATCTACTTAATCTCCGTGTCTACCAACAAACTAATTTTCCCAGTGTACACTAAGGCTGATATACGAAGACAAACCTGGAACAATTTTGCTCAAACCAACTGTTCTATATGTGACAATTAAAAATTCCCCTAAATTCCCATTACTTTTAATGGGGCTTTTCACACTTATCACATTGCAAATGGGTTAAAAGCCATTGTGCCCATGGCACAATCAATTTTCCCCAGAATAACCCTAGTACTTCTTACTACCCTGGTCTCAATGTGAACAAAGGGCTGCTGATTTACTTATTAGCCCTCTGACAGAAGGTTGTCAAATGCAGTGTTGAATTTAGACTTAGACCAAGAAGGCCTGGGCTTCAGACAGCATTTTGTGGTGCTCTGGCAGCTCAAATTCCTTATTATATAGCAATTTAATTTTCTTGTCTCAATGGTCCATCGTATAGCCATACAGACCCCTCCATTTACATTGTGTAACTGCAAAATTGTTCACTTTGCAAGTATAGTGGTATGTTGCAGGTTGGTCTTGCAGTATAAGGGTTAACATATATGTTTTTTCCCCTGATTTGATATTTTCAAGTTACTTGCCAAATATTTTGAAACTAATAATATAAATATAAATTCTTGAACACTTTAAGAGCTTCTGAGTATCTAGAAAAAGAGTATGTTATCTGTGGAAGGGGCAGGAAAAAATGAGGTAGTGGCAAAGTATGTAGAGGGGGGTGCTTGCACTTGGTTGGGCCTAGGGCAGCAGAAAGCCTAAGTACATTACCGATTCGATGCAAAACTCAAAGGATCAGTAATGTAATATACTAATAAGGTGCTAATAAAAGTACAAGCAGCCTATTATAGGCTTATGTATTAGAGGACACCCATGTTATAACGTATTTTATATTGTTTCACTATGCATAGGAAATAGAAGTACCATGGGATGGCTACTGAAAAGGGAGACACATAGGGCCTTGTTTGTCAAGCTAAAGACTGGCAAATCTGGAGCAAACTCATTACATTGTGGGGTTGAAATAAAAGTCATGCAAGTTACATTTGATTTAAATGTGGATTTAGTCCTGTCTAGTATTCAGGGGGTTAAAAGCCCAATTTAAATCAAAAGGAATTTGTAGAATTTTCAGTTCCCCCTATGGTGCAGTTGGATTGCACCTCTTAGCACTGGTCAATAAGACTCTTTGTTTAGCCACCTCCCACAATATCAGATATGGCCTGGGGCACTTCTCCGATCAGAAATACATCCCTGCATCTCGCTAAGAAAAAATACAAAGAGTTTTAAGGGATAGAACGTGAAAATAATTATATAAATCCTTATGAATCAATACAAACTGGTTAAAAACCCCATTTAAATAATAGGGATTTTAGGAATCATAATCTCTCTGTCATGGTTTGACTGATCTGGTCTAACAATCAGCTGTTGATTACTACTGCCTTTCATTTCCTGTGTCAGGCTGAGTCAGCTGATGCTTGACGAACTGCCTTGACCTTTCAGTTTCCATGGTTACTCACCTGACTGTTATCAGCCAACCCATCACAGGGTATTTAAAGCAGCTAGGCTCACTTCCTCCTTGCACTTTTGTCTGCTTCTGGCTGTAAGTGCGTTCTCCTGAGTTCCTGATTTTCCGTGCATGCCCTGGCTTCCTCTGATGTCCCCTCTGGCTCCTGACTCCTGGCTTGTTCCTGAAGTCACTGATCTCCATATTCCTGACCCCGGCTTTTCTGACTACCTGTCTTGGTTCCTGACTCTGGCTTGTCTTTTGGTTTATGCTCCTGGATCATGATTTTGCTTTGTTTGCTTTGGTTATTTTAATAAAGCTGTTTTGCATTTTACAATTTTTGTGTCTGTCTGGTTCCTGGTCCCTAACACTCTCCCCTACAGTGAAGTAGATTTGTCCAATAATTGTACTAGCTTGAAATGATACATAGGCCCATAGTGTGAAAAACATGGCAGATAGATTTACACCCCACCAGGTAGTGAAAAAATGTGAACAAATAAAATCAGCTTTCGTGAAGAAACAGCACTGAGTGCATCTTTATACAAGCGGGTTCCATGATTTATCCAAGCCTTAAAGGTTCTGTATTCCAGATTGGCCACAGGAAAAAGTGGTCCTATGTCTAAGCTCTGTAGCAAACAAATTAACAATTTGTTTGCCATTGATTTTGCAAGTAGCTCCATTGTTTTTATTCACTGTTGTTTTTATTAAATTCAGATACGCTATGAAGTTTCCTAAAAATTCATAACCCAGAACGATTACATTAGACAAATTAATAAACAATCTTTTTAACCTATTGCTTCATGGAACATTTATTTTATTTGCTCATTGCCATGACGTCCTGACTACTGCTCTAAATCAGGTAATGGTACAACTACTATAAGTTGATTTAACAGCTGTATTAGATAGTTTAAGGCTGGTCAAGCTTAAAAATATTGGAAGCAGTTACCAAATCAAGCTCAAATCCTTTTAGTCATATTTAAACACTTTGATTGAGACTTACTGTTGCACACAAGCCTTCTTCAGATCTGCAGTTCCCATTCATTGTTTTGTTGCTGCAGTAGCCTGTGAGCCACCAATGCAATTCTATTTCATTATATAAAAGGAGTGTGTATATCATTCTTGAAGCAGTAGAAAACTAATTCAAGATAAAAGGATATCACTGCAACTGATTACCTCTCTTTTTATGCTAGACAGATCTATGAGCTATTGTTTTGCAGAAAAAGGTAAATCTTGGTCTCTTATAGTGGACCTACCATGCTAAGGCCTCTTTAAAGGGATAGTAATACTTTGTTTTATCTTTATTTTATTTTGTAGGTATTAAAAAAACATGAAGAACAATATAAGTCTTATCTCTCAAACTTTTATGGTTTGAGAGATATTCACAAGCAAAGTTTCCCCTCCCGCCCCTTTTACCTAGTGTAAGCCAACTCTTCTCGGATGTGGAATGCAGTCCATAGACCAGACAGATAACAGCAGGGGACAATCTTCTTCTTATGAGACACGTTTTTCAGGTTTTTCCCTTATTTTAATTGAAGATTGTCCCTCTCTGCAATCTACCTGGGAACCTCCCTTCTGCTATGGCTGAGCAGTGTTACATCACTTAAAGGGGCAGGAGGGGGAGACTTTGTCATTGAATTACTCTTGAACTACAACTCTGACAGAATTGAAATAACACTCTCCAAAGTCCAAATACTATTATGAATAATTGGAGCTGCTTTTATTATGAACCATTACTATCCCTTTAATAGAGCAGCATTCACCTATATATCTTCAGTTACCCCTCTCCAACATTCCACCTCCAATCGGAAGGCAGGAGGGGCATGTCTGATGGACACGGATAGTCATCCATGTGAAAAACACCATAGTCTGGCATGTTACTTTTCATCATGGGTGACAGATCCAATGTATCATTGCTGCATTTGTGCCACTTGTTGTTCAATTGTTTTACAGAGAATGAAAATCTGAATGTTTATAGTACTTGCCATTTTTTTCTGTAAAACAGATAGTTTTTTCTTTTCTTTTTTACTAAGTTAAAGGGACAGTAATGTCCAATAAAATATGCTCAATGTTTTGTGAGGTTAAAAAAATAAACAATATGCCACAAATCCTATCTCTCAAACCTCTATGGTTTGAGAGATATCCTCCGCTAAAGTTCCCCTTTTTCTGATGTCAGCTGTAAAGCTGACAGAAGTAGATCCATGTCGGTCGACACGAGGAGGCTCCTCAGCAGAGCCAAAATCTCGTTATTTAAAAAGAATCACTTCATTGGAACGGTCTACAAAGTGTGCTTGCAAACCAGGCACACTTTGTAGACCTTTTCAATGAAGTCATTCTTTTCCAAGAGGAAGAAGAGTCACAGACTGCGGTACAGAGCAGGTAACTGCAGACTGTCCGGAAGAAGGGTGCAGGGCAGTATTTATTTGTTGAATTTCAGCCAATTAGCAATTTAAAAAAATAAATTAGTACATTATTCCACCTATTCATTATAAAACCTAACTTTTAAGACAAACTTGTATAGTGGTGATAGATCCCCTTTAAGCATATACACTACAACATATGAGCTCTGTCAAGGGAGAGGTCAGAAACTGGCAAACAATAGCCATCGAATCTGACAGAAACTGCTGAGTCACACTGTGAGTCTGAACCTCCAGGAAGTAATCTCGCTGTAATTCACTTCCTGACAATTTGAACTGCTATAATATATGAATGAAACAACTGACAGCAGTGAGATTAGCCTTGTTTTACTCAGTAGGAAAAGCTCTATAACAGGTTTTCATTAAAATAAAAGTTTACTTCTCCTTTAATGCCAGAAAACCCCATATATTTGTCCGATATCAGGGAAACTGACAGTGATGACAACAATGTCTCCTGCATCATGTTGATACTCAGTGTAGATCTTGGTGCAGACTAAAGAAATTCCCTGAAATGCAAGCAGCATTAAGAGGAAATTTTAGGCATATGTAGCTTAGTAAACTGGCATTGACTACATCAACATCTGATTTAGCACAGAATCTGCATCATAGATTCACTTCCAGTTCTCGTGTTTAACACTTTGAGCAACAAAGGGGTATGCAACGCATTGCTTTGCAATGCATTACATACTCCTCTATCACTCAGAGGGTTAAAGCCCTGGGTCTTGTTGCTTGCATGGGGCATGTTATGATGATAATGTCTCTACTGCCTATAGCGCAACTGAACTCCATGATGCACTAATAATACACATAGTAACATAATGGGTTGATCTAAGCCCCATGCCTTTTGTGAACCTGGTAAGAGTCCTTTCAACATGATCCAACATCTATCACAAGCAGAGACGTTCCTATATTTACTTTTAAAACATTGAATGCACTGATGTACAGAACATATTTATGCGTATAGCCCAATTGTTTTACATGATGTGTCACAGGATTAATCAGTACAGATAGAAGTGTTGAGCAATTTAATTTGCAGTTTATAATTAAAAATGTGGTTTGGGCCTGATTAATAAAGAAGGAAAGCTTAGAAGACTTACTGACCCAAATGATGTAATAATTTATATAGTTACATATTCATTTGCAGAGAGGATGCCCTGTATGTGAAATGCATACTAACTACCCTTTCTGTGGGCTATTCCCTGGTGTTTCCATGTTTAATTTGGCTCAATTGCCCTAAAATGGAATTAAATTAATGAGCTTGATTTCTTCAATGCACAAAAGTAATGGTTATTGATGCTTCCACACTTCTGAGAGAAAAGGTGATTTAAGAACCACAGTATAATCTTACTGTAATTATGTAAAAGCCTAGTGTATATCATCTTCTGTGAAATATCTAGATGAGTAAAGCATTTCTAAGAAACAATGAATAATTTAGTATTTGGTGATACTTTTTTTAATTTGGACTAACAGTAAATATTTTAAGACAAGCTTATAAGACATCAACTCTCTCCTCAGGTCAACAGTACTGCTTGACCTGGGGAAGAGAGCTAATCTCTTGAAAAATTGTCTTAAATATAAATTATTAGTATGTTACAAAAAGGTATCGCCAAATAAAGTACTCATTTATTGCTAAAACTGGACTAATATGGCTACTATAATTATTTCTACCCTTTGAGTGCCATGGGGTATCTAACATATTGCAAAGCAATGCAAGCACTGATTATTAGTTTGCTGAGAATGCAAAGAAACATGTGTTACCATTCCCTATAAAATATGCTTTGTCATCCTGCTTATTCTGTCAGAGTTGGAGGTGGCAGTGCCAGGATGAGAGGGTGGTTTCCTTGTTATAGAATCAGCTCACTAGTTACAACAGTACATGGAATCCTCTATGCCAGGTTCTTCTATTGCTGTAATTGCTTAACTGCTTCAATGTGGGAATTTAATGGGACTGGCTCCCAAACCTGTCAATGTGATATGACATTCTGGGCCATATGAATAGAAGAAGACAGGAGCAACCCTAGAGGTACATCACATAATGAATACACAATGAGATTACAAATATTGCAATTATGGGGCAAGCCATCTCAACTATAGGGGACAACTATAAATTCCCATTTCTCTAAATGTGACTTTAACCCCTTAAAGGAGCAGTAAACTTTTTTTTATGAAAACCTATATGTTATAAAGCTTTTTCTGATGAGTAAAACAAGGTTACTCCTACCGCCGTCAGTTGTTTTATTCAAATCTTATAACAGTTCAAATAATCAGGAAGTAAACTTACTTCCTGATAGTTCAAACTGACAGGAAGTGACTCAGCAGTTTCTATCACATTCTGTGGAGAACTGTAAGTGACTGACTTTCCTCTCCTTTAGAATGTAACAGAAAAACGAACTGGAATTTGATCTCTAGAGGCCACTGCTAATGTAAAAAAAAACACAGGTTTAAAAGGTAATAACTTTGGAAATATGCATATCTTAGCACTGGGAGTACCCTTATTTTACTCAACAGGAAATGCCCTACAATATATATTTTTTCATAAAAAAAGTTTACCTCTCCTTTAAATGATAAGAAAAACCCAATTTCTGTAGCAAACCAACTAAATCAATATTGTCCCACTGATTTATATGGTATTTTTAAAGCTTTGAGAGCTAGAGATGTCTCTAATGCATTGTAAAACAATATCTATTTATTATTCAGGAGGTTAAAAGCCCCCATGCGAAACAATGGGCATTTTAGGAACATTTAATTCTCTCCTTTGATGCAGTTGGCTGTCTCAGAACTGATCCATTTTTTCTTTGTGCATTTGCCCCCCTGTGTCATAAAGCAAAGTTGTGGATTCTTGGCATATGGAGAATTCTGGTTTTAACCAGCAGGGAGTCAAAGACAGCACCGTCACAAACTCCATTCAGCATCCCTGGCAGGAATTAAAATGTAAGGTTAGGACACTCCACCTTGACTATTGATGGAAATTACCCAGATGCAGAAAGAGGGATACATGTAATTACTAAAGATTAGCTTAAAGTAGTAAAATTAATTGATACCAGCAATGGGATTGCCTGAGATGAGATGGAAAGGAACATCACTTCTACACTAAGAAACCTTTACTGATTTGAGTCAAAACAAAATGAGTGAAATGCATTAGTCTGTACCCAAAGTATAAATGTGCTGTGACCAGTGCTATATTAATAATAAATACATATATATGTTCAGCTGGAACTGGAGTGCAACTAGTCAGGAGGAGGGCAGATCTCCATTTTGTCTGCAGTCAGGTGATTATGAACAGTGGGGACCAAAGTTCTAAGCTGCAACTCAATGATAAGGAGTATCATCCTATATAATAATTTGCTAAATGTATGTTTGTCAGAAGCTGTCATGCGCAGTACAGTTGGCTGTGCACGCTGCAGTCATACGCAGTAGAGACTGCCTGTTCCGCGGCTGATAGCGGAGAGGGTCGCTCCGAATTCAGACCATAGTCCTCTATGCACACCGAGTCTGAATTCGGAGTGACCAGCTCCGTTATCAGTCTTAGCGCGGGCAGTCTCTACTGCACATGACTGCACACCGGCCGTTGCTGGCTGGCACTGTGGCCCATGTACACGGGCTCTTCAACTACTACTGTCATAATTCGGACAGGAAAATGAAAAGGTACCCCATTTTTAAAAAGCATTGTAGAAGCCAGTTACATTTCTAATGAGTGTCTGCATTATTTGTGTTTGTTTGTGTTAAAAGCAACTTTTAAAATGGTTCAAATACCCAATACTACTTTACATGGACAGAAGTATGTGGACACCCTTCTAATTAGTGGATTTAGTTATGTCCGCCCCCATTGCTGACAATCAAGCACACAGCCATGCAAAATCCATGTTTTTTTATGCTTTATGCTATATCCCTTAGTTCCAGTGAAGGATATTTTTTAATGCCACAACATATAAAGACATTCTATATGATTCTGTGTTTCCAACTTTGTGGCACCAGTTTAGGAAAGTAATTTTCCTGTTTCAATATGACAGTGGTTCCGTGCACAAAGAGAGGTCCATACAGAAATGTTTTGTTAAAATTGGTGCAGATGAACTTGACTGGATTGCACAGAGACCTGACTTCAACCCCATCAAACTCCTTTTGGATTGATTGGAATACCGACTGTGAGTCAGGTCTAATCACCCAATATCAATACCCAACCTTACTAATGCTTTTGTGGATGTATGGAAGCAAATCCCCACAGCAATTTTCCAACATCTGGTAAAAAGCCTTACCAGGAGAGTGAAGGCTGTTATAACTTCAAAGGAGGGGGGGCAACTTCATATTGATGGCCATTATTTTGGGAGCAGGTGCGCACATACTATTGACCATGTAGTGTATTTCTTTCAGTATTGAAGTATCCTTTTGGTGGTCAATCTCTCAATTTTGAAACAATAAATCCATGTGCTTATTGTTGATTTCTTTGGGATGGCACTACCACCTTGGAGATTTAATGATGCCTCATAACACAACATTGGATTCAGACACAGCCCAGAGTTCCAATTTATAAGCAGGAACCAGTTAGAAATGGACTGAAGTGACTCCATTTCTGAAGGGGAAGGAATACTGCAAACATATAAGTGATTCCGGTACATTTGTGTCATATTAATCTATTTTTTACCTCACAAGTGACATAAACAGAAAAAAGAATATCTTGAAGCATAGCATACTGATCATACCAAAATGACAGTCCTGCCACGAAGTGTCAGGCAATTCCCTTCTGAACAAAAGTAGCAGTGAACCATAGATTAGTAGCTATTCCCTCTAAGCAATCATGAGCAAGGGGCCCACATATGGATTCCCTTATTATCCTTAGGATAGTGGAAGATTACAAAAAAACAAAGTGTACAAGTGGTTAACCGGTGAGAATGAACAACTTAGAAGACTACCTAGAAGGATATCCACTCACAAACCTAAAATACCTGGCTTCACAAACAGGGAGGATACAAGTTCCTCCTCTCCTGACTCTCAGGCAGCAAGTACTTCTGCAGATTCTTTTTTAGGGGATACTACATGGGCTCAAGAACAAAACAAAGGGGGTACAAGAGGTCGAGGATGAGGAGGGGGGGCAAAAGGAAAAACAGACAACACCGGCAAACCTCCCCTACCGAAACCCTAGTTTTCAATCTATCCTCTCATACACTAACTATGGGGGAAACAAGATTACTCCAGAGAGGATTGTCTTTTGTCCCTACCAATAGGTTTTCTAGCTTTGATTGACAGGTGGACTACCACCAAACCTCCCCTACCGAAACCCTAGTTTTCAATCTATCCTCTCATACACTAACTATGGGGGAAACAAGATTACTCCAGAGAGGATTGTCTTTTGTGCCTACCAATAGGTTTTCTAGCTTCGATTGGCAGGTGGCCCACTGACAAACCTCCCCAACCAAAACCCTAGTTTTCAATCTATCCTCTCATACGCTAACTATGGGGGAAACAAGATTACTCCAGAGAGGATTGTCTTTTGTCCCTACCAATAGGTTTTCTAGCTGTGATTGGCAGGTGGACCCCTATAAATGTAATCGTATGTTGAGATTGGAAGAATTAAAAGATTCCTAATGTAGATAAAACCAGCAATACGGTTATCAGATATAATGAGATCCAGCCAATGTTTGCTTAGTGTATTAGTCTGCAGAAACAACAAATCAGTAGAGACATTTCATCTCCATATGGTTCTAAGTGTATATGCAGTACGTGTTTTGTTTGTTTTACTTTCTATAAATGGGATACCTAAAATATTTAGAAGTTTAGGAAATAATACAATATCAGGTAGATTCATCCTATTCAACACAGTCCTTTTTATTTCCACTGGAAAATCTCTGGACTGTAACAGCAGGAATCCCCTGTGTTTCTATTACATCTGTCATGCACCCTGATGTTAGGCTTGTTTCTAGTGAATGATGGGCCTGTACCACGTGCAATAAAGACCTCTATGTACAAGGGACAATACCTTTATTGTACATGAGTTTAGTGTTTTGAACAAATGCCTACAAAGAAACAGATGATTCAACATTTCAATTTGTTCTTTAATGCACATTTAGGTACTTACAGTAGTAAACTGTGTGTACTATTTCTACTGATATCCTTGGCAACTAGCAAGATAATGATCTGTGGCTTGTCAGTTTATAAGACAGGAAGGGACCAGTTCTGAGTAGTAAAGAAGTTGATGTGTTCATCTTCCTCTTTACTGTTTATGGATCTATATGTTAAAGCAGTTGGAAGCTGGGATATGACAACTAGTTCAGGGTATGTGAGAGAGAGAGAGAGAGAGAGAGTCCACCAGAATCCAAATAAGTGCTGCACTCTTACCTGGATAAACAACTGAATGCCAATTCCAGCTGGCATAGAAAATACACAAAATAGCTCTATTAGTTGTATTTTTACATCACGTGATCCCTTTTGTGGAGATTCTATTAGTTAAAAAGGTGTACAAAATGATATTCATATTCTGATGATTAAGCATACTGGGATTTGAGTGTAAACTATAGATTTGATATGTGTATTACGTTGGCATCACACAGTCAGCTTTGGAATGTTACAGGTAAAATTTAGGCATCCACCAAAGGGGAAGGGTCTGCCTAATCATTGTGCAACAGTTAGATAACACCTTAATAAACATCAACATTTTGACTTAAACTTTCATTTCTATGTGCAAAGATAATCACTTATTTCCTGCTGCATGATTATTCCAGACTTGCAGCCCTTGTAGATGTCCATCTAGCTGCAATGGTTAGTCCTCTAGATACTTCAATAAGTATCTTATTGAACATTTAAAACATATTTTACATATGAATCCTGAAATTAGCCATTTGATTAGTAAAAATCCTTAGGTTCGGCTTCAAGAGAAATAAAAACCATAAGGATCTATGATCCCTTTCTGACCCTCAGTAGACATTTTTAAAGGGATAGTAATGTTTCATAATAAAAGCAGATCCAATTAATCTTCATAGTATTTAGGCCATGGAGAGTGTTATATCAGTACATCAGAGTTGTAGTACAAGAGTAATTGAATGATAAAGTATCACCTCCTGCCCCTTTTACTGATGTAACACTGCTCACCTCAGAACAGCAGGGTGGTGTCCAAGTGGATTGCAGAGAGGGACAATCTTCAATTAACATAAGGGAAAAGCCTGAAAAACCAGTCAGTGGGGGCAGGGTTTTCATTGTTCTCACAGTAAGAAGATTGCTATGAGCAGTCTGTTCTGTGAACCAGATTTCACATCTGAGGAGAAGTAGCTTACAATAGGTCAGAGTTTAATTTCAGGATGACAGGACCAGATTACATTGTAGTTGATAAACAGATTATAAACTGGAGACCTTAAATCAGGACAGTCTCATTGAAAAGTTCTCCATATTATCTTTCATACGATCTTTTTTTCAGTTTCTTACTTTAATTTCTGCTTTTATGTCAGCATGTTTTTTTCCTTTGCATGCCATCTCTTTAAAAGCTTTTCATTTAAACTGTTTTGGTGTCTTACATGATTATGGCAAAGTTTGGTTATCTATTCCTGTTTACACATGATACTAAGGTGACAAGTCCACCTCACTGCAGGACTTGTATTAGATGCATGATATCGTTGACTTCCTGTTTGCTGGATTGGTGGAAAATGCATAATGTCACTGTATTATTTATCTTAAAATGGTTGAGGCTACAGTTTAATTCCTTGATGAAATTGGACTGTTTTCACTAAAAAGTCAGAAAAAACAAAATGCTTTTAATATGCTGAAATACCTTTTTGTATTGTAACTCATGTGTTGTTGGTGTGATCTATTTCATCCATTAATGGAGTAAACCTTTTAAGCATTGTACATGTTTGGCAGCATCACTCGGAGTGCCAGAAAGTAAAACCCATTTACAAACAAGTTACCAACTTTGAGCCAAGTTACCAACACTATATAGACAACTATCCCTCTGTAGCTTTGATAAACAGGAGATTAATCTGCTAAATGTCAATAGGTACAATGCAGCCCTGTTCATTAAGGTCTGTTATCAAGAGTAGTTTATAAAAAGATACACTTTAGAGCAGGGGCAATCAACTGTTGGACTTGAAGCTGCAGGGAACTATGGCTCCCATCATACCCAAACATCCAACAGCTGTGGAAAATGTAGTCCCCAGGAGCTGTTTCACTTTGATGCCTTAGTGCGGTCTTGCTGAGTATGTAACTGGGATTAGAATTCGACACTATTTCTGCTACACACACACACACACAAACACACGCACACACACTCCTACACACTTCTACACACACTTCTACACACACACACTCCTACACACACACACACAATTCTATTAGGAGAGCTGGGAAATTATTTTGGCATAATTGAGGATTTGTGTGTTTTGATTTACAGTAAATGGTGACTAATCTTTATTTCTGACTCTATACAATATAACTCAACATGGGATCAATTAGATGGATATGATTCTCAGCAAGATCTTAAACAAATAGTCAGATTCAGTATGGTCTAAATGTATGTAATAATAACAATGTGTAAGTAGCATGTACAGGAAGTATAGACAGGATAGTATAGAGAGAAATCACCTCTGAACTAACAATGTGGATAGTCATATACAGAAGAATAAAAAATTTATTTAATGGGGAGCAGTCAAAAAAAGACATGATATTGAGGGATATAAAGGCATATATTTGTTCTCACTTCCAAACAAGACATGAGTCATATTAGAAACCTCATATTTTTTTCCATTCAGTGGTAGTGTCAGACCCACAGATACAGTGTACAACATGTCAGCCTTGTCTCACTGTCCACTCGCAGCTCCACTGTCCACTTTTAGCCACAAAACTACATATACACTGTCCACTGGTAGCCACATAACCACACATAAACTATCTGACATCCCAGCCTTGTTCCACTGTATACCGGTAGGCACAGAACAACATATATACAGCACTCAGATGAAAGGCAGATATTGTATTGCTGTGCCAAAGCCACTAAACATCAGATCAGGGACAAAATATTCTTGTTTTTTTCTATGAATGTGAAATACAAGATATTATATAGCTCATCCAAATGGAACTGTTGTGTTCTGTATTCCAAGGACACTTAGCCTGCAAATCTCATACAATTAAAGCCTCTATCTCTACTAATTATTCCCATCTGTAGGAGGTATAGTTATGTAACTGTGAAAACGAAATGTGATATGTAGTAATTAAATATATATGCAATATTATAAAAATCTAGCTTTCTTTATACATGTTATATACATATATGGGATTCCAAATAAACAGCTCTCCCTGGGCTTATAGACTGGTGAATAAAGCAAGATCAGTATATTTTATTCAAAATTCAGGTTGATGTTTCTGTGTCCACTGCCACCTCTCCCAAGTCAAACACCGAGGCAAAGTAAAAAAACATGTATATACCCCATTATCCAGGGTGAAAAACCTCCAACCTATTATAGATAGACTTGTTGTAGAGCCCGTTACACAGGCCACAGTGCCACTGGCAGCCGGTCGCGGTGCAGTCATGCTCAGTAGAGACTGCCCACGCCGAGACTGATACAGAGTGGGCAGTCTCTACTGCACATGACTGCAGCTCGCGCACCAGTCTCTACTGAGCATGATTGTGGCGTTACACACGTTTTAGCGAATTATTATATAGGATAGCCTAGATACATTAACCAATGAAATTAATTAGTTGTGTTTGGCTGGTTTTTCACCCTGCGTTGTGGGGTTTATCTATGTTGATTTACTTTGTTTCAGTGTTTGTCTTGAGAAAGGTGGCATGGCCACAGAAACATCAAGTTGAATTTTGAATAAGACATAATGCATCTTGCTTTAATCACTAATCTATAAGCCCAGTGAGTGTGTCCTCTCTACTTCTGGCATGTGTATGTATATGAGTAAAGGGTTTGATGTTTGTAAAGGTTGTTGGCTGGGAAGATGTGTTATTCATATTTAACTCTGTGTTTTGGCTATGAGACACATCAATACGTGTCTAGGGTATAAAGACTTTAAAGGGATAGTAATACTTCGTTTTAGCTTTATTTTATTTTGTAGGCATGAAAAAAACATGAAGAATGATATAAGTCTTATCTCTCAAACCTTTATGGTTTAAGAGATATTCACAAGCAAAGTTCCCCTCCTGCCCCTTTTTCCTAGTGTAAGCCATCTCTTCTCAGATGTGAATCTGGTTGTAAGACCAGACAGATAACAGAAGGGGACAATCTTCTTTGTATGAAAACAATGAAATCCCTGCCCCCCTTCACAAGTTTTTCAGCTTTTTCCCTTATCTTAATTGAAGATTGTCCCTCTCTGCAGTCTACCTGGGCACCTCCCTTCTGATCTGGCTGAACATGGGGGGGTACTTTGCTTGTGAATATCTCTTAAACCATAAAGGTTTGAGAGATAAGACTTATATCGTTCTTCATGTTTTTTTAATGCCTACAAAATAAAATAAAGATAAAACGAAGTATTACTATCCCTTTAAGAATGTTTTATACTGGCAGACATGAGAGGAACTGATGCAGGCTAGTCAGTGCTGCAGGGGTTGGACATGATTTTAGAACTGTGTAAGGATGTTTGTTGCATAGGCCCCAATGGGTTTTAGAATGCCAATAAACTCCAGGGCATGGTACACTCTGAGGTGATATACAGAGAATCGCCGATACAGCTATGTCAACTGAAACTATTCAATATTGCTTGCACGACAATCGATTTCCAGGCAAGAAGACCATGGCAAGGCTTACCACTACTGTTGTTTCAACAAAGAAATATCATCTGTCATTGTTGACAGAATTAAAACAGATTTTTATTCTTGACTTAAAAGCATTAATTATATGGCAAATATAAACAAGAAAAGGCAACATACAAATAGTAGATGCCATTTTATTACATGTTTTGCACCACTTGGAGCTTAATAACAGGCTATGGCATCAGCTGCAGGAGCAGTGCCACACATGCACCACAGTGTCATTGACCTCTCTAACATTAACTCCATAACAAGTAATACAATAACTTTATGACCCCCATCTTCCAATCCAAAACACACACCACAATGTCAGACTGCAAAACAATAGGTAAGAGAGTAGAAAATAACTAATGTTTAAAATAAAAACTGATGTTACCATTGTGACATATCGACAGTAACACCTAGTGTCAAAAATCAACTCAAACCTCAATAAAAAGAGAATTATCTAAGTAGAAAATTTGTCTATTTGCATATTTTGCCAGATAAAAGGGTGTCAAGCTCTCACAGCATGCCATTGTATGTAGTGAGAGGAGAAAGCAGCAAAGAAGATAGGCAAATGAAGTGAAGTTGAAGCTCAGTTTAGGGAGACTTTTAGGTAGGACATTTGTTCTCTATATAAGGGGAGCCTGGGAACACTCTGGAGGAGAAGAATGGAGAAATGAGGTTGAACCTATATACCTCAAAATTCGGTGTGGCTGACTGGCAAGACACAACGAGCTGTGATCTAAGCTCCTTCCTGATCTGACTGTTATGATCTCTGGGCTGGGGGGAGTCTGGGGAGTGAGAAGGGAGCAAACAAGGTTGACCCCAAATACCCCAACATTATTTCTGACTGATTTCATTTGAAAGACACAGGCAGCATGTGTCCAAATAACCCTGCAGTCCAAATGATCCTCCTTTTCTATACCCTTAAAACAGAGACTGAGATTTGGGCCAAAACCCTGATTTACAGGGTCAAACCCTAAAAGTTCCTAAGTAAGCACCCCAGCCAGCTGGCTACTACAGAACATACAAGGAATTTGGCTATGTTTTTCAAATGGAAGGTCTCGCTCTTTCACTGGCAATGTAGGTAATTGAAAAACAGGAGCAGAAAGACTGATAGAGACCTAGGTCTATGTGCTAAGTAG
Organism: Rhinophrynus dorsalis; assembly: GCA_037306005.1. NCBI lineage: Eukaryota > Metazoa > Chordata > Amphibia > Anura > Rhinophrynidae > Rhinophrynus > Rhinophrynus dorsalis. Next base: position 300,190,693 of record CM074719.1, on the reverse strand, counting down.
TCATTCTGGGGCAAACCAGCTGCACTGGTGGAGTCAGACAACTAAACAGCCCCATTAATTGTAATGGGTATTTTAAACCTTGATTGCTAAAGAGGTCTTCAATGCATTATTTCAAATGGTTTAAATCCCCATTTTAATCAATGGGAATGAGGACAGCTTTTATTTGTCCCCTATAGTGTTTTGCAATGTATTGGATACCTTTACAATGAAGGTATTAAAATCCACGTAAATCAGAGCAAAAGGTTATGAGAAATGTATTTTGTTTCCTGTAGCACACTTGGTTCTCCACATAATTGCTTCACTTTTGTGTTTATTCCAATAATTTTTCTCTCAATTACGATTAGAGGGGTGGCCACAAATGATTTATGGCAGGGCCTGCTAATCACATAGGTGGGCTCAAAGTATACTCAGGTTTTAATTTTTTAAAGTGCACAATCAATAACAAAGTGATGAACAGCTGGGTGAACGGGCGTTTGTTCAAATTAGGTGGGCTACAGGCCACTCAGGCCCATATCTAGCTACACTACTGTTGAATATGTTTGTCCTTCCTGTAAAACAATTTTTTTTTTTTAAGGGACCCATTCCTAAAAACATTGTGATTTTGAAAGAGTTTTTGCATGCCCACCTCTCCTAGCACTGAAAGTAATAACCGTCAGTGAGTGGGGGAGATAAATTAGGGCTAAAACGGGAAATTATTTAGTTTAAAAGATTAATTATCATAAAGCTAAACAATTCAAAAACTACTTATGTAAATAAAAAATGGCTAATATAACAAATAGGTTTTTTTAAAAGCTCTTTCAAAATAACCAAAAGTTGATTTTAGGCGAGACAGCTACTTTAATTGATCGGTTGCTACAGAAATCTGCAAAGCATTAACTAAAGTCTTAATATACTTTTTATAATATGTCAGGGAATAAAAAAGGAGAAGATTTAACCCTTTCAGTGCTTCGCAATGCTTTGTGTACCAGTTTGGCACTGAAAGGATTAACACAATACAAATCTTAGTGGAGTGGAGTGATATACGTGGAAAAGAGATTTGTCCTTTGCTTTCCGATCACTCTTGTAGGCCGTCATCGTCTAAATGTTAACTTTCTGCAGTGACAAATAGGAAAGGTGCCACAGAGGCAGAACAAAATAATGACTTAACTATACATACTGCATGCTATTTAATGTGGCACGCAACTGGCAGGTTTATAACACTGAGAAGAGTAAAATATGTCACTTCCACTTGCAGTGTTTATATTGTTACATACAAAAACACAAAGCCATCTATCAGTAGCTAAAGAGCTTGCAAGCCAAGCTGTTCTGCATTATTAGCACGTAAGTAATTGTCCATCCTTTTGCGTCAATGTCAAGAGTAACAAGCCTTTTCTGTCAAGATTCATGCGCTCGGATCCTGTTTCTTTGTGAAACTTGGCTCAGTAGCGTGTGTGAGAACAGCATGAGCCGGAACTCAAAAAAGAAAAGGCAAGATATTAAAATTACAATAGATAATCCAGATTTAAATAGAGGGATGTAGGAAACAGAAATGTGTATGTATTTATCGAGAAGGACAGAAATAAATTAGAATCTCTGCCAAAAAGGACTACAAAAATGGAGAATCATCAGAATCAGTGACAACCAGATTTCTTGTAAGAGCCGCATGTGTGGCTCTTGATTCCTCCAGTGAGTGCCGTAGGTGTATCCAATGCATTGCACTGCACTCAAAGGGTTAACATAGTTTAATCCACAAACAGCAAAAGGTTCAAAACTGGGCAAGGCAAAAGCAGATTAACCCCTTGAGAACCAGAATGGTATGCAATGAATTCCTTAGGAATGTGTTCTGAACATCAGGAATGTGTTCTGAATGTCACAAGTCTTCAAGGGGTTAATCTCACGGATGTAAGGAGACGACATATCCCTTTAAATCAGGGACACTTATAAAATACACACATTGCAGGACAACACAGGAATCAAAGCAACCCTGCAATGTATGTATTTTATAAGTGTCCCTGATTTAAAGGGATATGTGGTCACCTTACACGGATGTTAGCGAGGTCTGCAATGCATTGTGGAGTAATGTGTTGGAGGCCATTTCAGAACGCAGTAGTGGGCAATCTGATGCCTTTACCTATTGAGACTACAATTCCCATAATCTATTTGGCTAGCTGATAATGAAATTTGTAGTCCTGAAGATCTGGAGAGCCTCAGGGTGCCTGTCAATGCATCTAAGGAAGTGTTTGACCTCAGAGGTCAGCTTTTTTCAGCATATCCCTGGTTAATCATAAGTGAGTAATCATTGGTTCAATCAGTATGATTGAGCCATGTGTGTTTTATTAGAGATATCCTAATTTGAGTTGTTGGTATCTTGTTGGTTTACCCCAAGAGCGGGAACTGATTCAATGGTCCAATGGATTAAGGTGGAACAGTGTGAGCATTACGAGAAGTATGCTCTCAGAGAAAGAAGATATGTGCTTTTTGGCTGAGAACAGGGAAACTGTGATGATGACAGGAAAAAAAAATGAAGATGATGTGCAAAATAGATCTGTAGTAGTTCTGAGGCAAACCGATGCTACTGGAGAGGAAAAACATTGATTTAAATTTCAGTATTAACCCCCTGAATGTTAGAGGTCTACTGTATGCATATTTTTATTTATATAACACCAACAGATGTGCATAGCACTTTACAGTTTACTTTTCCTATAGAGGGGATACAATAAGTGCAGTAGTTTAGTTGTACAGACTGTCATACCTTAGGATAGGAGGTTCCTACCCTGTAGAGCTTACAATCAAAATGAATTGCCTGCAACACAATTACTTCAGGGTAGTTATGCACTAAGGTATGATAAAGAGGTGATAAAGTGGAGATTAATGCTCTAGTGATATCACTTATTCAGTTATTATATGGAGCCTATGCACTAAGAGTTCATGAGTAGGGGCATAGGCTCCATAGAATAACATAGGAACTGGAGAAGTGATATCACTGGAGTAGTCATCTCCACTTTATCACCTCTTTATCACATCTCAGTGCATCTCTTCACAGATGTCATCTCCACTTTATCACCTCTTTATCACACTTTAGTGAATAACCCCCCAGGTCTTCTTATAACATAAGCCTCATTATCTACAAGAGGCACTTGGGCTGACTGTTGCTTGCTACTCATGTAGAATTATCATACCCAGGGCTTATAATTTTAAGTCCTTTGCTACTAGCCAGATCTGAAAAGTTACTCACCACTGTAAGCCATAATATACCCACCAGGGCTGAATTCCTACTCGCCAGGGCTAAATTTTCACTCGCCATTGACTAGTGGTGAGTGGAAATTTAGAGCCCTGATCATACCTATATGGAAAGATAGCAGAACAGAATAAAGACACGAGAAACACAACATGGAAGCACATTTAAAAAGAAAAAGCATTCTCTGGAAGAGAACTTGGATCAAGGGAAGTGCTACCTTAAAGAAAAGATGGCAAAGTCATTTAACAGCCTGCTGGCAAACAAGTTCGAGATTTGATTTAAAATTGCCCAGAAATCCCTTGTGCATTCTTTTGCCCAGATCAGATCAGATTAGACAGTAGTAATGAGCATTATTTGCTGCTGTTGGCCATATGTCGAGAGGCAACCTGCTTCCTTCCAGCTGTTGTTGGATTATAATTTTCATCATCCTAAGCGGGCGACTGGTGGGAGCTATAGTTCACCAATTGCTGGAGAGATGTAGGTTGCCCATTCCTGGTCTATACATAGGTAACTGCAATGGATTCTGGGTAAAGAATTGCACAAAAAAACAATTCTAAGTATATTTAATCCCTCCCTAAAAATCTTGTGTATGCCCCTGTAATAATGTACATTGACTATGCAATGGGTGAATCAATACCTCAGAAATTCTACTCTGCAGTGACACTTGCCATGTTTATTTATTAATGCCTTAAAATAATCAGCACATTTTCTGTCTACCGTTTGAAAGCATACAATAGTCAATGAAATACTGTATTAAGTGTAATCTGGACTTTTCAATCAAAAAGGCAGAATACACAATGGAAAAAACCATAAGCAGTTTATGTACCGTATTCAGTTCCTTGCAAAAGTATTCAGACAGTTGACCAATTCTCTCATTTGCTGAATTACACAAGGTGCATTGCAATTTCGTTCTGTATGATATTTTATTTTAAACTCTGAAACCTAAAATCAGTTATTGTAAGGTGACATTGGGTTTATGTTGGGAAATATTTTTAAGGAAAATATAAAACTTAAATATGTTGCTTACATAAGTATTAAACCCCAACATAAAATCAATGTCACCTTACAATAAATTATTTTTCAGTCTAAGTGTTTTAAAATAAAGTACCATACAGAACAGAATTAAAATTTAACTTTTGTAATTCAATAATGTAAGAGAATTGGCCAGGGTTCTGAATAATTTTGTAAGGCACTGTATATTAAATTCCACTGACTAACATGGGAAACACCAGCCAGGGGTCAAGGATTCGAAGCATATTATTACTGTTGCATATCCATGAACTCCATAAATTGGTATTTTACTCCACAGTCATTTCTAAATCTGTGACTGACCATTATGAATACCTATGAACTCAGTGGATCTGCACTGCTGATTATCAGGTCTGTGGGGGTCATGTGGATCTTCTCTAAGAAGTGGCTATTTTCAAAACACCTAATGATGAGGTAAATTTGAAAGAGTTTCAAATTCATCTATGCTGTGCTAGCCATTTTGTATTCAAAAATATACTTTCTGTTTAGTTATGTAGCATAATTTGTGCTGTGCTCATGACAGCTAAAAAGGAAACCTCCTTCTCTACTACTCCCAAGATATATGTCTATCTCCTTCCCACTACCTGCATAATTAAAATAAATATGTTTATTTAAATAGAATGAGGAATGGTTGATTACCCCTAACATCATTATCATAGTGGCTTCATATGCTTCCAATACAGAAGGGATCCTTTTACTGGTATTTTAACACAATAATACTACAAAACTAGCGAGGGAGATTGTCTCCTCTCATTTTCAATCAACATTAACCACTCCGGAGTTCAACTCTGTGGGAAATGCTTGAACTACAGAATTAGTAGGAATGATATTTCCCATAGTGTTCAGTGTCACTTGAATAAACTTCCTTGCAGGACAGACGGCATGTTCAATATATTCCACTGAAGTGGCTAAAGCTTCCTGTCTAAAAAAGTATAGTGGGTAGCCAATTTACTCTTTTGTACTGTCAATGAGGCCAATCTATCAAGTGAATAGTTTAGTAAATGAAGGGGGAAATTGATACATAGTTACATGGTAAAGCAGCTCGAAAAAACACACAAGTTCAACCTTTGCCACAGTGTAACCAAGAAAGTAAGAATTGCATGTATCAAATAAACCTCTTCTTTATTTTTTGATACATAAGATGCAACTTTCCAGAATTACTAGGGCAAATTACCATGTCAATTCTATGTGTTACAACAGATCCTGCAATCGACATTCTGTCCCTATGTCTAACACCAGATTACTAAACTATGTATGCCCAGATTCTTCCCCTTAATGCCTCTTGTGCCAAGCAGAGAAAAATAATTTGAGGCTACTACAAAGAACTCTCTTAGGAACTATTTACTCAAAGAGCTGGTCAAATAAAACAAGAGGTTATCCATTAAGACTACAGGACAGGAGATTTCAACTAAAACAAAGGCAGTGATTTTTTTTTACCATAAGGGAAGTAATGATGTGGAATTATTTGCTGTGTTTGCAGATACTGTAGGTGTTTCCAAAAAGTATTGTATACCTCTCTAGCTCAGAACAATGAGAACCATGACAATTTTAAAGCAGATTGGATGCTGATGCAGGGAAATATCTAACTTGTTTTGGACTTAGGACATTTTTTACCCACTTGGAGCTTAATTTGAAATTGCTTCAACTGTGTTTTTTGCCTTCATCTCAATCAAAATGGCTGATATTGCAAGTTCTGAACATCATGGATGCATGACTAGTTTCAGCCTCTTCAACTATTTTACTATTTAACTGAGAAGTCAGTGGACATTTCAGTGTATTCCTTTCCTCTACACTTTGTTAAAATAAATGTGCTAAGCAAGGCATACAGGAAATAGAGCGAGCATGTACTATTTCATTATGTATGCTATGGGACTGGTGTGCAGAGCATACCAGTATTAAAGTCCTAACAATAACTGTCTGCTGGTATGCACTGCATTGCTCATAATCTGCAGTCCAGTCTCATAAATCCAGCCATTAGCATTAGAGGCTAATGCCAGGGGGGCTGCTCATTTTCCCCACTAAGCTTTTCCGTTGATACATAGGCTTCATTTGGTATTAAAGGGATAGTAGTGTTTATAAATTACTGTAAGATCAATTCTTCTATATACATTTAAATATGTAGCTTTGTATCCATAACTTTGCCATTTTCATTTTATTCTATAATAAATTTTCCTCCTTCATCTCCTTTTCCATATGTCACAATTCTTCAGAAAGCTGGTCCGGATGGATTGCAACGAGAGACAATCTTCTTTCAGCATAAGGAAAAACCTGCCCTCCTTTGTCAAGTGGTGCAGAGCTTTCCTTACACTGATAGAAGGAAGATTGTCCCTCACTGAGATCTGATCTGTCTGCTGTCCAGATTATAGATCTGAGGTGATGATTCGTGACGTAAGGAAAAGGGGTGGGAATCAGACACTTTTTTATAGAATAAAACAAAAATGGCTATGTCATGGATGATTACAAATCTACCCATCGTTATACAAATGTATGTAGAAGACTCAATCTTATAGTAAAACTTAAACATTACTATTCCTTTAAAGTGATAGTAATGTTTAAATTTAAGTTTCTTTGATATTGTAGGCATTAAAAAAATAAGTACAATGATGTATGTCTTATCACTCAAGCCTTTATGGTTTGATATAACTTGCTAAAGTTCCCCCCTGTTTCAGACAAGTCTGCCATCTTGTGGACAGCAGGAGATTCCGGTCCCGGGACCAGTCGACGGCTCTTCAGCGGAGTTGTAATCGCGCTATTTAGAAATTAATACTTCATTGGAATGCTCTACAAAGTGTGCTTGCAAACCAGGTATTTATTTCTAAATAGCGTGATTTGGCTCTGCTGAAGAGCTGCTCGCCCGGTGAAATTAGTGAAATCTGCTGCTGTCCCATAAAGTGCTGAGGCAGCCTGGAGGGGGGAAATTTAGACAGTTATATCTCTCAAACCATGAAGGTTTGAGAGATAAGACTTACATTGTTGTACTTATTTTTTTTTAATGCCTACAATATAAAATAAACTTAAATTTAAACATTACTATCCCTTTAAGATTAATAAACTGAGGGGGATTGGAGGCCAGGGGAATCCTACTCTCTATATCCGAAGCAGCTGAAGGAGTTATAATAACTGATAAGGAGTGATTATTCTCACTCTTTTGTTTTAAAAGACAGTACACTTGTGGACCGCCTCCCTCTGATTAATAAAATGTGCTGGACACCACTTTGGCACTCAGACGGTTAACCCCCTTTTCTAGATATGCCTCCAATCCATTGCTGTCATCCAAGGGGTTAATTTAGTGGCTTTTTCCGAGGAAACTGAAAACATTCATAGCAGAGTGAATACAGACCATCTTGGTCACATTTAGTAAGCAAGGTCCTTGCCCTGAGGAGAGTACAATCTAATTTCTTCTGGGTGCGTAGGGCATGTAAATGTAAAATGATTTGTCCAAGGTCTCAAGACTACAACACTGGGACTCCCTCTGTCACTATTTCTTATTCAGAGCTTAATCTCTAAGGCAACAATCTCTGAGGCAATGATGGAATTTATTGGATAATGATAATCACAAGTCTATTCTCAAAATAAAGAGTGACTTCAATGAGTTAAAAGCCCTTTATAATGCAGTTGGTTTGCTCTGGAATTACTCCAGCTAATCTTAGTACGTCAGACTCTATATCTGCTGCAATATTGTTTCATTCTATCTGTACAGTGGGAGGAAAAGTAATTAAAAGGCAGTTGAAAGGCAGAAAAGTCTGTTCATCACTCTGGATTACCAGGATATCCGTACTGAACATACATCCACCACATAGTCTTCACACACTTGGGTTCTACTCAGAAGCTTGGCAGAACACAAAAAGCACACCTGCTGCTCACTTCTATTTACTTTTTCTGGAGGAGCAGGTGCCATGTACTGAGTTATAAACAAGTTGCTTCTCCCGGCGTAGGCTTAGAGCTGCACCATTGTTACACTTGGTAATTATTTACATGTGCTATACAGATGAATGCACGTCCCACTGGAGCCTTTGCTGATGTTTATTTTCACCATCTGCCCCCAAGGACATAGACACATATGATTTACCAGCAGATACAAGTCATTTTATCTTCATTCTATCTTTCCCATACCTGTTACACATCCTCAGTTCCTGTTTCAGGAGATGGAAACCTGAGGCCCTCCAATTGTTGTGGACCACATCATCCCTGGCCAGCTAACAGATGATGGGAAATGCAATAAACAACAAATAGAAAGCCTCAGGTTTCACATGCTTATCCCATTTTATTGAAGTTTTTTTTTCTAGGATGATTTGAATTAAAACAAATTTATTACACTTTATTATGTTTGCTTAGTGACTACTTCACAAATAACAATTTTTGTAAGATTATTTGTTCATAAAATTCATCTACAGATGCCTGAGAGTATGAGCTCTTTTTTTTTTTTTTCAACAAGTGGCCTTTCACTTTTCCTTTGTGTTGTAGAATTATTTAAAATCGTGAATGCTAGAGAGGTCTCCGGTGCAGTGCAGTGCCATGTTCATAATGCCTAGAGAGATCAGCTGCACCACATTGATGAGGCCCAACAAGGCTGAAACATACATTTGCTGTTGGCTGTTTGTCTTGTTCAGAGAGTGATTTCCTGGCAGTTTGTGGCTTGATTGCCTTTTTGGTTGGATCGGTATGATATGCTTTAGGATATTTCTATACATGGGAACTTTTGTTTCTGGAGTCCCCAGAAGGGACTCCTATGGAGCTGCTGGGGGATATCATTGCTGCCAATTGTGGCAAAAAGGGGAGTATTTTACCTGTGAATGGGGGTGGGGCTTTCTGGTGGCATTACAAAAGTGGGAGGAACTGGGTGGGGAAGGAGGATAAGTGGGAGGAACTGGGTGGGACAGAGCAGAAGTGGGCAGAGTTTAAAAGCAAACTTCCCACATCCAGAGAATAAGCCTCTGCCGCGGAGACCCGGTAGTTGAATCTCAAAACCGGAGTAATCGGGGCAGATCCGAAGCATTCACAGGTATGGATATTTCCTTTCTGTATAAGGCACTAGTGAGCTAAAAGAGATTATGCTCTGGGTATGACACCATGCCTATAGTGCCTGCTAATCTGTTCTTCAATTTGCACATGTAGCTCTTTGACATTCAGATGGTTAATAGAAAATCCCTGGAGAGTTTGCATGAAGTTGTAGACATTTCTATCTTACTACTATCAGTTAAAGGAACACTGATATTAACCCTTTAATGACCAAAAAGCCTGCATACCACTCTGGTCCTAAAAGGATGTAAATAGAAGCTGTTCTTAAAATAAAATCAGGTTATTGTCATTCATTAATACATAGTTAAAAGATTTCAATAAGTGTTTTGATGGTCACCTGGGCAGAAAACTCTCAGGGATGTAAATGTGTGAAAAAAAAATTGGTGGATATGATAAAAAAAATAATTGGTGGATATGATAAAAAAAAAATTGGTGGATATGATAAAAAAAATTGGTGGATATGAAAAAAAAAAAAAAAATATAAGTCATTTGGCTTTGCATATTATGCAATTGCAAAACATGTTAAGTCAAAATAAATGATTACTATACCTTTAACACTTTGAGTGCCAGAGTTGCAATGTGTTGGGTAGCTCGCTGGCATTCCAAGAGTTAAGTTAAGGTATTTGCTATTACATGTACTGTTTTTCACCATGTAGGGAGAAGCCCTTTTGCTTTTCTGCTCTGTCTTCTCGCCAGGAAGCGGCAGATAAAATTGATTTCCCAGAATGCTGATAAACAAGGCATACAATGAAGCTTATGCATAAATGCAATAATGACCAATTCTCGGACAAACCAACTGGGCTATAAGGGACAAATAAAAATGCCAATTGATTTAAATGTTATTTTTCACTCTGTGATTGCTAGAGCTGTATTCCATTAATTGTAAAACTTAAAGGGATAGTAATGTTTCATAATAAAAGCAGCTCTAATTAATCATCATAGTATTTGGACCTTGGAGAGTGTTATTTCAATTCTGTCAGAGTTGTAGATCAAGAGTAATTCAATGACAAAGTGTCCCCCTCCTGCCCCTTTTACTGATGTAACACTGCTCAGCCAGAGCAGAAGGGAGGTGCCCAGGTAGACTGCAGAGAGGGACAATCTTCAATTAAGATAAGGGAAAACCCTGAAAATCTTGTCAAGGGGGACAGGGCTTTCATTGTTTTCATTGTAAGAAGATTGTCCCCTTCTGTTATCTGTCTGGTCTTACAACCAGATTCCACATCTGTGAAGAGATGGCTTAGACTAGGAAAAAGGGGCTACAGGGCTTTTTTTTTTTCACAATCGGATTCAGGGCTCCCCGAATGGTGTGCAGCAGCGAGGGTAGCCTTGAATTCTGTGACGTGTCCTGGCACGTTATAGGTCCCTGAGGGGTAAATTTGTTACCTACTGTGAATATTTATTTGCCTCGGAGCTACACCACTTTGCCTTTTTGCATATAGTATGGTTATCATGTATATTAACGCTTTCAGTGCCAGAAAGGTACACAACGCATTGCAGATCAATGCGTTGTGTACCCCCCTGTCACTGAAAGGGTTAGGTTCTATGAAGAAACCAAACCATTTATATACAGGTCTGCATATGTTATAATATGCTGTTATATGAGACGAAGTCCTGTTCCAGCATTTTTATTTGTTTAAGCATCTGGATGCTTGTTCTCATTGTGTTGGGAGAGAACTCTTTAGCATCCAAGAGGTTAATAGATCTGTAAGTATTCTATGCAATAATACACAGAATGGTATAACATCTCCTGAGCTGTTCTGATTTTCTCTTATAGAACACCCTTCTTTTCCAAGCCCTCACATCATTGGATGCTGAGTGGCCCACATTCTAGTCAAGTTTCATAGGGAAAAGTATATTGCAACTGAGCTGTTGTGAAATGTACTTGAGCTCATGCTGTGAGTGGACATCTCCCTGTGACTCGGATTAATGGTGTTTGACAGAGGATATTTTAATGCTGATGCAGACAGGATCTTCAGGCGCCACTGATAAATGTGTGTAATAGCATGCTTTCCAGGTGACCTTCCAAACCATGTCTACAATAAAGCAGCTTTCTTGTGGAGGATTAAGCCACTGGAACTGCCTAAATGGCAGTTAACTGCCTTGCAAAAAATATTATTTGATAATCTACATCACAGATACTTAGAAAGGCAAACTATGGCTGTTCTTTCTGAGTTTTTGAAACATTTTAGGGCCTGGTTAACCCTTTTGCCACAAAGGGGTAAGCAAAGCACTGAAGAGAACTGTGTTGCTCACCACAAAGGCATTCAAAGGGTTATTTTTTGTTCAACTTTTATTTTTAATATAACTACCCCTACACCGCACTGATGCACTTATTGCAACTCCTCTGTTGAGAGGAGATTCCACAAATCCACCACTCTTACTAGAATCATAGTGGATTAGTGCTCTGGAGTACTAAATGTTGTGGTGTGCATATTTGTAATATATAGGGTACAGGGCCTTGTCTAGGTGGGTGAACCATGGACCTGGAAGAGACTGCATGGAATGCGGTGGAAAGTAAGAGGATTGGTGAGGACAATCAGTGGAGTGAGCTGGAAAGTAAATGTTATCTAGGGCAGATCAAAAGATATTCCAACGTTGACTACAATGCAGCATTTTTACATTTTCCCTGAACCTGCCAGTTCTACCCTCAAATTTTATTGCATAACCTTTTATTCTAATGCTTCTTTTTCTCTGAAACATTCTATCCTCCAGCAATTTGTTGAATAATGTAATGTATATTAAATTATGTAATATATCTTGAATAAAGCAATTTATATATTCATGTTTTTAATCAAATATTGACATGTGCAAGATGCATCCTAAGGCGTGGATTGCATTGCATGTGATAAATGTTATCATTGGTTTTATCTCACAGATTCCTTTTAAAGTCTGTGGGGTAATATGTAGATAAAACCAGGGATAATGTTATTAACTGCAATGAAATCCAGGCCTGTAATCCAGAATATATTTGTATCACTCATAAATTTATACACTGCAGCCTTGATAATTCCATAAAATCTTTCATTATTAATGAACATGATTTTGCTTGATATCTGAAGAGCTTTAGTGGATTTCTACTTGCATATTAGCTAATCCAAAAAACAATGTTAGTTAATGGGCACATGGCTCTCACTGACCCAACTTCCTTTTAGATGATTGACTCACTTATGCCAGCAGCCTCAATCAAATTTCTACAAGCCAGTCTGTGCACAGGAATTGCTATTCATATTTTAGTACGTTAGAGATTTTTATTGGGGTGTAGAGCAGTAAAAGCAGATGATTGTCTGAACTTACAGCTTAGCATTGCCAGTTCTGAGTGGGTGCCAAGGATGTAGTGCATCTGGCAAATTCACAGGCCCCACTTTGGTGCTGTGACTGCTCTGTTCTCATATTTATTCAGCATGGAGCTGTTCCACAAGCACCACTGTCTACCAAATACTTTTGATTGCAATGACATTACTTCAGTGCAACACAGAATTACCAGGTAGAAGGCCGAGAAGTTTGAAAAGCTCCATGCTGAAGAATAAATCTGAGGACAGTATGACCACTTTGAGCTGCACTATGGGTAAAAGCTAATATATGTGTGTGGATCCGTTACTGCCAGTCAAATAAGGCAGGTGCTTTCCACACTATATGTGTGGTTCTATATCATCCAGTGAGCCAGTACAACAAAGCTGGGTGTGATAAACAGTGTATGCATCGATTTGTGACAGAGGAATAAGACTGGCATGTGGCAGGCAGTCCATGTGTCATTCTGTGACTTCCAGTGGGACAGTCAAAAAAGCTTGGATATTAAACAGTGTATGTGTGGTTCTGTGGCTACCAGTAGACAGTTGAACAAAGCTGGGTTTTAGACAGTGCCTGTGTCTGGAACAAGGCTGGGTGGCAAAGAGTGTATGTATTATTCAATGACTTCCAGTGGAACAGGGCTGGGTAGTTGGACAGTGCATGTGTGGTTTCCATGACTGCCAATGGACAGTGAAGCAAGACTGGGTGTTATCTGGTGTAAGTGTGGTTCTATCACTACCAGTGTGACAGTGGAATAAGGCTGGGGGTGACAAAATGACACAAGTCACCAGTTCTTAAAAATACATTGTTGAACTGGAAAAAGTGTAGAGACATGCAGAAAAACTGATAAAGGGATTGGAGGATCTGAGTTATAAAGAGAGACTACCCAATCTGGGTTTGATTACATTACAAAAGAGAAGGCTAAGGGGTGATATGATTACCATTTACAAATGTATTCAAGGTCAATACAAGGAACTATCCAATTAATTATTTACACAAAAAGCTAAGTTAAGAACGAGAGGTCATCCATTAAGACTAGAGGAAAGGCGATTTTGACTAAAACAATGGCAATTATTTTTTATAGTAATAATAAAAATTATTTTGGCTTGGGATGTTGTGCTTGCAGATACTGTAACTGCTTTCAAAAAAGCAATGTATACCAATCTATAACAGAACAATATTGAGAATTATGACAGATGGATTCAATGCAGATATGATGTTGATACAGGGAACTGTCTGACTATTTGGAGCCAGGAAGGAATTTTTTACCCAATTGGGGCTTAAAGGGATAGTAATACTTTAAAATTACTATCACTTATATTGAAGCCCTTAAAAAACAGAATTAAATGCCACCAGAGGAATCTACCAAACCTTTATGGTTTGAGAGATAGCCGCTTTTAAACTTCGCTCTCCCCTGCCTCTCCCCTGACGTCAGCATTCTAGCTGCAGCAGGGGAAACCGTTCATTGAATCAAGCGGAGGCTCTTCAGAAGAGCCAGATCTCATTATAGAATAAACGATCATTCACTAAAATGGTCTTCTACATGTGCTTGGTAACCAAGCACACGTAGAAGACCGTTATAGTGAAGGATCTTGTCTTCCATAACGGGATCTCAGCTCTGCTGAAGAGCCTCCGCCGGTCCCAGGACCGGATTTCCCTGCTGCAGCAAGAACGATGATGTCAGGGGAGAGGCAGGGGAGAGCGAAGTTTAAAAGCTGCTATCTCGCAAATCATAAAGGTTGCATTTAATTCAGTTTTTAAAGGGCTTCAATATAAGGGATAGTAATTTTGAAGTATTAGTATCCCTTTAATTGGAAACTGCTTCATTTGTATTTTGCCTTCATCTGAATCAACGGAGATGTTCAGGCATGAGCTGGACATGATGGATGCATGTATTTTATCAGCCCCAATCAACTCCTGTGAAAATCTCTGCAAGGATGTCTCCCTCTACCACAGTACACACCTTCTCACCATACACCCTCCTTTATATTCAACCTTACAGCTTCATCACTTACCCTGCAAGGACTTTACCCTCCACCCCACTACACTCCTTCTCTTTTCTATACCCTCCCACCTAGCTATTCTTTGCCTCTCCTTCCCTTTGACTCAAGCTTCATCTCTCCTTCAACTGGCAGTTTAGCTTTGAATCTTCTCCCTTTCGATTGGCAGTTCTTCTTTGATTCTCCTCACCTTCAACTGACAGTTTGTTTTTGCCTCTCCCCCCTTGCCATTTTTCACAACCTTCCTCCTCCTTCAATTACACATCTTATCATATTCATTACTTTGATTTCAATCACCAACCATCATTTCAGTATGAACTGTCTTATATTCAAACACAGCTTACATTCACAATTTGGCATTCTGTCATCACTTCCCAACTGTATATATGGATCTGTGACAACAAGTGGACAGAGGAACAAGACTGGTGTGTGGATACCAGTAGACAGTAGAACAAGGCTGTGTTTTAGACAGTGCCTATGTCTGGAACAAGGCTGGGTGGCAGAGATTTCACTCACCAATCACCATTTCAGTATGAACTGTCTCATACACAAACACAGTTCACAATGCCAAGCATCATTCACAACACCACATAACATGAAAAACACATTGCATCATGCCCAAGTTGCCACCTTCAGAAGCCTACCATACCCTTATACAAATCACAACACCTTACTAATGCAAACTGTGTTTATCTCCTCCCACACAACACCATTAACAGCCGGCCATTACTTAATCTTTACTGTACGCCTACTGCATTTAAATACCATTATATATATATATATATATATAGTCCTTTGCTGCTAGCCAGACCTGAAAAGTTACTCGCCACTGCAAGCCAAAACATACCCACCAGGGCAGAATGTCTACTCGCCAGGGCTAAATTTTCCCTCGCCATTGGCTAGTGGCGAGTGGAAATTTTGATATATATATATATATATATATATATATAGTATAATGTTGGCACTCACTAAACTATTACTTCTGCTGTGCTGTTGCACTCCTGGGTGCACACCCTAAATTGATGAAGGTCCCAGACAGAGAACCGAAACATTGGTAACTTGTACATTATGATGACAGTGGTTATATTATAATTCTTTGAAACAGGACCTGTGAGTGCATCCATTTTTATTAATACATTATATATATATATATATATATATATGTATATATATATATATATATATATATATATATATATATACAGTTTGTTGGTAGAGCACTCACTTGAATTTATCCAGTTTAATTTGCCTGGGTGCCAGTCTCGCATTCATGTAGTTAGTCCAAAAACAAACCGCACTCACAGGTCTTGTTCGTGATTCAATAAAGGCTGACTTATTTAATCAACGTTTCAGCCCAAAAAGGGGCCTTTCTTGAAAGAGACAAGAAAGGCTAGCCCTGTTTTGGGTTCCCTCAAAAAGGTTTCTGGATTGGTGTCATCCATACCCTGTGGCGAAATATGTGTGACAATCTGATGTTTATTATATTCACCCTGTGTGCTCTCAGGAATAACACTGTTGACTTTCTCATTCACCTCCTTTCCTCTCACTAACCACTTCTGGGTTCTCCTCTCTATATGCCTAACAATGCAAACACACACACAAACACATTCAGTGTCACAGGCCTTCTGCCTCCTCAACCAAATGCACAGTGCATGTTGGCAGTGGGCGTAGCAGATTCCTCCCACTCCTACTCAGCTCTGGGTAGAATGGAAGCAGGGGAGCTCTCTTGCTCCCCTCTTTCAACTCTATTGATCTCCCAGCCAAATCTGCCAGGAGATCAGGAGCTGGGGGGGGCATCAGAATGGGTCCTGACAGGGCCGGCACCACCTATAAGAGAGGTAGGCGCCGGCCTAGGGGGCGCGGGCATGCAGCAGAGAAGAGCTGCGCCTGCACGCAACATGCTGGGAGCTGCAACACAGGTCTGTGTCGCTAGTGCGCTCCCTCATTGCAGTCGGCTCTTTAGTAATGCACAGCGCGCTGGGAGGCATGATCTCCCGGCGTTCTCTGCATTACTGAAGAGAAGACTGCGCGGAGCTCCAGGTATGTGATGGGGGCAAGTTGGAGCCGATGGGGGGCAAAGTAGAGCTGATAGGGGCAATGTGGAGCTGATGGAGGCAAGTTGGAGCTGATGGAGGGGCAAAGTGGAGCTGATGGGGGCAAAGTGGAGCTGATGGAGGCAAGTTGGAGCTGATGGAGGGGCAAAGTGGAGCTGATGGGGCAAAGTGGAGCTGATGGGGCAAGCTGGAGCTGAGGGGGCAAAGAGGAGCTGATGGGGGCAAGTTGGAGCTGAGGGGGCAAATTGGAGCTGGTGGGGGCAGGTTAGAGCTGATGGAGGCAAGTTGGAACTGGTGAGGGCAAAGTGGAGCTGATGGGGGGCAAAGTGGAACTGATATGGGCAAAGTGGAGCTGGTGGGCCAAAGTGGAGCTGATAGGGGGCAAGTTGGAACTGATAGGGGGCAAGTTGGAGCTGGAGGGGCAAAGTGGAGCTGGTGGGGTCAAAGTGGAGCTGGTGGGGGGCATCTCTTATAGGCATCTCCAGACCAGGGGCAGACTGGCCCAGGGGGCAGAGAGAGGACAATCATGAAAAGAGGTGGGGTATAAGTAGGCGGGGTATAAAGGGGTGGGACACAAGGGGCAGAGCCAAATGGCAACAAAATTAGGTTTTGCCTAGGGTGACAAAAATCCTTGCACCAGCCCTTTGTCCTGATACCCCATTACGAGGTCTGATTTTTAATAAAATGTAACCTTTTGAGTGCCACGGAGGTATCAAAAGCATTGCAAAGCTATGTGTTGCATACCTCTCTGGCTCTCAAAGCATTAAAAAAAAAACAAAGTTCACCACAAGGGCAAAACCATGCCACTCACATGCTAGTTATGAATAAATGTGTCAGTGACCTTCCTAGCATTCAAGGTGTTTAAAGCCCAATTTAAATGAGAATATTTGTAATCCATAGTTTGCCAGTCATGCCCTAGAATTATTCTACTTTGATTTTATTAATAACGTCTACTGAAAGACTAATATAGGTAGGAGTCCTTCACACAACAGTCATGTATACCTATTTATGTAATTTTTTTTTCCATTGTAACTATGTAGACTGTAGTTATTAAGCTCCATTTTAGGCTTCCTTTAGTAACACTTCCTCCCAATAGGTCCCACAGACTGTGGTATTTATCACTGGTTTATGCCCAAATTTCCCCATAGTCTTCATTAGGCATCTGTGAGATAAAACCAGTGATAACCTATTAACTGCATCCTAATCCAGTCCTGATTCAAAACCTGGAGAGAAATACCCATCTTATAGCACTTTAGAACATTTTAAGTCATGTCAACCTGTGAATGTCATTGACCAATTATAGACTACCACGCAGTTTTAAATGCAATAAAAAAAATAGTGGTATGATAATTATCCTTCATACAGAAGTCAAACTAGGTACCATAAGGTTTTCTGTCCAACAAATCAAGAGCCACATATTGCTAGGTTACACTTCCACTTTAACAGAGTTTAAAAGGGTCTTTTACAAAATGGCTTCTTACGTCAAGACAAGAAACTTAATTTCCGTAGGACCTGCTGGAAACAAAACATCAACCTGAGTACACATAAGAAAAATATGGCTACATAATAAAAAGGATACTGTATCTCTTCTTGCCTTCACAGAGCTCAAATGAATCAGATTGGCAGAGCAATAAAATCCCATTCATGAGGTATGGCCTTGTGTGCAATGCATTTGATTTACAGTGTAAGAGTTATTTTTCTCTCCACCTGTTAGGAAGGAATGTCATGCAAAATATAGAGACTGAATTTATGCACAGTGCAGAGTGAATACCATCTTTATTATTTGGAATTGTGTGTAAATATTTATACACATGGACACACATTGGACGGTTGTTGGTGATTTCAGTTGTAGTCTCTGACAGATGGAGAGCCAAAGGTTGCCCACCACTGAATTTTATTTACATTTCAAATTCAACATTCACATTTTTGTAAACCTACATTTAACCTAATGAGTGCCAGCAATGTGTACCCCTGTGGCATTCAAAGAGTTAATCAGTTTATTAACTGATTTATAATTTAAAACTGTAACGCTTGTGTTTAACCCTTTATGAGACACAGAGAGGGAGAGAGGGAGATATTACATGACAGAATCAAGTTCAAACAATAATTTTACAGTAAAACTAATATTTATGATATTATTTCCCATTTGTATTAAATGTGGTAATGCTGTTCCACTGTTTATCTTAAGGATAGTGCTCTACTATAAATCTGAAAGAGTTCACAGTATTTAAAGTGAAATCCCACAACATTGCTTAGATATTGATTGTTCTACAAACATCTGCCCTTTAACGCCTAGAATGCAGGTCTCCAGTGCATTGTGAAGCAACACACTGAAAATAAGATTACCTGGCGCTAAGAAACCAATTCAGTATCCCAAAGTGAAGTGTAAGAATATTTTGATAAACTAAATGGTGCAGTGGAAGAATATGGGATATTGATTTGTTAGTATATTTAATTTTATTGTATTTTATATTTATGTAATATATTAATGGGCATTGTGTTCTTTTCTGGTGGCTCTGGTACACATACCTATACAGTTATTATTCGTCTTACAATCATAATAACAAAACTAAACATATTGTGCATAAAAATTTCTATAAATCTTTATATAAAAGTCCATTTTTGTTAGTCTTCATAAAAAACATGGGGCACCTTAAGTTGATGTCTGTGGCATACCAAAGTGCCCAGTGGCGTAACTAGAAGCCTCTGGGCCCTGGTGCAAGAATTGCCATGGGCCCTCCCACCACATTGGCCCCCCTCGACCACATTGACCCCCTCCATAATGCCCCTCAATCTTCACAATGGCACTTTCTCTTACCACCCTGGAGCTCCTGCGCGGTCCTCTTAGTAATGCAGAGCGCTGGGAGATGATGTCATCTCCAGCGTCTGCATTACTAGAGCGCTGGAGGAAGATTGCGGGCGCCAGGCGGAGGGGTCGCAGGGGGTGGCCGGGCCCCTGGAGTGACGGGCCCGGTCGCAGGTGCGACCCCTATAGTTAAGCCACTGAAACTGCCACGGCACCCTGGTTGAGAATCACTGATAGGATGCTGGTGCTGATATTTGTGGATATGAATTTTATTTCCTTTTATCAATCACATTGATTTTCACCACAATAAATTTAATTTTTATTTTATTTTTGGACGTTGGAATTTTTTGTGTATTTTACGATTGTTCCCATAATATTGGTGATCAGTTGGAGGTAAAGGATACCTTCAGGTGTGGATGTGGGCTTTGCTATTTTGCATGTGTTGTAGGTTAACTTGGTAAGATCTACCATTGGCTAATGATGTTGATTTTTGGGGTCTGATTGCAGACTTACTGATATTTGTGGATTTCAGCTGTATTACCACCCATAGTGTATGGCTTTGCCCTTACATCATCTTACCGCTACTCAATATATAGGCATATATGTGTTATATTAAAGTGGATCTATCACTCCTATATATGTTTGTCTAAAACGTTAGTATACAGTGATTAGCTTGAAAACCGTTTTCATTTTTTTAAAAAAATTGTTATTTTGCCCAAATTAAACATCTAAAGATTACCCTGCGGCTTCCTTCTGGATAGACTGCAGTTACCAGCTTTGTACCGCAGTCTGTCACTCTTCCTCTGCTCCGCTCACACTATCCAGCCTCCTCTGATGACAGAGGCTCTCTGCATGTAAGATGGAGCGGCCTCTGGCCAATGAGACCGCTCCAGCTTACATGCAGAAAGCCTCCGTCATTGGAGGAGACTGGATAGAGGGAGGGGAGCAGAGGAGGAGTGACAGACTGCTGTACAGAGGTGGTAACCGCAGTCTGTCCGGAAAGAAGCCTCAGGGTAACCTTTAGATGTTTAATTTGGGTAAAATAACATTTTTTTTCAATCTAATTGGTATACACTAATGCTTTAGACAAACATGTCTACGAGTGACAGATCCCCTTTAAACTACAGATATCCTGTATTCCTCAGTTACACCATTTATTTTATTTGGTTACCCTTCAGTTTGAGATACTGAACTGGTTTTGTGGCATCAGAGTTCCTCTTCTTGACATACGGATTTGTTTCGCATACCGTATAAGTAAAGGTTGCTTTCCCAGGCTGCTGTTTTTATTTGTAAATTTGCTGTGATTGCTTCCATCTTTGCACTACTTAGTGTTACTATATTAATGCACTGAAAAGCTTTCTAGCATCTAAGTGATCTAATTTCTGAGCCCAGTAAATATAAGAAAGCCAATCTATTCAATCACAATCTTATCAGCTTCAATATTCTTATAAAGAAATTGGAAGCTAGCCACAGAAAAAGCACTCGTATAAAACAATGGAAATGGCCCAAATAACTGGAGTTATTTTGGAGTAAACCAGCGGCGCCATAGGGGACAAATACAAATTCCTTGCCAACTGGAAGGGAGCTCTTACACGGACCCGCTTATCGTCGAGCAGCCAATACGAGATCCGAATGGTGACTGGCTGTCCTCTGGAGTCATGTTGATTTGACCACACTTGGTCTTTTGATTTTAAACTTTTGTACAATAAAGAATTTTCTTCACCATATGGATCTCGTGTTGGCTATTCGAGGATAAGCGGGTCTGTGTAAGCGCTCCCTTCCAGTTGTCGTCTAGTCAGTCGGAGCCCATGGCTAGGGCTGTTGGGAGCGCTCTGGACCTGCACCCAGTACTAACCTTGGTGAGTTGAAAATGTATTATTATTCATAGCGTTCCCTTGTATTCTATTGTTTCAAATACAAATTCCTGTTAACTCTCTGAATGCCAGAGGGGTACACAACACATTTCAAAGCAATGTGTTGCGTACCCCTCTGGCACTCACTTAAATTAAAATGGGTTCCAACCCCTTGAATGCTAGAGAGGTCTCCAGTGCAATGCATTGGCAGGGGAGGGCTGGCCTGGGGGGCAGGGGGGCAGTTGCCCCCTGGGCTGGTCATATGTCTGGGCTGGTGGGCCACTGCTCCTCACTATATCTTCTAATTGCTGCTGTAAATGGAGCTACACTAGTGATACCACAGAGCTTACTATTGAAATGGAGCTACACAAATCACACCACAGAGGAACAATCCAAATGGAGCTAAACTAGTAGCATAAACCATTTCCCTTGTAAGCTCTATAGTAGTGGGCTTGAACGATATAGAAATGGGCCACTTGAATGTATTTGCCTCCTGGGCCATAAGTTGCCAGCCCTCCCCTGTGCATTGGACAGTTCTCTGGCATTCAAGGGTTTAAAAATATCTACTCAAGTGCATGGGACTTAAGGGATTTTTATTTTGTCCCTTATGGTACAGTTGGTTTACTACAGAAAAACTATGTATAAAGCAGAGTAATGCAACTCCAGGCGAAACCAACTGCACCATAGGGTACACTATAAAATTCACCATATAACCCTTGATTTAAATGTGGCTTTTTATCCCCTTTTATGCTAGTGAGGTCTCATAATGCCTTGGAGACCTTTCTAGCATTCAATGGGTTAAAAGTTCCATCTCAATCAACTGGGATTTGTATGTGTCCCCTAGGGTGAAGATGGTTTGCCCCAAAAATGAAATAGGGAGCCAATAAACATTCCCGTTGATTTCAATGAGTTATTTGATCCCTTGAATGCCAGTTGTGTCCAAACCCCTTGAATACAAGTTCTGTCCAAGACACTGTGAAACATTCAAAGGGTTAAAAGTAACACTGAAATCAATAGGAATGTGCCCTATGGTGCAGTCATTATGCTCTAGAGCAGAGCTGTCCAAGTTCAGTCCTCAAAGGCCACCAACAGACCACAATGTAAGGATTTCCCTGATTAAGCACATAGGAGTTAAAGGGACAGTAATGTCCCATAAAAAATGCTTAGAGTTTTGTAGAGGTTAAAAAAATTAACAAAATGACACAAATCCTATGTGTCAAACCGCTATGGTTTGAGAGATATCCTCCATTAAAGTTCCCCTCTCCCTCCCCTTCTCCTGACGTCAGATGTAAGCTGACAGCAGGAGTTCCTGGGACCGACAAGCGGCTCTTCAGCAGAGCCAAAATAGTGAGATTTAAAAAGAAATAATTCATTGGAATGGTCTACAAAGTGTGCTTGCAAGCACACCGTTTAGATTGTTCCACAGACGTATTTCATTTTAAATCACGATATTGCGGCTCTGCTGAAGAGCCTCCTCATGTTGGCCAACACAGATCTCCTTCTGTCAGCTTTACAGCTGACATCAGGAGAAGGGGAACTTTAGCAGAGGATATCTCTCAAACCATAGCGGTTTGAGAGACAGGATTTGTGTCATATTGTTAATTTTTTAACCTCTACAAAACTCTAAGCATTTTTATGGGACATTACTGTCCCTTTAATCAGCTGCAATAATAGAAACGTGAATTCATCAGCTCTTACTTCACTTTCCAATTAACCTTGTCTATCATAAAGTTGTATCAAGCCACACTTCCTCATGTGTATGGGCATTCTAGGTAGAATGAAAAGGACCACTTGATAGGTGGGTGCTTTGAAAAGAGCTTCGCTCTAAGCTCTGATAACTAGGAAGAACTGTTGCAGTATCACGCACTTCGACCAACAAATCTGTATGAGCCCATAAATAAAAACAATAAACTGTATTGGTTACTCTGTGCATACCTTAACAATATTTTCTGGTCAACTTAGATAATATATGGAAAGACTGATATCCCCTGGATCATGA
Organism: Rhinophrynus dorsalis; assembly: GCA_037306005.1. Lineage (NCBI taxonomy): Eukaryota > Metazoa > Chordata > Amphibia > Anura > Rhinophrynidae > Rhinophrynus > Rhinophrynus dorsalis. The sequence continues at coordinate 300,167,428 of CM074719.1, read as the reverse complement.
GTAAGCATTATCAACGTAAAATGCGTGGATCTGCCTGAGATGCCTCTCTCTACGTCTGACTGCTTGTACTCATAATTTACCAGCCTCTCCATATATTACCTAAGTTGACCAGAAAATATTGTTAAGGTATGCACAGAGTAACAATAAAGTATTTTGCTTTTATTTATGGGCTCATGAGAATTTGTTGCTCATTTATTATGCTCATTTATTAGGACTGACTCACCTGTGCTCAGGGAAATGCTTGTATCCTGGTCTGTTGGTGGCCCTTAAGCAGTGAACTTGGACAGCCCAGATCTAGAGACTCCATCTTGTCAGTCAAAATTCCAGTGAGTCCATTTTGAATATAAGCAAGCATATTATTTCTTTATGCCTTTGAATTCCAGTGGGTTACTCTACGCATTACTTTGCAATGCATTGCAAACCCCTCTGGCACTCAAAGGGATATATGTTCTTTTATGCTTTGATTCTTCAGGGACCACTTGGAAGTTTTCACTTCAAAAATGGTGTTCATCGTTCCTCTTGCTGGAGAGCTTTTGGGATACTTGCTATATTACTTGTTATCATTTGGATTATTTGAATGATATATGTTCTGTTATTATTAGCTGTGATATAGGATGCCTATGATATATAAGGTTACAGTTCCCATTTAAAAACCCCTCTGTAGCTCCCTCTCCCTTATGAAGTTTTAGAGCATTTAATACAATACAGGATCTGAACAATGTTTGAATATGGGTGTGAAAACACAGCATGTGGAAATGAAGGTGTCAACACTTGGTATTGTATCAAACACTAAGAACTGTGGGAACAAACACCATTTTGTGAGGCTAAATTTAAGGTCAAGATAGTGTGAACCTACTATAAGTTTGCATTCTTTTTTGACAGGGGAAGAAGGTTAGTATGAATATTATTTAACAACTTGCATAAATGCTATGCAGTAATAACAAATTTGCAACTGAGAAATAAAAAAATGGCAAATAATTAAAAAATTTTTATTTTATATTTAAAAAAAAAATCACAAATTGTTATAAGCTATTATTTCCACTGTAAACTACACGATAATGCATGTGCTGTTTTTCAGAAGGCTGTAGGAATCAGTTCTCATTTGCACTCCTTAAAGGGTTAGTAATGTCCCATACATTTTTTTTTTATAGATTTGTAGAGGGTAAAAAAAGAATCTCATTGCCACAAACCCCATCTCTCTAACCGATGATTTGAGAGATATTCACAATCAAAGTTCCCCCCTTCCCAACCCTTCTCCTGACATCAGCGTCTAGCTGACAGCAGGAGATCCCAGTCCGGGGACCAGCCGGTGGCTCTGCAACAGAGCTGTAATCCCATTATTAGAAAATAATTACTTCATTGGAGAGGTCTACAAAGTGTGCCTGGTTTGCAAGCACACTTTGTAGACCATTCCCATGAAGTAGTTCTTCTCTATTAACAGGATTTCGGCTCTGCTGAAGAACCTCAGCGTGTCGGCCAACATGGATCTCCTTCTGTCAACTTTACAGCTGACGTCAAGAGAAGGGGAGGGAGGGGGAAACTTTGATTGCCAATATCTCTCAAACCATAGTGGATTGATAGATGGGGTTTATGGCAATGACATTCTACTTTTACCCTCTACAAATCTAAAAAAAAACTTTTATGAGACATTACTAATACTTTAATCTTTGCTGTATTTTATACAGTGGAGTGTAATCTCTTGACAGGAAGTAAGGATTGCAGCTGAAAATAAAATACAGTATATATATATATATATATATATATATATATATATATATATATATACAGTAGCATATAGTTTAAGTTCCATGAAGGTATAGGAAAGCATACATATACATGTGGGTGTTTAAACGGTGTAGCACACTCTTCCTTATACAAACAAATTGTATTTTAGAATTATTGTCCCCTTCATATAAATAGTATTCTATCTGTTTTCAGGAAACAGTGGGGATGCATGAATTTGCCATAGCAGCTCCAATGGAATCAGCTTCAAACACCACTGTCTGGTGTATGTTCTACAGTGTGTGATTGTTGTAGTCTCTGGGTGTTCATGTTTGATCCTCAAGAGACACACTGACAGTCCAGGATTTAAGGATTTCCCTGATTATGCATGGGTATGTTAATCAGTGGCTCATTCATTTTGATTGGTCCAAATGTGCTCAAACAAGGAAAATCCTTAAATCCTAGACCGTAGGAAGAACTTGGACACCCCTGCTATAGTGTATACAGTTGAATAATCTCCACCGTCATTAGAACTCTAATGCCAGAAAGCTGTGTACATTTGCCCCATTTCATGTGTACGGAATGGGCATAAAATAATGTAGCTTAGTAAACTGGGGTTAGGCAGGCATACGGTCAATCAATTCCAGCACCTGATTTGGCACAGAATTGTTGTCATACCTTCTTCCCATTGTGTCATATATATTCTCATATAGCAAATAGACCATTCAGCAGCTCTTTCTTCTAATACCACAAGACCTCAAATGGACAGATGTGTTAGTACAGATGCAAATCTTCACACATTAATACACTAGTGTACTATTCCGGAATGGTATATGCAGTACTTAATGATGAGATATGGGATCTTCTCCATATGCTTCCAAACTAGACAAGAGAAAAATGAACAAATCGCTCAGTGAAACTGACTGCAAAGTCCAAATACAAGCAATACATTTTATTTATAAACCAGCAAGTATGTTGGATCGGTGCCTCACAGATCAACGTGTTTCATGTTTCACACGCTTACTCATGAGTAAGCGTGAAACACATTGATCTGCAAGACACCGATCCAACATACTTGCTGGTTTAAGTCTGAATACCCTACAAGTCTCTCCTCCGCTTTTTCTGATGCTTCAGGATGTTATTAAAGTATCTACATTTTTATAATGTTTTGCCACAATGAAACGCATTGCTTTTATTTGGACTTTGCAGTCAGTTTCAACGAGCGATTTGTTCACATTTCTCGCATATATATACACTCACCCAGAATCATTTTAATGGGACACTCTGGGACCGATGTGCTAAGAAAAGTAGAACATCTCTGGGAACCAAGTGCAGCATAATAGACAAGTAAATGTTCACACTGACTGTGCTGGAGCCCTATCATTCAAGGGGTTAAAATCACAATTTAAATCAATGGGAATGTGTACTTGTCACCTATTGGCAGATTGGTTGCCACAGATTTTTACTATTTTTTCTTTTTTGAATCAGCCTCAGTGCCTCTTTTGTTGTATGGGACTTCGAGTACAATGTGACCCATATGATATAGCGGAGCATTAGTCCTAATGGATATTATTATGAGAAGCACTGGAGTGTGATAGGGCATATTTTATCTTGTTCTTTATCCCTTTCTCTCTGGGGGGAATTTTTTTAAGTGTTACGTAGAAGAAGAGGTTAAGTAAAGGTCAAGTAGGAATTTTTAAAGGGAAAATAAATAATTAGAAGTGTGCATTAGTGTTAAATGGCATATTGTAATTCTTTACAGACCATAAAAACAGCACTGAAAAAAAACTCCTCCCTCTCTCTCTCTATCCCTCTCTCCACACATATATATAGAATAGCAATACTGGTACGGCTTTGCCCGTGTGGTTAATAAAACAGTGACTGTGTTTATGTGCGACTTGTTGAGTTTTCAGTGCTTAGCCTTTTCAGCCACAAATAGGTGTTCAACGCATTGCAAACACTGCGTTACACAACTCTCCATCATTGTGTGTGAGCAAGCATGTCAGAATGTGGTGTGTGTATGTGTGGGCGAAAAGTATGTCAGTGAGTTTGTGTCAGTGTGTGAGTGTGCAACCGTGTGTGAATGAAAGCATGTGTTTGGTGTATTGCGTTTGGAGTACTGCCTTTTGCGTATAGCATTTTGTGTATAGAATTTTGCATATTGCGAACTGTGTATGGCGTTAGCATTTTGCACATAGCATTTTGCATATAGTGTTGTATATATAGTGTTCTGCATATAGTGTTGTGTGTATAACGCATTGTGCATAGCATTTGGTGTATAGCTTTTGATGTAGTACATTTTAAGTATTGCGTATAGCATCTGATGTATTACATGTGGCGTATGGCATATTGCGTTTGGAGTATAGTGTTTAGCATATAGTGTTTGGCGTACTGCGTATATCGTTTTTCGAATAGCATATTGCATTTGCATATAAAATGTACCTTATAGCATATAGCATGTTGCATAGTGTTTTGCCTGTTGAATATAGCATTTTGTGTATAGTGTAATGTGTTTTGCGTTTAGTGTATTGCATCTTGTGTACAGCATACTGCATTTGGTGTATTGTGTTGGGCATACAGAGTTTGTCATATAGTGTATGTCTTTCAGTGTATTGCGTTTGGCATATGGCATTTGGACTAAAGCATTTGGCATATGACGTATAGTGTTGCACATAGCGTTTTGCATATAGTGTTTGGTGTATAGTGTATTATGTATAGCGTTTGGTATATAACGTTTGGCGTACTGAGTATAGCATTTGGTGTATGGTGTTTGGTACATAGTGTATTGTATTTTGCATATAACGTTTTTTGTATTGCATTGCGCGTATGATTTTTCACATATGGTATTTTGTGTATGGCTTATAGCGTGTGTTATATACCATTTGCCATATAGTGTTTGCCATAGGCGTGTTCCATATAGTGTTTTGCGTATTGCATATAGTGTTTGTTGCGTATAATTTTTGTAGTTCGGAGTATAGTGTTTTGCGTATGTCATTTGGAGTATAAATTTTGACATACAGCGAGTTGATTGCCATATAGTGTATACATAGCATGTTTGTTTCTACAACCCAAATGCATAAGCTTACACTTATCTACCTTAAATGTCATCTGCATACTCCCCTATAGCACGCACTGGAAAATGGAATCATGTTACGCCAGTTTGCTCTTTTCATTGTTAGTTAAACAAGGTGAAGAAAAAAAGGAGCAGCTTGAAACACCTTCCCCACTGCCCTCCTCTGGGTGAAAGAGGTATACAATGGACCGATTTCTGAATAAGTAGCTTAGTAATTTAGCATTAGGCAGATGTAGAATGTGTTGGGCAGCCCTTAGGTGCTCAAAGGTTTAAAAACAGACACATCTTCTAACTGATTCTTAACCCTTTAAGAACCAGAGGTGGGCAATACACTGCTCCACAATTTGGCGCCCACCTCTCTGTAGAGAGTTTGACATACCAAGAAGAACTGACTAAATTCTGGGTTGAATCAAACTCACCACAGGTGACAAATGACAATTGCAGAATATTTATCTGGGGTTTTTAACTCCTTGAATGCTAGAGGAGTCTCCAATGCATTGCTTTGCAATGCATTGAAGACCTCTCTAGTATTCAATGTGTTAAACAGCCCCATTTAAATTATATTGAATATATATTATTCCCCCTATGTTACAATTGGTCTTATTCCTTCTTAGTACATCAGCATATCATACATGCCATCTTTGCAAACAAATTTCCCTTGGCACTTACTTTGGGCAGTCACATGCAAGAGTGTCACTAGTGGCCCACAGTACCATGTAAAAAAATGTCACCAGGAAACCCTTCATATTAGACTTAATCCTTTGCAGCAGAATCCTATATAATAATTCGCTACGATGTTTGTCAGAAGCCGTCATGAGCAGTAGAGACTGCCCGAATGCACAGAATGCTGGGATGTGTAGGAATGCTGGGAGTTCTGTGCTGGGAGCATTCTGTGCTTTCGGGGAGTCTCTACAGTGCATGACTGCGTCGGTGGCAGGATGCAGAGCAGGACCGGCCTCTTAAAGCAATGCGTTACGCACCCCTCTGGCACTCAAAGGGTTAACATCACCTGGACCTTGGCCCCTGTACATGGGCTTTTACACTAGTATGTATTATACACACCTAAACAATCAACTGAATAATATAAATGACCAATATGAACACATGAGGAAGCTCATAACCTATTAATGTTTTTATTGACAAGACAAAGCAATGCACTGCACACCTCTCTGGCCTTCAAAGGATTCGATTTTTAACCCCTTAAGGACCCTTGACGTACCAGGACCGTCACGGTCCTTGAACTACTCAAGGACCGATGACGGTCATGGTACGTCACGTACTTTTTACTTACAGCGCTCTACCGGGAGCGCTGTAAGTAAAAATAGGGCCTGAAATAGACTGCTCCAAGATCGGAGTGATCTCTTTCAAGCCCCATAGTGACGCGCCGATGCACGTGACAGGTCACGTGTACCGGCGCGTCAAAGTGCCCCTATGCGGTCATTATGGGACAGAAATGTCCCATGACCGCCAGTCCTTAAGGGGTTAAAGCAGGTACAAATCCATGGAGAGCAGGGACAAGGAGCCAAAACCAGAGATGGACGGTCCCTGTAAATCCGGAACAGCTGCCAGGTATGGCATACATGTATCAAGTATTTACCCATTCCTATCCATTAATAAAGTGCAATCAATAGAAAAGTTAAGGATTAGCCTTTAATATAGTGCTATAATTACAGTACAAACAGTTCTATCACAAAAGTGCTTTAGTCTTTGATTTATCGTGATCGTATCTATGTAACAGGGGAATTATGGCCACATTCTCGTGCAACTATATTCATGCAATACATTAAACCCAAAGAAGCATGCAAATTCCCAAGAGGCACTATTAGCAGTACCATTTGTTATTCCAGTCCACAAGGTGCAATATAGTCAATGGCAACTAGAGCACCATCTGATACATCACAGTCAGAGGCAGCAGCACATATTTAGGTATATAACCGTGTAATTTTCCTCTGTATCTGCTGGGTTACTACACAGTGGGGAGGCCTGTAAATGCCCAGCTGATCCAAACTGAATCAATTTAACATCAAAACTGACTGGCTGTGTACATCTGGATCGATTCTTCGGCAAACCAACTGCAATGCATCGTAGGGGACAAATAAAAAATTCTCACAATTCCAATAATTAAATAGGACATTAAACCCCTTGAACATTAGCGAGGTCTCCTGTCCATTACTTCACAATGCTTTTATTTAAAGGGTAAATATTTATTTAAAGGGATAGTAATGTTTCACAAAAACAGCAGCTCCGATTAATCTTCATAGTATTTGGGACATGGAGAGTGTTATTTCAATACTGTCAGAGTTGTAGTTCAAGAGTAATTGAATGATAAAATATCACCTTCCCACCCCATTTTACCTAGTGTACATCCCCTCAGATGTGGAATCTGGCACTGGGACCAGACAGATCACAGCAAGGGACAATCTTCTTACTGTGAACATAAGGAAAACCTTGCCTCACTTGACTTGACAATCTTCTTACTGTGAGAACAATGAAAGCCCTGACCCAATTAACAGGTTTTCCAAGTTTTTTCCTTATGTTAATTGAAGATTGTCCCTCTCTGCAATCCACTTGGACACCACCCTGCTGCTCTGAGGTGAGCAGTGTTACATCAGTAAAAGGGGTGGGAGGGGGATACTTTATCATTCAATTACTCTTGAATTACAAGTATTGAAATAACACTCTCCATGGCCCAAATACTATGAAGATTAATTGGAGGTGCATTTATTGTGAAACATTACTATCCCTTTAAATCAAAGAAACTTTTAATTGCCATTTTTAGTACATTAGACTATTTGAAATATACAAATCCTCCAGCTCAGCCTCGTTTTCTGTGCTTCTGTGCTGATATAATAATCACACACCTGGCCTCCCAGATATGTATGCAAACATACAATTGCTTTATTGCAGGGCAACCCATTGACAGGTAAGGGATGATTGGGACTGTTCTCTTGAACAGCTGGAGAGCCTCAGGTTGTCCACCCAATACTTTATTGTATACTGGCACAAACACTCCCCAAATGTTACGACTCATTTAAGCAAACCCCAAATTCACCCCTATAGTATGAACAGGAAAAAAGGAAGAAATATATGCAAGAGTCTTCAGCACCTTATTTTCAAATGATTTTATTATGTTTTGTGAGTAACAACACCTAATGCAGGCTGATGTATTTTAGATATCAGATATCAGCCTCAGTATATTGATGGAAAGTCAGTTTATCTAATAAGTCTGGGCCGCTCAAACCTGTCCACAGCCCCCCCCCCCCAACAGTGCATACGTTCCGTATCTCCTCAGCTAATAAGGAGTGAGTGTTGTTAATTCAAGCAGATCCTTCAGAGTGACTGAATCACTGTATCACCTATGTTCACGTGAGGAGATCCCAAAGGCCTGTATTACTGGGGGGTAGGGGGGCTGAAGGCAAGTTTGAGCGCCACAGCGCTAAGAAGAGCAATTCTGGAACAAGCTATGTTTACAATAGGGGAGAAATAAAAATTCCCCAAACTTCCCATTGATTTTAATGGGGATTTTAACCCCTTAATGAATTGTAAAGCATTCCAGGAGTTAAAAGCCATATTTAAATCAGTGGAAATGTTTACTTCCCCCCTATTGTGCACTTGGATTGCTCCAGAATTGATCTTTTTTTTTTTTCTTAGTGCATAACGTCCTTTTGTCACATTAAAAAAGACTTCCTGAGTTTTATACTCATATGCATTCATTTTATACTGTATTTTGGATTTTGGTCATTTTCAATCAATTGTTGCTTTTACAATATTTCTGTTTTCTAATTTTCTCTTATCTCTGTAAAGACATTTAAAGCCATAGCTGACCTTTACAGTCTATTTGATGCCTTATGAAAAACAGACAACACAAAGGGCAACCATTAGGAAGAGCCCGCACCACCACAAACCAATACATTACCAACCATGGCAGTCATAGCACAACAAGGTGATGTGATTGACATCTGTCCATACTTTAGATCCTAATTACATTTTGGTGAGATTAGGGCTGGGCTTCCACTCAAAGCCCCAATCCACCCTTCTATTTTTTATATATCATATTGTCAAGGATCAAATAAGGACTTGGGTTTTATAGCAGGTTGGGAATGGGAAGACTATAAATTACAAGCTGTTCTTAGCTGCTGTCACATTCAGTGTTTCTGAGACACACTAGCAATGAGAATACTGTACTAGCAACTGGTTTATTAATAGTGTGCACATCACTTACCACTGCAGTTTATATAGAGAGGCTGACTTTCTTTTCTGCAGTTGTTCTTGTGTCATTTATTTCAGTATCTATCTTCCTCCACAAATAGAAGGACTTGTGATGCAATTATTCCCTTAAAGGAGAATTAACACCTACTCATAATACATATCACATACCTTACCATGGTCGCAAAATCCAAATGATCCTTATGTGTCTTGCCTTTTTGCCTCTGTTTAAGAGAAAACATATTAAAGGGAAACATTCACCACTTAAAAAGTTTTTACTATATGTTTAGTTATTAAAATATTATTAGGAAATGTGTTTTTTTTTTTAATTTACGTACTTTTAAAGATATTTAATCTTCAAGCTGTGGACTTCTGCATAATGCGGCACGCTGAATCTTTGGCACAGCTCTTCATGACTTCCTAGTACTTCTTAATTCTCCAGCTCCCTCCCAGCTGCCCCAGGGAGTGTGTTCACGCTTCCCTTCTGTGTGGTGTGAATCGCTTCTATCTTTACAGCAAGCTCCGGTTATCGTTATAGTGGGGCAGCTGGGAGGGAGGTGGGAAGAGAATTAAGTAGCACTGTGAAGTCATGAAGAGCTGTGCCAGAGATTCAGTGTGCTGCATTATGCAGTACTGCACAGCTTGAAGATTAAATATCTTAGAAGTACGTAAATAAAAAAATTAAAAAAACAGGTTTCCTGATACTACTTTAATAACTAAAAATTTGGTAAAAACGTTTTAAGAGGTGAATGTTCCCCTTTAAATCAGCCCTAGGGGTAGACATGACAGTTGCTGGGAGGATGGCAAGACATACTGTAAACTCTACCCATCCCACATGGTAATCTTAAATGTATAAGGACCAGTGCATTGCACACCCCTCTGGTCTATGAAAGGTATCATACATTGTACCTGAGTCAGGTCAAGAAAATCTATCATGTCTGCCACCATGGAGCTACCACCCAGGACTGGATGAAGAGGCTCAAATCACAGAGGCCCTTAGGGTTTTATGACCATAGTAAAGTAAGTGTTAGGGGTTAAAATTGGAAGGAGTTACTTCTTTAAGTGCTAGGAAGGTCTCTAGTGCATTGCTTCACACAGTATTGGATAGCTCTCCTCTATCCACAGGGTTTGATTATTAGGGTTCTGTTAGAATATCTTTTAAATCAACTGTTAGAGCACAGCAAAAGATTTGAGAAGGGCCATTTTAACAACAGAGCAAAGTGAGCAGCTGCCCAGGATCTGCTGGTCAAAGGGTCTCCTCATAGTCAATGGAAACTCTGCTTGTTACAACACAGTGACATCCTTCCTATGTACAGACCAAAAGAAAGACAGGGTGCCCATCCTATAGAGGTGAAGCCCAGGTTCTCTGTTCCTGGTATCCTTTAAAAATGCTGCAGGCAAAAAAGTGTACGACTACATGGTTCTCTGTTCCTGTTATCCTTTAAAAATGCTGCAGGCAAAAGAGCGTGGGACTACATGGTGCATTAACCTTGTCGCCGTGATTAAAATGGTGACTTGAGAATCTCGCACTACATGAAAGCACAAGATTCTCAAGTCACAGCATGAAACGTCTCCCTGCATGAATGTGAAAAGCAGCCTTACTTGGAGATTGATAAATGACCACTTCCCCGTACTACAGTTGCTGTGGACTGAATCATGGCAAAATGGTTAATGCTCTTCTCTTCTCTTCTCTTCTCTTCCTTGTTCCCTGTCCAATCCCTGGTTCATTCAATATTACAGAAGGAAGTGGGATGCCATTTAATAAAGGCCAAACCCAGCACTCCACTCCCTGCAACCAGTTCAGCCCTTTGTATTTGTCCCATCCAGTACCTTATTGTCCAGTCCAACAGAAGTTTAACCCTTTACCCCATTTATATAAAAGGTTAGGGATCTCAGCATCAGGGACTTTGCATTTAGCAGAGCAATCAGGGGCAGGAAAGCAGAGCAGATCAACATTTTGTGGGCTCCAAGCAGTCTGCACATACTCAGAGAAAACGTCTTTAAGTATGTGTAATAATCCTCAAAAGAACAATGGGAAATGTTGTTCTTACACACCGTTAACTTATCACTTTAATAAAATAAGCTTTTTTTTTTCTAAATTAATGCAGCCTGAACTTCAGCACACAGGTGAAGCCATTATACAGAATTTCCTCAAGCATGGGGCTTTAACCACACTCACTCTTTTCTGGAAAGGAAAACTAACGTTATTACTAAAACCAGTGACTCCAAGCTCCAGTTCGCAAGACCATACCTGGGAACTTTTCAATATAGAGTCCCCGGAGAGTGGAGGTCTATGCTGCCGCTAGGTAAAAGAAATGACATAATTTTTGTCAAAAGTTGCAGTGCTTAATCATGAGTGGGGTGGGACTTAAAATAACATGAAAAACTTGGAGGAATAGGCTGGGGAAGGAGGTGAAGAGGGCAGGAAGTGGGCGGAACATACTGGGAAGGAGGAGAAGTGGGCAGAGTTTTAGTAAAAACTCCCCATAGCCGAGAATCAGCCACTGCCCCGGAGATCCAGGAATTAACATCTAAATCTGGAGTCTCCAAGGCAAAACGGGAGAGTTCCCAGCTATGCCCAAGACACACCAACAGGTCAGGTTTCCTGGACAGAAAGCACAGACAATTCAATGACAATTACTAAGCCTTTGATTAATTACGTGTGAGGAAACAAGTATATCTTGAAAAGCTGACCTGTTGGTGTGTCCTGAGGGCTAAAAATGCACTACTTGGTTAATGGGGTCAGTACTTCATTCTTGGTCCATTGGCAAGCAGTGGATTAATATGGCCATTAATCTGTAAACCATTAAACAGTTAATAGAAAATAAGGTACATATTCTTATCTTTTGAAGGTCATGCAAATCCAAATCAGGTCATTGGCTCCTTCTCCTTGATCTGTATCATAAACTTGTTTTGCCAATTTGACTTATTATTAATGTCAGTCTTAGCTTGGAACTAAACTCAATACAATATCAGCGGATCAATGTTATCCGGCCAATGCAGATGTGAGAGGTGCAGTCACATAATTCTGTCAATGGAGGGGACTGTGATTAAAATAAAAATCTGATTAAAATCAAAGAGACACCATAATAAGGAGAGAAAAATAAGACATGGCTTTTCATTCATATCAAGGACATATAAATCACTCATCTTCCAGACAGGAAATTGGGATGATGGAGAAACCAGCTGCAGGAAAAGGGTTTACAGTGCTAGGAGATTGGGAGGTTGATGTATTAACTCCTTGAGTGCCAGAGGGATACATACTTCATTGCAAAGCATACCCCTCTGGCACTCAAAGGGTTAAGAATAAATGGAGCAATTCTGCTGCAAACCAACTGCACCAGTGGTAACAAATAAATATTCCCCAAGTTACCATTTATTTAAAAAAAGGTTTTTTTTAACCCTTGAAGGCAAAATAAGTGTCTAAAATATTGCTTTGTATTAGAGACCTCTTGAACTTCAAGGGGATAAAAGACCTATTTAAATTATAAAAAAGGGTAGTAAAGGGTAAGGATAAAAGGTATTCTAATTGTAGGTAGTTAGCTGACAGCTATGGTAACTACCATAGCTGCATTTACATCCCAGTCTCCCCTAGGCAAGGCACTCTAGGTGTACTTAGCTCCACCCTTGACCACTCCCTGTTCCTCACATATCCCCACCCCAGGCACACAGACCGCAATAACCTGCCCGTCTATCCCGAAATGGGACAGAATACTTTACACAGAGCTATTATTTAACGGTAAGACATCTATTTTCAAGCTAGTCGCCATGCGTTTAATGAATGCGCGGCAACTTGGTATTACCTCAATGTTCCGCTTTAACACAAACAATTTGTCTATGAATAAGTGCACTTGAAGCTCGAAACGAGTTAGATAGGTTGGAACATCTGCGCTGTTAATATGTGAATCCTGTGTCCCTCTCTGGTGACAAATGAGCTGTTTGCAGTTTTTAAAAAAATATTAAATAAAATGTTTGATTTTAATAATTCTGTTCAAGTTTGATCTGGAGTGCTGTCAATCCATTTGTTGAAACTTTAGGCGGTTGCATACTCTGCCTATTGGGAAATCGAGCTCTAGGAGCCACATTTCTATAGTTTAAAACTTCCCCACTCATAATATAGCTTAAAGCGTTCCTATTAACTTCTCAGTGGTCTGTGGGGCTGAGTGATGTTGGTGTTTGTGGGACAGGAAGTTACATCTCTGTCATCTCCACTGCAGCTCTGTGTGAACAAATTCACTGACAATGGGCTTGAATGGAAAGTTCAGAAATCTCCCATAAGAGACAAGTGAAGCCTTGACATCAACCACCCCTACAAATTATGGTATTGACAAGGACATTGCCAATACCCCTGCAGCAGACACCCATTCATGTTTTTTTCTTTTTTAAACCGGTTTATGGGATGCATTCTGTTTGGCAAGGAAAATTTTTTTAAAAAAATACCCCTTACCATTGTTTGCCCTTCTCTTATCCTGCTACCTCATCCCTTGAGATGAATCAAATTTCTGTGCAGAACACCACTTTTTGTCATCTGAACATTGAAGCACTATCAGTTTCTTTTCAAAGGAAAGTGCTATGGAGGTGATGTAAACCCCTGCTCATTCTGCTTCATGAGGAATACAGCCCACGGTATATGGGGGAGTTTTAAAAAGACGTAAGTCTACCAAGTTCAAACTATGGCATACCCTCTTTCTGTTGATCTAGTGGAAGATAAAATAGGATATCACAGCAAAAATTCCTGCTTTATGTACTTAACTGCATACTATTATCAGGGCTCAAAATTTCCACTCGCTACTAGCCAATGGCGAGTGAAAATTTAGCCCTGGCGAGTAGAAATTCAGCCCTGGTGGGTTTGTATTGGCTTGCAGTGGCAAGTAACTTTTCAGGTCTGGCTAGTAGAAAAGGACTTAAAATTATAAGCCCTGCTATTATATTATACTGAAAAATATATATCCATATAAGTTTTCCGTCTGAGTAAAACAAGGGCAAGTTCGGTGCTAAGATATCTTTTATTCAAAAGTTATCACATCTCAAACTTGCAAAGGTTTGGACGCAGTATCTCCATGGCCTGGAATTTTACAACAGTGCTGCTATTCCAGCATCTTATGGATGATTATTGTCACTGACACTAGCTGTCTATAGAATGCTGTAAGACCATTGAAGTACTGCACCCAAACAAAATGCATGGTTGAACTGTAATACCTTTTTAAAAAAACATATTACAGTAGCGTCAGGACCCTTATTTTACTCAGCAGGATAAACTATGAAATATATATTTGTTTTCTTATAAATAAGTGATACTATTCCTTTAACATTGCTTAGGAAAATGTGCATAATTTCATAGCAGGGATGGCCACATGAATGTATCCCATTAGCATGAACCGTAGGTCATCCGTAGATAGAATTGCAGTAACAGGAGGAAAACAACCAAGAGGTCTGGAAAAAGAAATGATTGCATTCTTCTAACAAGGCTATTACTGTACAGGTTTAAAGCAAGAGATCTGCAACTGGAATTCTAAGATGTAATGTTCTACAAATAACAGCTTGTTAGCAGTTCAACCTTATAGACTAACATTTACAGAGCGAATGCAGACCGAAAAGGGGCCTGCTCTTTCCATGCTGCACACAGTAAATGGCATTTGTGAAGAAAATCGGATAATGATCCCCACGGCTCGTACATTGAGATGAATTCAGCTTGAGAAATAATTGCCAATATTTTAACACAACAAAAGGTAACGGATATTATTTTTTTAGCTAAACATATTGTTATTATTATCATCCTGTTTAATAATTCGCTAGAATGTTTGTCAGAAGCCATCATGCGCAGTAGAGACTGCACAAACGCACAGAATGCTGGGAGCACAGAATGCTGGGAGTTCTGTGCTTGGAGCATTCTGTGCTTTCAAGCAGTTTCTACAGTGCATGACTGAATTGGCGGCAGGACGCAGAGCAGGACCGGCCTTTTAACCCTTTGAGTGCCAGAGGGGTATGCAACGCATTACAAAGCAATGTGTTGTGTACCCCTCTGGCACTCAAGGGGTTAACATCACCCAGACCTTGGCCCGTGTATTTGGGCTTTTACACTAGAAAAAGCTTGTGTACTAAGAAGACCTGATGCAATTTTGGGGCAAGCTACTGCATTACAGGGGAAAAATAAATATTCCCATTGATTTAAATGGGACTTTTAACCACTAGAGTTCTAGAGGGGGTCACCAGAGCATTGCTTTCCAATGTGTTGGAGACATTTAACATTTAAGCTGTTAAAAAGCACCATTTAGACTGAGGGATATTTCCATTTGTCGCCTATGACTCAGTTGGCTTGCCCCAGAATTACTCCAATTTGTCTTATCACATGCACGAGGAAATCAGAGGACTTAATTGCACATTAGACAGTCACCTATTCACTAATGGCTGGAACATACAGGATCTGGAACTTCCTTGTTTATAAATGAGGGCAAGATAGTCCTGGCAATTCCATCTGCTAACTAGATCCCATAACATTCTATAGGGGAGGACAAAAACATACACATATGCTGTTATGTTTTTGTACCACCAGAATGGCCCAATTTATGGCACTTCCTCCTCATATTTCCCTGTTTAGCCAGGGGTGTCTGTAGAAATTTTTCCAGGAGGGGGTAGGGTGACCACACGTCCCGGAATCCCCGGGACTGTCCCTTATTGGGGGTCTGCGTCCCATGTCCTGGGTCACTCCCCACCAGGACAACAAAGAGTCCCAGAATTGAGCAACACGCGCCAGTCCAGCCAGCCAATGAAATGTATTTGGTATATGGTCCTCATTGACTGGCTGAGCCAAATACATTTCATTGTCTGGTTGTACTGGTGCATTGGAGACAGCTGGGATGGAGCAGGTATGCTGGTGCTGCAAGTGAGACCCGTAGCTGAGGCTCCCAATGGTGCTGACCATCTTTCTGAGGCTGACACAGAGTAAGAGTTCCCACTGGGAGCCTCAGCCGCGGGACTAGGGTGACCACATGTCCCGGAATGGCAGAATGGAAATGTGGTCACCATAGGAGGGGAGGGCAAAGCCATAATATGACCCCCAGGCCAGCCCATCCAGCCCCTTTGTTTATATGGTGGTGGTAATTGTAGGGGGGGGGGGCAAGTGCCCCTTTGCCCCCTCCTCCTGATGCCCATGTGTTTAGCATACACATAGATATATCAATAATTGTGGCAAAGAGGTGGCAAAAAGCAATGTATCTGTTATGCTGCTCTTATTGCCTGAATGAATCCTGGCCATAATGTCTGCATTGTCTTCTATTCTATAGCAAAGCTCTTAGAGGAGCTGGCTGATCCTGTAGCTTCTATTGCCACCATACAGATACAAATGTGATTCTTTGAAATGTGTCATTATGTATAGGAGCCTTAGCAGCATACACAAGATCACATCTTTACATAAACATAAATAAAGTAGGAATACGTAAATAGTGCAGGAGAAAAGTCATTTGAAATAATGAACACAAACTTTTCAATTCCTTATAAAGCAGATGAACATGAAATGCTGGTCAACTGATGTAAACTCAGTAAAAACTCAGTAAAAATGATATTAGATCAGAGAAAGTATCAAGCTTTGAATCAAAGTTGTGAGTCAAACCTTTTTATCAAAGCCTCAAAATGCACCTCCAACACATGAGACAGAATCACGTCTCTTGTTTTAAACTCCTTCCTCTGTGTTTGTTCTTGTTTATCTGAAAATAGGTTGTGATCTTGTGATGTTCTGAGTCAATGTGACATCAACATGTCAAGGTAAGTGAAAAGTCTTGTTTGATAAACAGGCTATAGAATAACATAGACATTGAAGAGTTTTATTTGTCTGGAGAGACATACAAAGTGGAATGTACAAATCCAACAGTGTAACTCATTTTCTGCACTTAGATGTTGACAGAAAATTGCACCTGCACGTTGAGGTATGTGCAAGCACATATGATTGTTTTAGTGCACACCGACATCTACTTAGGTCTCTGGCTCCACTCTAAAATACACGTGTAGGAGCAGAACAAATGGCGAAACATAGGAGGTGCCCTAGTGCAATAGCACCACCACCAAAATCACCCTATAGATAGATATTCACAATAGAGTAGCTGAGATCCTACATATGTAGGTCACAGCCAATCATGCTTCAGGGATTGGAACACTGCCCCAGACACAGCAAACAGTTAGCAACTATCAAATATGGATACAGAGGTGTTTGCTTTCCCAAGCAGTAAAAGGCATGTGCATGAAAAGGGTGCACAGTAGTACAACACTATAGATCATTGATTCTCAACCTGTAGGTCGGGACCCCTTTGGGGGTCGAATGACGATTTGCCAAGGGTCACCTAAAACCATCGGATATTTATATTTCAATTCATAACAGTAGCAAAATTACAGTGATGAAGGAGCAACAAAAATAATTTTACTGTTAGGGGTCCCCACAGCTTGGTAAATTTTATCAAAGGGTCGTGGCACTAGAAAAGTTGAGAACCGCTGCTATAGATGATACGCTGCAAATGATAGTTGATAAATATATACTCACAAACATTGTTGACTCTACAGGAGTACCTGACAAGAAAATAATCAGATAAATTGTCCTATCACCACTCTGGACATCTTGGTTCTCATAGTGGATAAAACAAGGATGGCTGTTGCTCCAAAAATATTGTTGGATCACTTTATTTAGATTATGTCTTTTTATTTGAAATTGGTCCCTTACACATATACAGTTTCTACATGTTTTATGTCATATTTAATTTTTTTCAGTTTCATTTGTTTTTTACTTTTGATCAGCTGATATGTGTGGGGGCTTGTCCATTGTTACCAACACACTCTTTCCCATTTGTATTTAAATGGAGACAATATGGTGGCTGCTCATCTATATGTCTGGCCATTATCTTTTGATAAAGTGGCTTTCTCTTGTTGAGAAACCTGTAAGGTTTAGGGCAGAGTTTTTACCTGTTTTATTGTATTGTTATATACTTTTGTAATAAATTCCTACTTTTGGATAATATTTTGGGGAGCAGCGATTCTTGTTTTCCCCACACCTAGATCTGAGATACCTCGAGCAGGGACGGGGCAGTTTCTCCAATTGCCTTATTTTCTGGTACTCCTATCTTGACTTAAACATTTGTGAGTGTTTCTTTATCATCAATCACTTGTACAATATAAAACACACATGTTGTTTGGCTCAGAGAGCTGCTGGGTAACACAGTCTCTAAGAAGCTGGCAAGATTAGGGATCTCTTGCATTGATTCAGTGTAGTCCAGAGATGATAGGAATGATGTTGGGGGGACCCAAATGGGGTAATTATACTATAAACACACTATATACAATAAAATGGAGGGAGAGGGTTCCCTTAGCTCTCTTCATCCAATAATTTCTTAAACAAGTATAGTTTTATTGGACCACTATCTCTGCTTACACCTTGAGCTATCCGAAAAGAGATCCAAGGAGCTCGCTTTCATGGACATTAACACTAAATAAAAAATGCTAAGTTAAAAAGTATGTTTGCTATGACTTTGAAGCATTTCTGTCTCTCCTCTAGTAAAATGCTAATTCAAACTCTCATTCTCTCCTACCTTGACTATTGCAGTCTACATCTCAGCTTTCTTTCTTTCTAACCATTCAAATTGCTATTTCAAAAATCACAACACTAACCCCCATTTGTATTTGCTTTCTTCTTCATAAATCCTCACTGATAGTTTTCCGATTACATTTCCTATCCAGTAAATAGCTGTTCTATTCTTCAGAGTTCTTTACTCCCTCTATTCTCTAAACATTTCTGGGGTCTAGCCAGATCTGAAAAGTTACTCGCCACTGCAAGCCATAACATACCCACCAGGGCTAAATTTTCACTCGCCATTGGCTAGTAGCGAGTGAAAATTTTGAGCCCTGTATATATATATATATATATATATATATATATATATATGATAAAGGCCACACTTCCAGAGAAACGTTGAACCAATAAACACGGATTATGTTTGTCTGCAAAAATGTGTCCTGCAAGTGCTGTTTATCACAAAAAAACTGTATGGGGGAAATTCACTAAGTGGTTATAAAGAGGTGATAAAGTGGAGATGACTTCTCCAGTCTATCACTTCTCCAATTCCTTTGTTATTCTGTGGAGCTTTCTTCAGCTTTGGAGTTCTTAGTGCATATGCTCTATAGAATAACATAGGAAGTCATCTCCACTTTATCACTGCTTTATCACCTCTTTATCACCACTTAGTGAATCTCCCCCTTGTATCTTTATATAATTATTGACATAGCATCCAGGTTCATTGGAATTGTCACAGGAGTGCATCTCATCATTACTGTATATATATATATATATAGTTATATATAAAGACATCTGAAAATCTGTAGTTTACCAGCTGCACCATAGGGGATACATAAACATTCCCAGAATGTGTATTATTTTAAATTGGGATTTCAATCACTGATATGCTAGAGATGCCTCTTATACATTAATTCTATGTATCTATCCATCTAATCTACCTAATCTAATCTATCTAATTTTACTATCTACACTAATCTATGCATGCAAATAAAGGTCAACTAGCTTTTCTTAGAAGAAGATAATAAGCCATATAATTCAATAAATATCCGTGAGTGTTCCACATTTCCTGGATAAATATATACACTATGGAAGGCGCCTGGGCACTGTATCCTGACTCTATCTACTAGGATCAGATTGTATGTCTGTGTGTACATGTGTGTACGTCTCCCTTCCTTGCAGAACAGTCAGGTAGTGAATGGGTTAAGTAGCGTACATGCACACATTATATTCATGTTGAGACATGCAGTAGGAAGTGCTGTCTTGCAAGCTTGGCATTGTTACCTGGAAAGCGTTCTGTACAACCACAAGATAAACACATTCTCTTGTACATTACACAGCAGGGCTCTTCTAATGGATGATCTTGTCAGACCAACTCGGTAAGACCTTTTCCAAGCACTGACCAAGGGAGATTGATAGCAGAAAGCCAGCTGACACAGCCAATCTAGATTTTAGCAATGCTTTTTTTCAGCTCTGAGGACCTCAGCAGGCTCCTGAAGAAGCTGTCAAGTTCTGGTGTTGATAGGTCCTTCAAGAGGAAGAATGCCCTTAGAGCTGGAAAGGTAAGAAATTCTGAAGCAAAACCAAATGCACCGGTGATGATGGTGGGGAGGCAGCATAAACATTACCAATGATTTAATTGCGCTTTTAACCACTGCAATGTTGTGAAGACTTCCATTGTATTGCTGCTATAGGTTAAAAGTCCTATTTAAATCTATGTAATTCGGGTGGAATATTTATATGGTGCAGTTGTTTGCTCCAGTTTTTCTTAGTTTATCAGCACCTCTGTTTCAGTGAGTAAATTGTACAGTTATTGCATACTGGTGGAAAGAGTGTACAAGATGCCATATTCATGAAGTGAAAGTCGAGCAATTCTGGTGCAAAGCTACTGTACCATAGAGTGAAATAAAATTCCCACTGACTTCCGAAACTGTTCTCCCCTAATTTTCATTTTATCGATAGACTCTTTAACCAACTTTATTCTACATTAATTACCTCTGAGATTTCCATTAGAGTATGTGAACAGAAGTCAGCACTCTGATTTTGTAGTAACTAATTCCTACATCTCTCTCCCCACAATAATACAAGATATTGACTCTTTCAGTAAGGTGTCAAATTTAAAGAAAAATATTTTCAAACTGGAAATTTTAAACATCAGCATCCCTGCTGCTCAGTCAGACCACTATACAATCTCTAGCACCCATAAGATGGACCTAACAGTAATTGAAATAGTTAGCCATGCCATTCACCTCATTCACTAAAACCTCTTCACAGCAATCTACTAACCTATCCTATATTATAATTCGCTAAGTATGTTTGTCAGAAGCCGTCATGTGCAGTAGAGACGACTGTGCGTGCTGCAGTCATGTGCAGTACAGACTGCCCACACAGCGGCTGATACAGAGCAGGGCGCTCTGAATTCAGACAGGAATCCTCTCTGCGCACCAGAAGGTGCACAGAGAGGACTCCGGTCTGAATTTGGAGTCCCCTGCTCCGTATAAGCCGCTGTGCGTTCTGCCAGTCAGTACTGCGCATGACTGCAGCGCCGCCAGTGTTGGCCCATGTATATGGACTTTAAAACTAGTTTTAAATAAATCATCCAGGACTTCACAAAAAGTCATACATCTCATCGTGGGAAGATAGAATAAACCCTGTCATGATCAACAGCCTCCCAAATATACTGTACTTTATGCAAACTACTCCAATCAGATGCCCCAGGCACACTGAAAAAAAAAAATTTGCCATAAAAAGTTTATTTGGCAAAACAACCGCCCATAGCTAAAAACAACATTGGTTGCCAGACGCAGAAGGCACGGTAGTCCAGGGCTGCTGTTGATCCAAAAACTACTACCAAGTCATGCACCTGTCAGGCGGTGGTCACTGGCAACACTATATAAAAACTCTGGATTCAGATTCTGGAACACAAAGTTCAACCCTTCCATTTAGACATAGTCCCATGGATACCGCCAAGCTGCAGACCCCCTAAACCTCTAGAACCATGATCCTCACTAACACAGTTCAGGTTTGGCACAAAACATCTATCCTTTTACAATTATCTGACTACTATTCTCCTCTTACTCTGCAATTTGGATTTTTCTTCAGGCATGGACAGCAGTAACTTTACAGCCTGGGTGTGCAAGGATGGGCTCTTAATAAATGGCCTTTGTGAGGAAACAAACATCAAATCTTTCCAGCCTCTAGAATGACAATTCAACTTCTTTCTTATGAACAATGGAGATTTATGCAATTACGTAGCTTTCGTCTTGCCCACCCAGACAAGACAGATGTCCGGAAAGACTGCACTTGATAGGGGACCCTTCTGTCCTAATGAAAAGCAGAGGAACAGCTCTACGATGTACAAAATTATTTTGTTCTCACAGGCTGGGGGTAATCAAGACACTTTGAGATTTAAAATAGGAATGTGAGCTGGGCTGCCCCTTCATTGAGGAGAAGTGGGGGAAGATAATCTTAAATACCCAGTCAAGCTCTAGGAATATTCATTCACTGAGACAAACTTTAAAATCCGGAGACACTGGTATAGGATCCCCAATATTTATAAATTCCCTCATTGTTGGAAGTGTGGGTCATCAATTGGCACACTCCACCACATATAGTGGTCACGTGTTTTCATCTGGTATTTTCAGTCAGAAATCATGAGCATGACCTCAAAAATTATTAATCTTAGGAAACATGTTTCTGACTGGGAAATTCTCCTTAGCCACCACCTGCAATTTGTACCTAAATTCTTCTCTCCGAGCATTGCATTAATGCGGCCAAAATGTGTATCCTCACTCTCTGTAGCAGAACTGATTCTCCTTCAGTCACAGGTTGGATAATCCACACAACAAACATTATGGCCTTACAGAACATGACTGTCGATAAGTCATGAAAAGATATATTTTGATGACACATAGAACCCATGGCTCAAGCTCTGGAGGAATACCGCTCTGACTACAGAACCTTCACCTACTCTTATTGGCTTCTGGGTATATTACAGAGCAGGCTGGTCTCCCTGCTCGCTGGGCCCCCTGCTAATTGCAGCAATATTAGTCTGCCTAACACAGCTCCTCCATATACTACACAGTTCTAGACTTTCTATGAACAGACTTGATATTATATCTTTACTGTACTTTCACAATGATAAACCCTTAACACCACTTAATTCCTTTTTTCCCTTGTCTCTTTTTTTGATTTTGTTATTTTTCTTTTTCTTCTGCATTTTATTGTAGTACTCACCTTCAGTGTGATCAGTCCGGTGTTCATATGTATTTGCCTATTCAACCAACCCTATGGATTCAGTTACAGCTGTGAGCTGCCTCTTTCCACCAGTTAGCCCTTATTATAATAATTTCACTACTGCTGTGTTTACACTGATTCGTTATGGCTAATACGGTATATTGTACAAAGTGTTTTGTTGTGTATCTTTATCTCTTGAATGTTACAGATGTCTCCAAAGCACTGTGAATGCTATAGAACGGAAGACAGTTAACCCTTTAAGGATCAAGGGGTGTACAGGGCATGTAAAAAAAAACCCTATTCAGATCAATGGAAGTTTTGGAAATTTGTATTAATTTTCTGTGTTACAGCTGGTTTGCACCTTTTTCACTTATTGAATACAGCCCAGAGAATGTGACTGTATAGATCTGAGGATAACAAAAGATCCCACTGACCTAACAAGTATTTGTAGATATTTATTCTGGTTCATTGAATTCCAAGTTTATTTCTAAATGGGAATCCAACAAGCCTATTTCATGCACAATTTGTTTCAACATAAACGTTGAGGGGGCATGAACTCTATATCCCAAACTCTCCTGCCACAATTCACTATACTTAATGCAGAAATACAGTGTTTTTAAGAACTGTGTGATTCACATACCTATTTAGGAGGAACAGTCCCTTATTGAAACCCAAATCCACCCGATTCTCTTTTCTACCTTAGATCCCTATCTTTTAGAAGATCAGAATGTGTTGTCTGTATATAAAGGTATCACGCTGGATCACATCAATAAAGTCACATTATTTTTTTTTCAAAACTTCAGTATGTTTGTTTATAAAGGCTGTGTAAATAAAATATTGTAATTGTATACTAAATAATTTATTCAAAAGGTCAAAAATTAAATATGTAAATATGATCTAGACTTTCCTTGTGTTTTTAAATTCCTTCATCAGTGGTGATGTTCTGAAAAGAACTGTACCAGATCACAATGTTCTGTAACACTATATTGCAGTGATTGGCAATCTTTGAGTCTCCAGCCAGAGGAGGGCTGGCAACTTGTGGCCTGGTGGGCAAATACAATCAAGTGGCCCATATCTATCATTCCAGACCACTGTCCCAACCCACCTCCTTTTGTTAATTTTAAAACTGGCATTAATTTGGTGAAGTAAGACAAGTGATACCACACAGTTTACAACTGAAATGGGGCTACTCTACTGATACTACAGAGCTTACAGTTGAAATGTAGCTACTCTAGTGATACCACAGACTATGCAGTTTAAACAAAGCTACACTAATGATACCAGAGAAAATGGGTTATGTTACTAGTGAAGCTCCATTTGGATTGTAGTGCTGTGTTATCACTTCACTCCATTTACAGCAGCAAATTGCAGACTGAAAGAGTCCCACTGGCCAGTCCTCCCCTGCTTCCAGCTGTTGAAGACTACAATTCCCATCTTCTCCTACTAGACTTTGGCTGTTTGGGGATTATGGGAGTTGTAGTCTGTAACAGTTTGAGGTCCATGGCCAGTGGTGTCCGTAGACATTTTTCCAGGGGGGGGCAAAGCCATAATATGACCCCCAGGCCAGCCCATCTAGCCCCTTTATTTATATGGAGGAGGGTAATTGTAGGGGGGGGCAAGTGCCCCCCTTGCCCCCCCCTCCGGACGCCCATGTCCATGGCTTAACTACCCCTTTTATTTTACCTTGCTGGTAGCATGCAACACTAATCCTATATAATAATTTATTAAGATGTTTGTCAGAAACCGTCATGCTCAGTAGAGACTGCCTGAACACACGGAATGCTGGGAGCACGAAATGCTAGGAGCACGGATTGCTGGGAGCACAGAAGGAATGCTGGGAGTTCTGTGTTGGGAACATTCTGTGCTTTCGGGCAGTCTCTACATTGCATGACTGCATCGGCGGCAGGACGCAGAGCAGGACCGGCCTCTTAACCCTTTGAGTTCTAGAGGGGTATGCAATGCATTGCAAAGCAATGCGGTGCGTAACCCTCTGGCACTCAAAGGGTTAATACCACCCGGACCTTGGCCCGTGTACACGGGCTTTTACACTAGTTTCAAATAAAAAGGTACCAAGTCATCGACCAGACTGAAAGTTTCCCCTGCACTTCCTGTATTTGAACTTCTGTAGATATCTGCTCTTCCCCTCCTTTCCTCTAACCTGGGTATATAATAAATGTATGTAAATACTTCCCATTGATTTCAGTTGGGATTTCAACACGAATGCTAATGCATTGGAGACCTCTGTAGCATTCAAGGGGTTAAATCACTATTTAAAGCAAATAGGTTTTTATCTGTACCCTATGAGGCAGTTTGCACCAGAATAGCTCCACTTTGCCTTTACACAAAAGGTCTATAATGACAAGTGGCTATCTGTTCCATATAAGTGGTTCAGCAATATGAGCTTTGATTAATTGATTTGTGGTATCTGTATTAGTCCAGGTTTAGTAATACAAAGATCTGCGTACTTTGGTATTTGGTGATACCTTTTTCGTTTGGACTAACAGTTTATATTTAAGATAAGCTTTTGAGAGAGATCAACTCTCTTTAGGAAGAGAGCTGATCTCTTGAAAGCTTTTCTTAAAATATAAACTGAGCTTTAATGCAGTTCTGATCAGAAATATATTTTCAAGCAAACCAACTGCACCATAGTTGATAACGTCCCATGGCCATGGATTTAAAGGGGTAGTAATACTTAAAATGTAAAAAAAAATGTGTTGTTGGGGTTACCCCCAAGTAAAACAAGAGTACTCCCACTGCTGAAAGATGTTTCATTCAAAAGTTATTAAATTTCAAAGTTGACTTTTTTAGGTGCAATGTCACAATGTCCTGAAATTGTACTGTGGCACTGTTGCTACACCATCCTATGGAGATTTATGGTCCCGGGACCAGAGCTGTCCATAGGATTGTGTAGCAACAGCGCCACTGTACAATTTCAGGCCACTGTGATATTGCACCTAAAAAATTCAACTTTGAAAATTAATAACTTTTGAATGAAACACCTTTCAGCAGTGGGAGTACTCTTGTTTTACTCAGGGGGGTAACCCCTACAACATATTTTTTTACATTTTAAGTATTACTATCCCTTTAAATGGGGCTTTAAACCTCTTGAAGCAATCCTTTGGAGACCTCTACAACATGCAAGGGTTTAAAAGCTCCATGTAAATCAATAGGAATTTGGGGAATTTGCATATGCTCACTAAGGTGAAATTGTTGTTTCCAAGAAATTCTCCACTCTCCTGTTTATACAATAAATCTAAAAACCCTAAACCCGTAACAACTCTTTCCTCTCGTCCATGATATGGGAAAGATACTTCAGCAGATGTGTTATACATCAAAGTAAATTGAAGCTGTCACTTTTAACAAACAGTTGCTTTTGAAAGATCTTTCAAAGTCACCTATATTTATGTTCGTTTTTTTTTTCATTTAAAACAATAGTTTATGAAATATTTAGCTTTATTTATTTGTCAGTATATGCAAATTAGACAGCATTGTCTGGCATGCCACCCAGATACTAACATTCCACACTGCTCTCCCTCCCACTCCCTTCTGGTCAGTACTGGTTAATTTGCATACATTGGCAAACCGACAAGTATGCAATACCTATCAAGATGGATGATGCTGTGATGTAAGAATGTGGACTGGTGACAGTTCCACTTTAAAGAGTACCAGTAAATATATCAAAGAAGCATACTGGATTAACACACACATGTAAACATATTTTTGGTTCCCTATGTCACTAATTAACCTTTTCATTTCTGTATTTCTAAACTGCTTTATCAATTTGTATGGTACTGAATGAGACATGGTGGGAATTCTGTTGCAGGGGATATACATTTATCACAGGAAGTCATCTCAGAAATGCTTGTTAGTATATAAGGAAAGGTTGTGATAAATGTTGACCTCTATTATAATCCAGTTCAATGTAAGATAACATCTTGAGGTTTTAAAGGAGCCATAAAAGTTTGTAATTTAAAAAACATATATTGCAGTGGTTTCGCTGTAGAGTATAGCAAGGGTTCTACAACTGCTGGGGTGAAAGAGCTCTTACTATCATCATCTATGGAGAAATATTGCCAGGGGCTGGACTCTCCCATAGAATGCAATTATATATGTCTGGACAGCAGGTGAACTGTAAATAGTTTTGAATGAAGCAGCACCTAACAGCATGAAAATAACTACAGTATATGTTTTCTAACCTACAATAAAAGTATACTACTCCTTTAAACCCCCAAAGAAATGCAATGCTTCAATTTGCATTCTCCTGTTTCCTATAAAATAAAATAACAGTTTTTCTACAACGGTTTCCCAGAAACACTCTGTCCAGAGAAATAGGGTAAGACTTTGATGCTTTGGGAAATTATTTATCTCTGCTAATTATATTTCTGTAGATACTCAGAACATCGCCCACACTTGAAGGGGAGTGCATTGATCCTGCCCTACTATATATTATTTTCATTTTCCATGAACTACACAGTGGGGCAGTGAAATAAAAAGTATAAATGGCTGATGATGAACGCATTCCAAGGCAAAATGAATAATTCCATAAATCCTTACATGCACAATTATTTAACTGACTCTGATTGGCCTTTATGAATAGAAGAAAACTGCAGCAGTTCTGGGGTAAATCAACTGCACCAAAGGGGACAAATACAAATTCCCCAAAACCCCACTGATTAAAAAGAGCTTTTAAGCAATAACATGTTAAAGAGGCCTCCAGCACATTGCAAAGCAATACACTGGAGATGTCTTTAGTATTCTAGGGGTTAAAAGTGCCATTTAAATCAACAAAAATGTATATTCACCCCCTTTTGTTGCAGATGGTTTGCACCAGAATTTATATATAAGGCCCATAATTCTTTGGAGTTCCAACCTCACAGCTAAAACGCCATGTGGGAACGTCTACTAACAGATGCACCTTATCTGTGTAGCTTGAGGTAATACATACCATATCTGCATAGCTGTGCCTAAAGGAAACAGAGAAATATTCAAGTCCTCCATTATATTACAAAGGATGTAATCCCAAAGGTAAAATGTTATTCAGTTCTAAAAGGTTCTTATTCCTAATGCCAACTTGTACACTCATAAAAATATCACGGCAGAACATACACACACAGCAGAATGGTCAACATGTCTCCATATTAAAACATTATCTGTAAATGCCAAGGTAGTTTATATGTTTGGCATCTAAGAGAGAAAGGAGTGGGGAAAAGATGTGATAGAAATATTCTTATATAAAAAGGATTCAACAAAATCTACTAAAGAAACATATTGCAGTAAGAGAAAGAGATGTACTTAAGCAGCGATCATTCTCTGAAACAGCAGTAATACTGAATGAATAGGATAAGTGTACAAAATACAAATAGTGGTAGGAGCATAGAAGGCTTAAAACAAGTTCTAGGTTATGCTAATTTTGGCATGTCATGCATGCACTTCCTGCTTTAGGTCTACATTACCTCCCCCCTTTCACTGAAAACTCTCCTATCACTGAAAGGGGTACGTATTGGGGAGTGGGGGAGGTAATGTAGGATTAGGAAAGGAAGGTAGAAAGAGCCTGCATGCCTGGAGTTAATTAGCATAATCTATAAATCTAAGTAACTCAAAAACTAGTTACCTAAATAAAAAATTGCTAATACAATATATAGGTGTTTTGAAAGCTATTGCAAAATCACAACATTTGTTTTAGTTGATAGTGTCTCATAAAAGAACACACTGGCCTGGTCAAATTTGTTGTCCCTTTTCATTCTAACCTTATTGATGGTTTGGCATACTTTATTTTATCAGATTCCTTAGCATGAGGTGCTCAGTTAGCCCCACAATAATGAGTCCCTGAAGGTAAAACAGCTGTTTGTGGGTAGGGTGACTGGATCATGAATGTCTTACCCTTGCTTTGCTGAATAGATTGTGAAAACAACAAGCATGTGCTAAAGGAACCATACTTATATGTGTTTAGAATATTCAAATTGACTGTTCTTTTGAGATCACTTTTTCAAGTTGTCTCATAGAATCCTTGGAATTCAGTTAAAAAATTGTAAGCATTGGATTCTTTGCTTGAGACAGGTTTTCTGATCTGTTTCCCATGTGTATTATATATAATACAGGTGTGCGTCTTTAACCCTTTGAGTGCCAGAGAGCTATCCATCTAATTTCATTGTGATGTGTTGGATACCTTTCTGGCACGCAGAGGGTTAAATTAAAGTATGTATTCCTTTGTATTGCAAATATTTTTGTCTTTTTTTAAGCCACAGTTGACATCACCAGAATCTTTTAACTTCATCCTTCACAGTTTTCAATTGTGCTTGGTCTAAGAAGGACCAAACTGTTTCCCTGCTCACGACTGCTGCCCCAAATCCAGAGTTTGCAGTTTAAGTTGAGGCCCCTGGGCAGTACAGTGCACTGCTGATGTCATCACCACGGGTATTGAATAGGAAATTAGTTTGAAACTGCTCAGAGCCAATACACGTCAAATTTAGAAGTCATATCCGTCAATATTATCCAGATTTTCAAAGCTAAAAATATAAAATGGATTTTTTAAACCATGCATTATATAACAAGTGCAATACAACATTTAGATTATTTAAAGTATGCATTTGTGGTAACTTTTAAATGCAATGGTCTCCTAGTAAAGGAGACTAAAGGAAAAAATAAAATGGAAGAATTGCTTTGCTTAAATAAAAGGTTATTCAAGAATTAAGTAGGTCATGGATGTCAAACTATGCTCTATAATGAGGACTGACAGGCCAGGTTTTCAGACCATTAAAAACCTAAACATTTTTCTTAGTGACATATAGAGCAATATTAATTTTTCATTTCTTGTTAAGTGTAAGTATTCTAAGATTATGACAAGCAAATTAACCTTAAGGAGCTGAACACCCCCAAAGTAAGATCTGAGGTTTTAAACTAGAAAGAAAAAGGAACGAACAGGGCTCGATTCTATTACCAGAGCTAAAACTAAAACAGGCGTTGCTTTTTTTAAGTCAGTTCTTTGCTATCCTATTACCCGACTTGTGAAAGAAAAATCAGCGGTAATTATACTTACCGCCAGTCTGAAAAAAGCCCATAGGAAGCAATTAAAAACAATGTGCAATTGGTATCCTATTACCCACGCTCAGTATTACCGCCTGTTTTGTGGTTACATTTTAGTCAGAAATTTTGCACCTCAGAGGTTGAGGTGTAGAATCCATAACTACGGTCTCAAAACCATCGTTATTCGAACAAAAGCAGTGTATAATACAGTATACAGCATAGAAATATTAACCCCCCCTTTTAAAAATCGACTTACAGTGCTTTCTTTCACCACATTAATCCAACAAATATTGTTCATAGTTGACAATTAACCCTTCCCCTTCCAAATCCAACTTACAGTGCTTTCTATCACCATATTAATTTGAGGAATATTGTACATCTGACATTTTACCCCCCCCCTTTTAAAATTCGACTACAGTGCTCCCATGACTTTCTTTCACCATTTTCATCCGACATTTTTCTTCTCCTATTATGCTTGACATGCCCTCTTATTCAGCATTTAAATCCGACATTTTTCTTCTCTTTCTTTTTTCGACATGCCCTCATATTTTGTATTGCAAGATTAACCCTATGAGTACAAGAGAGGTAGCAACACATTGCAATGTATTTGCTACCCCTGTGGTACTCATAGAGTTAACAGGCAAGGTATGGACTACATACCTTGCCTGTATATGTGTGTGTGTTTGAAAAATATATTTTTTTTAAAAACTGTTTTAAATTAAATATATACACAATAGACCTCAAGGGGGGTGTCATGACCCATCATGACACCCCCCTAACATGAGGCGGACATTTGTACTATAAAAACTTGAAGAGTATATAGGCTATGTTCCATATAGCCTATATGTGCTTTAAAGCCGATATTTAACAATCAGACCTCAATGGGGGCACCAGGACCTCTCCTGATAGCCCCCCTATCATGTATCAGATATCCAAAAGGATAGCTGATACATGCAGTGACCCCCAAAGGCATTTACAGCATTCTTGTAGCTGTCAGCTTTACAGCAGCCAGCAGCAACAAGAACGAATGTGTGAATGACAACTCTGCGGTCCCATCATTTAATCAGTCACCCGGGTCAAACCGAGTGACTGATTAAGTGATCAGAGAGCAGGGCTGCTTCAGAAATTGAATATTTAGTAACATCTCATTCATTTCTAATTCCCTACCTCATTTGTCCCCTTGTGATTGCTTCTTTTGCTCCACTCTCCGTTTGTGGAGCAAAAGTGGTAATCGCAATGGGACAAAGGAGGTAGGGAATTAGGAATGAATGAGATTCAATTTATGAAGCAGAAAAGGGTAATTCCAATGTGTACACAATAAATGCATTCATTTATTGGTGCTGCGGGCGGCTGTAAAGAAGGCTTGGGACATATTCTTGGAGGGGAGAGAGGCATTAGAGGAAGCAGATGGAGGGGAGAGAGGCATTGCAGGAAGCGCGGTGGTAAGTTTGTATTTGCCGCCCGCTTCCTCTCTCTCTCCCCTCCTCACTCGTCGACATTGAGTCGCACACTGAATGTCTTGGTCCCTCCTCACTCGTATGACTAGTGAGCGGCAAATACAAGCTTACCACCGCACTTCCTCCAATGCTTCGCACACCTCCACCCCTCCACCCGCTTCCTCCAATGCTTCGCTCACCTCCACCCACTTCCTCCAATGCCTCTTTCCCCTCCACCCGCTTCCTCCAATGCCTCTCCCCTATTAACCCTTTGAGTTCCAGAGAGCTATCCACTCATTGCAATGCAGTGCGTTGGATACCTCTGTGTCACTCAAATGGTTACTCATTTGATGCTGACAGGGTTAACCCTTTGAGTGCCAGAGGGGTACGCAATGCATTGCAAAGGGCGTATCAAGGGCCAAACTGCCAGCTTCCTCAAGGGTAAAATTATTATTATTATGTTTCACATAGGTTATATGCTCTTTAATTAACCTTTTGAGTGCCAGAGGGGTACAGAATGCATTCCGTACCCCCCTGGCACTCAAAGGGTTAATAAATGGGGCAACTGTTGCCCCCATGCTAGGGGGGTGTCATGAGGGGTCCTGATACCCCTCTTGAGGTCTGAAGTACTTTTGTAATAAAAATTACATATATAATTTAGTAAAAGAAAATCATTGTTACACATCAATAAAATATTTAATTACATTTTCACACAAATTACATCTGTAATAAAAACAAACACCTGTTTTTTATACATATACAGGTTGCCTATTAACCCTATGAGTTCCAGAGGGGTAGAAAACACATTACAATACCTCTCTGGTACTCATAGGGTTAATCTTGCAATACAAAATAAGAGGGCATGTCAAGCATAATAGGAGAAGAAAAATGTCAGATGAAAATGGTGACAGAAAGTCATGGGAGCACTGTAGTCGACATTTCAAGGGGAGGGGGGTTAAAATGTCAGATGTACAATATTCATTGAATTAATATGGTGAAAGAAAGCACTGTAAGTCGACTTTGGAAGGGGAAGTGTTAATTGTGGACTATGAACAATATTTGTCGGATTAATGTGGTGGAAGAAAGCACTGCAAGTTGACTTTTAAAAGGGGGGTTAATATGTTGAGGGGGGGCACTCTGTCGGATTTTGTTATGTGGAGAACACATCTAACACTGAACTTGATCTTTCTGCCATCAAATGTACTCCTATTTCCTTGGACTTTGACATTTTGTGCGTTTATGTAGGCGGCAGTCGAAAAAAGCAGACAGCGCCAGTTTTGTTACTACTCTGAAGAGTGCTGTCTACGCCAGTTTTGTTTTACCGTGGTTCAGCAATAGAATACCGATGTAACACGTGTTTGCAAAATTCTTGCTACTTATTTTTCTTGTAACGCCAGTTTTTGCATGGGTAATAGAATTGAGCACATGGTTGACTGAATACCTCGATATGGTAATATCTGACAATTAAAGCCTCGCTTAATATATTTATCAATTTTTATTTTTGACCATATGTCATCTTCTTGCCCCAGTACATTAAGATGAGAATAAGGGGGGCATAGGGAGGTCTTGGCGTTACAAAAAAGACCTCCATAGCAGCAGATTTTAGCAATGGCATCCTTTCATTATAGATATATTATATTATTATCTGCATTATTAGCCTTCCTAAACACAAAAATTACTGCAATGGCAAAAATGTTACTTTATAACGAAATATTATTTAAAATAAAAAGATGAAGTAGACTGATCATATGATTCAAAATTCCCTCCAGTTTATATAAGATGAAGAAACCTCTCTAGTCTGGAAGTTTTAAGTTCAAAATTTGTTGTAAAACTGATATGTTCAGCTTCTAACCTTTGAATGTCAGATAGATGTCCAACGCAATGCTGCTGGGACAAAGATCTGGCACTCAGAGGATCTGTCTGTAAGCTGGAGCTATCTCATTGGCTAGATATCGATCTCTGCCAATGAAATCACTCCAGCGTACAGACAGAAAGCCTCTGTCATTGGAGGAAGCTTGCTAGAGGGAGGAGAACAGAGGCAGAGTGACAGACTCCGGCACAGGGCAGGTAACTGCAGTCTGCCTGGAAGTAGGGTCAGGGCACTATTTATTATTTCTATTTCTCCCAAATAGCGTTTTAAAAAGCAAAATTTATGACATACTCAAACTAATCTCTATATAACCTAACAATTAAGAGCAAGTTGTATAGGAGTGATAGATCCCCTTGAAAGATGGCAGTAGAAATGAACATCCATAGCTGTTGTACTATTTTGGTACACGTTGCTATGGAGTTAGTTGACCCCCCATAAGAATTATATTGCACACATTTTATGCCACTTAGCCTGGGATATAAGTATGATGCCAATTACCAGCTCCATGAGTTTTATTCAATAAGCTAAAGATGAAGAGTCCTAGAGCAAACCAACTGCACCACATTGTGTTAAATGTCGGGTTTTAACCCCTTGCATGCAAGAGAACTTTCTAAAGCTATGTAAAACAACATTATGGTGACCTTTCTAGTATTCAACAAATTAAAAGAGCCATTTACATCAATGGGAAATTGGTGAATATTTTTGTCCCTTACAGGGAAGTTGGTTTGCTCCAGATGACTAATCTTGCTAGATTCCTGAATACAGCCCAGCGTACTTAATTCCAACGTGGAGCCATATTCTACTAATAACTTTCCATCCACACACACTAACTAAATACATAAATAAATAAAGAATAAAAACCTGGTGTGTATTTAGCCACTGTCACAATTTAATCCATTGGCACATTTGATTTAACGCTATGGAAAGAATGAAAACCTGCACCCATCTCCCTGATGTATTGATTCAAGTCAGAAGCACTTTTGAAGACATGACATAATTCCATGGATATTGGATACAATGCCTGTCCTTGTGCTGAACAGAGAACTCTATGAACACGCAGGGCTGCTGCCAAGATACGTAAAAATCAAATGCTGAGGAATGGAAAGCGACGGCTGTATGTAAGGGCTGCTTGGAATTTCTGAATGTCCTGATGCTGAAATCATTTGCATAGAATACTCAAAGTTTACCCCATTCCCCCCTGCTAAATGACCTGATTAAAACATACTTTAAAAGAGAACTAAGTAATCATAATATTTGCCTTCCTGTGGACACAAAATTATAATGGCTGAGAAGAAGTTTGTCCTTGTACCTCTGTTTTAGAAATAACGTCTTCCGTTAGTCCTGGATGTCATGTCCATGTAGGTCAGCGGTAGCCAACCCTGGTCCTCAAGAGCTGCCAACAGTCTATCCCTGAATGAGCACAGGTGGACCAATTAAAGTAACTGAGCTGTTGATTAGTCCCCCTGTGCTCCAGCTGGGATATCCTGAAAACATGCACTGCTGGTAGCTCTTAAGGACCAGGGTTGGCTACCACTGATGCAGGTGGACATGACAGTTGGTAGCTGAACCACAGGATCTCAAACTCTGCTCATTGCACATAGTAAACTTAAGTAGCACCCCCCCCCTACTCCAGTTAAATAGCCGACAACTGTCATGTCTTCCTCCATGAACATGATATCCGAGACACTATCCCATGAAAAAAGACACAAGGGCAAAATTCAGAAGGACTATTAGAATTTTTTTGGCCACATTAAGGTAAGAGGGAGTTATAGTTCTCCTGTAAAGGGATAGTAACACTTAAAATATAAAAAAAAATGTTGTAGAGTTTATCCCCCTGAGTAAAACAAGGGTACTCCCACTACTGAAATGTGTTTTATTCAAAAGTTATTACAGCTAAAAGTGAAATTTTTTATAGGTGCAATATCACAGTGACCAGAAATTGTACAGTGGCGCTGTTGCTACACCAGCCTATGGACAGCTCTGGTCCTGGGACCATAAATCTCCATATAATGGTGTAGCAACAGCGCCACTGTACAATTTCAGGCCACTGTGATATCGAACCTAAAAAATTCAACTTTGAGCTGTAATAACTTTTTAATAAAACACCTTTCAGCTGTGGGAGTACCCTTGTTTTACTCAGGGGGATAAACCCTACAACATATATTTTTTTACATTTTACTATTTGTATTACTATCCCTTTAATGCCAATGGTCTTTGCAGCTAGTGTGCACCAGAATCCCTTAACATTAACGTCTTGGCTTATGCTACATCATTACAGCTGATTAACCCCTTGGTGATATTTTTCTGTTTTGAGACAGACATTTTTACCATGCTCGGATCTTCTCTGAAAGCTCATTCTCAACTCTTGATTAAATTCCACATACATTGTAAATTTCATCTCTCCTTTAAAGTTCTTCATTGCTCCACTTCTTCTTATGACTCAGAGCTATAATCTACTAATGTACTGTTACTTGCAAGCCTCACTCCGCTCCAGGGCTGCTGTTAGACAAGAGGGAGCTCAGGGATGCAAGTAGCCTTCCCCGTTCCTATCAATTTAAGATTAAACCAATCACAAAATATTATTACCTTTAGTATCAATAACTTAAGTTAGTAACAAGATAAAAAATGCAGTGAAATATAAGGTTTATTTTATTATGCAAGAAATCAGTAAAGGAATATTTAGCAAAATTATCAGTGCTATTCTAATCACCTAAATTACCTGGAATGGGACTACCATCATTAATAAACCGTGTTGCCTGGGGAATATAATAATACTAGTTTTAAAGCCCGTGTACACAGGCCAACACTGGTGGTGATGCAGTCATGCTCAGTACAGACTGCCCGCTCAGCGGCAGATACGGAGTGGGGTGCACTGAATTCACACCATAGTCCTCTCTACGCACCTTCCTGGGACCGCTTTGTCCCAGGAGGGTGCACAGAGAGTACTCCGGTCTGAATTCGGAGCACCCCGTTCCGCATCAGCCGCGGCACAGGCAGTCTGTACTGCGCATGACTGCAGCGTGCGCAGCCGTCTCTACTGCGCATGATGGCTTCTGACTAATGTTGAGCGAGCACCCCGATGCTCGGGTGCTCGGGTGCTCTGACCGAGCACCCCCTGATGCTCGAGTGCTCGGCCGAGCACCCGAGCCCCATTCAAATGAATGGGAGCACTCGAGCATTAAACCAGGCACCCCCTGCTCTGATGAGCGGAGGGTGCCTGGTCAATGTCCCCCTTCATCTCCGCTATGCCCCTCTTCCACAATGTCCCCCTTCATCTCCTATGCCATAGCGGAGATGAAGGGGGACATTGTGGAAGAGGGGCATAGCGCAGATGAAGGGGGACATTGTGGAAGAGGGGCATAGACTCTATGCCCCTCTTCCACAATGTCCCCCTTCATCTCCGCTATGCCCCTCTTCCACAATGTCCCCCTTCATCTCCTCTATGGCATAGGAGATGAAGGGGGACATTGTGGAAGAGGGGCATAGCGGAGATGAAGGGGCACATTGTGGAAGACGGGCATAGCGGAGATGAAGGGGGACATTGTGGAAGAGGGGCATAGAGTCTATGCCCCTCTTCCATAATGTCCCCCTTCATCTCCGCAATGCCCCCTTCATCTCCGCAATGCCCCCGTACCTCCATTCCCTGGTGGTCCAGCGGAGCGTCTTCGGATCTGTGCCTCTTCCGGCACAGATCCTCTTCACCCGAGCATGTCGGGCGAGCACATGGCGGTACTCGTACGAGTACCGCCATGTGCAGAGCAGAGCGATGCTCGAGCCGATCCGAGCATCGGCCGAGCACGCTCGCTCAACACTACTTCTGACACACATCCTTAGTTAATTAAAATATAGGATGAAGTGCATGTGGCATGTGTGCCTGTGCATGTGCGTGTGTGATCCAGGAAATGTGTGAAAATAATGTGGACTGGTGTGTGCGTGTGTGCTTATGTGTCTGTTTGAATAGATAATGTGATCCATGGAAAATATACGTATTGCAATCTAGGAAAGGAGTGAAAAAAATGTGATACGGAGAATGTGTGTCAATAATGTAATGTGGGGAATATTTGCATATCTTATATACCCCCCTACACACACACTTCCCTCTTTTCCGTGGCTCAAACAACTTCTCTCTGCCCACACAAATGCACTCACACACAGCGACCTCTATTTTGCTCATTTATTTACACCTCTTTTCAGTTCTTTTTTAACCTTAATGCCTTACTTATCCCCCCTCCATAAACACCTCCTTTACGCGCAAACACATATGCACACTCCCCAAAACTGCATCCACCCAGATGGCTTGGGGCCAACTATCCTGCTTGGGCCCAAGATAACAGTACCACCTGTCCACACTTGATGGAGGCCTCGAACCTTGAACTTCCTCACTGATAAATATGCCAACTGAAAACATATTGCTATTTTTCCTGGGTAATACCGATTCAGGAGTTTGTAAATAGACATCTGTGTGCACTTTATTCCCTGTTTCCTTGTATAGATTTCAGCTGAACACCATATACAGCATGAATACAGTAAGATAAATACAGTGAACAATATGAACAAAAACAAAAGTGGAGCAATTATATGCAAAGCAACTGCATCATACGGAACAAATAAAAAAAAAAATTATTTAAATCCATGGGATTTTTTTAACTCCTTGAATACTACAGAGATCCCCAATGAATTATAAATGCCTTTGTTGAAGACCTTTGTAGTATCCAAGGGGTTTAAATAATTATTTACATCAATGAGAATTTTAATTGTTCACTGTTATGCAAGTGGTTTGCCTTAGATATGCTCCCTCTTTGTCTTTATACATATGGCCCAGTGTTCTTATAATCCTATGCAGGTACAGTTTAGTTTCAGACTCTTTTCACAGACTACAGGTAGAGGGCACTGACATTATTGGTGCAAGTGTAAGGAAGCAAAGACTTGATACTGACAATTCAATGTTAATGCACAGAACTAAAAAAAGAAAGGCAGCTGAATTTTACTAAAATAATTATCAAGGTAAAACAAAGAAACACAATTTCTTTAACCGCCTGAGGAACAGAGAGGTAGAAAACATATTGCTTTGCCTACTTTCTGCTCCCCAAGTGAGTTAAATACTCTGAACCATTTGAAGTAGAAATCAACTTTTCCAGCAAATATTGGAAGCTTTGGGCAGCTGTTTGTTGCATATCCAATGAAGTAGCATTTTCCTATTCAAATTTTATTTATAGAAAGCTGCTGGAACCTTCCCCAAGACACATCAAATACACAGTAAATAAAGTTACGCCAGGTTCCAAATTAGCACTGGGCTTCTGTTCTGTACCCATATTTATCACAATAAATGTTTAAACTAAGTGACCTAATCACTTCCACTTTAGCAACCATATAGTTTACGAGCAAACTGCCATTAAAAGATTGCACTTTAATTTTGAATATTGGCAGGGGACCAGGATGAGAACACCTGGCAAAAGACTGGCCACAAACCTCAGGGATATACAATGTGACAGCACATAACTATTGCTTGTGCCTCACTGTCCACCTTCATTTTGTCTTCTGTAAAACCACATGCCCGATTTAAAGGAGAACTAACACCTCCTAATAATAACCTACACTTAGCTTACTATGTCCAGGAAATCCTAATGGCACCCATGAATTTCTTCCTTGTTTATTAGTTCAAGAGATAATACCTTTAATTGGTCCTGGAAGCCATGTCCATGTAGGCTGCCATGACAGATGCTAGCAGGACCATGGAATCTCAAACTCTTGCTCACTGCACATGGTAACCTTAACCATTTAAGAACCAGGTGTGTTATCTAGTCCTTAAAGGATTACACTGATGTACTCTGCCTGCTTCAGTTTAAAAACAAATTGCCTACAACTGTCTTGTCCTCCTCAATAGAAAGGACATCTAGAACTCATTGAAGATGTTCTTGAACAAAGGCACTAGGGCATAATTCAAACTATGCACTAGGTTAAATTCATAGAGGCCATAAGGATTTTCTGACCATAGAAAGGTAAGTGTGAGGTTCTTTAGAAGTGATAGCTGTCCTTTAATACTGGGATTTCTGTTACATATTCACGATAGACATATACATTATTTTCCTTATTACACTGGCCACTATCTCTCTGCTAGAAGGTTGTTCAATGAGCTCATGACTTTTAGTTCAAAATAGCTAACTTTAACCATGTACTTATCCCTTTGTGCTTCACAATATGGTGACCATCCATTATTTGTATTCAACGTTCTGACTGTCTTACAAGCAAGCTTGCCAGGGTGAGTCTGATTAGCCAATTAGTGGCCTCATGTACAAGATTTTACTTAATGAGAATCTGTTGAAGATGCTACACAGCTAGTTGATTATGCACATACTTTTACTTTACAGATAGTTCCATGGTGTCCTTGAGTTTCTGGTTTCTGGGGATCAAGTAGCAAGATGTTAAGGACCCATAAAACAACCTGACTTGTCAAAGAGTGTCATTGTGAAGAGGAGGACTTTGCTCTTGAAACCAAATATGACATTGTGATCAAGAGGTCAGATTCTGATTGGGTAATTTACTTAATCTTATTAGGTAGATGGCATGCTACTGTCCCTAAGCCATAGCATATGACAGCATTATCTGAAAATATACCAGCTATACATATGTAGCCAAAAGGACCTGCTCACCTACATATCCACCAGTAATCTGGAGAGAATCAAACTCTACTGAAGTTCACTCAGGTCCATTTCAATAAAAGAGCTCCGCTTAGCTTAATTAGATGGACAATGATTTCCTGCTGTTGATTGCGTGGTACCAGTGATCATGTGCTATTTTGAACCTGCAAACCGTTGGGGACTGACAAACACCATCTATTTGCCTGTCTTCCTGAGAGCTCACTCAAAACTCGCAGCATCTCATTCCTCCTATATCCTGCCCTTATCTGCTCTGACAGCATGACTAAACTTTCTACTTCTTACGGCCCTCTTAATGGTTTTCAGTGCCTTTCTTTCCACTCTCCATGACTGCTGCTTTCTTCCATTTTCCATTGCTCCAATATTTATTATTCATTCTCTTTTCCAGTGTGACCCTCACAATGCTTATCTACCTGTTAGCCATCTATTTGTCCAGTATGTATTACCCCTCACTTGTGTCCACCTCTCACTCCAATGTCTGTAATTTACCTTCACTTTCAATATCCATTGTCCTTTTATAGCTCCAATGTCTATTATACTTTTCTTGTTCCACTGTACATAGTGCTCTTATTGAGCCAATGTCTCCTAATCTCTTATTACTTCATGTCTATTATGCTCTTCCTCCTCCAATATGCATTCTGTTTTTGTGCTCAAATGTAATTTGTTCTGCTCTTTCTCTGTTATCCCCATCTTGTTGCATTGTCTGTTATTCAATCTACTGTACAATGTCTATTATTCCTCTTAATGTTACATCTTTATCTTTCACTTCCTTCTACAATGTTTGTTATCTACTTTCACCTTCAATGTCTATTACTCACCCTCTTCTCCAGTGTCTGGTATCCACCTGATCATTCAGTGTTTATGATCCACTTCCTTCTTCAATATTGGTTATGCACCTCTGTTTCAATGTTTATTATGCATCTCTAGTTCTTTTGCTGATTATCCACCACTTGTACAATATGTACATCCTTCCTCTCATAGCTAGGACAAATGCACAATATGCTCCTCCATCAACATATTCTATTTACCTCCTTTTAATACTACCCCCATTTACACATAGCTACATGTAGCCATATATCTACCTAACGTCTCCTACTGATCAAAATGTAGTAGAATATCAAATAACACATAGAGGGAAGTTTTACAGAAGACGAGGGGCATACATATGCTTATGTACTCATATTAATATACAAGATCAGATTTACATCTCAGGTGACTCCTAGGCAGGAAATCCGTGGTACCCTTAGCCACAAACATGATAATAACCCATGCTTTCTTTGATCACAGCCCAATTTACTGACGTCTGACCAAAAAAACACCTCCCATAGCATACAAACACAAAAATCTCTTAAAGGGATAGTAATGTTTCCGCGCAAACGCAGCTCTGATTAATATTCACAGTATATGGGCAGTGGAGAGCATTATTTCAGTACAGTCTGAGTTTTATTGATGTAACACTGCTCAACTCAGAGCAGCAAGACTGTCCGGATGGATCACAGAGATGGACAATGTTCAGTGAGCATAAGGAAAAGCCTGAAAAACCTCTTAAGGGGGGCAGTGTTTTCTTATGCTCACAGTAAAAATATTGTCCCTTGCTGTGAGCTGTCTGGTCCCAGGACCAGATTGCACATCTGAGGGGAGGTG
Source organism: Rhinophrynus dorsalis (assembly GCA_037306005.1). Classification (NCBI taxonomy): domain Eukaryota; kingdom Metazoa; phylum Chordata; class Amphibia; order Anura; family Rhinophrynidae; genus Rhinophrynus; species Rhinophrynus dorsalis. The sequence continues at coordinate 300,126,012 of CM074719.1, read as the reverse complement.
GCTTACACTAGGTACAATGGGGTGGGGGATACTTTATCATTCAATTACTTTTGAACTAAAACTCTGACAGTATTGAAATAGCACTCTCTATGACTCAAATACTATGAAGATTAACTGGAGCTGCTTGGAGCCAGTACTAGCCAAATTAGGATATAAGGCAGAATCACATCAATATATAAAACACTCATCCAGTGTATTGACCACTCCCACAAATGAGGGCTATGGAGGAGGTTGCCTACTCTGCCTAATGGGAAACATGGCTCTGATAACAGGAGCAATTCTAAGACTAACTGCATCATAGGGGACAGATACAAATCCTTCTAATCCCAAGTGATTTAAATGGGTGTTTTAACTCTTTGTATCAATTTGAATTTTTATGTCTCCTACACTGTAGCTGGTTTGCTTCAGAATTTCTCCAGAATTTCTTTTATAAGCAGCCAGATGCTATGCTTATCCATCTCTAATGTATCTCAAACATATAGAGCATGGTTGGGCAATTTGAGCAGCCCCCTTCCCCCATGCTGCTACCAGACTACCACTTCCATCATTTCCTGCCAGGCAACGGCTGACGGGTGATGATGGGAATTGTTGTTTGGCAGCAGCTAAAGGGCCTCATGCTGCCCACACCTGCTATAGCACCTATACAGCAGAAAAGTACTTAGAAGAAAATCAGTTTTTTTAACCTTAGACCCCATTTAATCCACTGTCTTATTTCAAATACAGGTTTTATTTTGTCTAGAAAAGCAACTTAAATCATCTTACTGTTTGATATCTATTAAGAGACTCTTGAAATGTCATCATCAAACCAATGTATCCACCCTTACAATCCCCCTTTTAATTCAACCTATTGTACATTCAGAGAAGAGTTGAGACCTGAATCCACATTGACACACCATGTTGTTACCTGGAAAGACTATGCAATTATTGTGAGGCAAGAGATCACCTCTCACCCCTAAATACTCTGTTTTAAAAGAATGGATTCTCTAGGGATACAAACCCACTATGTGAGACGTGAAAGAGAATCCATCAGAGAGACACTTAATATAAACTAGCAAACTGAGCAATGGGACCGAGAGGGCAACATGACTTTTTATTGTCCTTACTAACCTACACAGATCCTATGGGAAACCTGAGAGACCAAAAAAAATAGTTACATTGACCCAAATATATAATTACTAGTTGACGAGACCGTTACATGGTCCACAGTGCCACTGCCACCCGGTCGCGGGGCAGTCTTATACAGTAGAGACTGGCCGTGCCGTAGCTGATACAGAGCTGGATGCTCCTAAGGAACGTCCAGCTCTGTATCAGCCGTGTCACAGGCAGTCTCTACTGCGCATGACTGCAGCACACGCAGCAGTGTCTACTGCACATGACACGGCGTTACACACGTTTTAGCGAATTATTATATAGGATACTATAACCCCTCACACAATTATAAAATATTTAAGTTTTGCCATATTTCACACCAAATCTATTCTCACTGGAATAGTCTAATATGACTGACATAGAAATAATATTTTTATCATGTGTTATCATTTGTTTTAACCCCTTGGACTCTTACTTGCAGATGAATGCACTGGACACATTTCTAGCAGCCAAGGGGTTAAATTATCAATTTTAGAAACAGAAAAATGACAAATGGGGGTGCAGATAACTGTCCAATCAGTGTTCAAGTGAAGTAAATATAACAGTCACTTACTCAGAACTACACCAGCTGTAGTGTTAAAAGCCGCTGTTATCATAAGAAGAGACTTAAAGGGGAACTACCACCCCACATAAAGTTAAATCCCAAGAGTAATGTGTTGCACATCCCTATGGCACATAAGCAGTTAAAGGGATAGTAATGCTTCATAATAAAAGCAGCTCTAATTAATCATCATAGTAGTTGGACTTTGGAGAGTGTTATTTCAATACTGTAAAAGTTATAGTTCAAGAGTAATTAAATGGCAAAGTGTCCCCCTCCTGCCCCTTTTACTGATGTAACACTGCTCAGCCAGAGCAGACGGGAGGTGCCCAGGTAGACTGCAGAGAAGGACAATCTTCAATTAAGATAAGGGAAAAAGCTGAAAAGCTTGTCAAGGGGGGCAGGGCCTTCATTGTTCTGATAGGAGGAATATTGTCCCCTTCTGTTATCTGTCTGGTCTATGGACTGCATTCCACATCTGAGAAGAGATGACTTACACTTGGTAAAAGGGGCGGGAGGGGAAACTTTGCTTGTGAATATCTCTCAAACCATAAAGGTTTGGGAGATAAGACATATCTTTCTTCATGTTTTTTTAATGCCTACAACATAAAATAAAGATAAAACAAAGTATTACTATCCCTTTAAGGGAGGGCAGCTGCTGTCTCAGCTTTCCAGTAGAGACATAGCTTACTGTCCTCTGTGGCAGCATAGAAAGCTGTAGGAAGATCCCAAATTCAAAACCCTCTGTATGTCGAATTTGGGTCTGGGAATTCAGATAGCTTAGACAGCTATCTAATCTTAGTGCATGTGTCAGATAGTGACATTAACATAAAAACACACCCACAGGAATATGACAATGGCTTTATTTATATGCAAATGTGACATAGTTGAAGGAGACACTGTAACATTGTAAATCAGGCTAAGGCACAGCGAAAGCATGGCTATGTTGTCATATCTGAGTTGTAATCATTGGGATTAGCTGGCAAAGACACCTTAGTACATACCACAAGATTTGGACTTAGGTCCAGTTCTCCGCCATATTGGCAAACTGAACCCTTAATGATCTTTAATGTATCTCCCCCCACTTCTGCTTAGTACATAACATCAATCTCTCTGGTACAAACCAATCACTCATCTGAACAAGTACTTACAGGGGCTGATATACTAAGAAAGTGGTGAAATCCTGAAGCAAACCAAATAAAACAAATAAACATTTAAAAAACAAACAATGATTTGTACCAGTTGCATATAATTCCTTAATTCTATCAGTGGCTCCAGAAGTTTGTAAAAACATCTCGATTTAGCCCCCCTTCATTGAATTGCTGAATTACAACAGTTGTCTCTTATCTGCTTATGGAAAGATGTCATGCCTTGTCCTCAGACACACTGGGGGGACTTCAATCCTAAATGGTCAACATGGCTCTTAACTCACCATCTTCAATCCCCCTAGGGATGTTCTATTAGTTTTGACTTCACAGCTTTCCTCATGCCTCCTTTACCACAAAAGACCTTCACTTTGAGTGTTCCAAAAATGGTGAGTGCCTTAATCGCAAATATCCTGTTTTTTTTAACCCAGTAGTTGTTTCCTGGGATGTACCTGGTCGCTGAAGAGCCCCCCCACCGACATGTCCTACCCTCCTTTCTGTCTCTTTCCTCTCCCTCCTCTTTCTTCCCTCTCTCTTTTTTTTTTCCTCTCCCCTTCTTCATTCCCATTCGCATTGTTACGCTACATCCCTTCTTCCCTTGCAACACTTCACAGGTTCCATCATCTCTTCCTTAAAGCCTATTCAGATATACGGGTTGGTCCAACTCACTTTCCCTGGGTTTCAATGCAACCACGTTTCTAGTCTGATTCATCCTCCCAGGATCCCCAGCCTTAACGCTGTTTCTCTTTCTCATCTTTATATACTTTAATTAGATTATTTTACAATCTTATTTGTTTACTTTTTATTTTAAGCAATGTTTTTTCTACCAATATGTGCTTCTGTATGTTACTGACTATTATTTGCTTTTACTTCATGTACAGCAGTCATTTCTCACCAATAAAACACTCAAAAAAAAAAAAATCTCGATTTATTGGATCAAAATTAAAAAACATACCTTCATGGACAACACTTACAGAAGACAGAGGAGGCAAGACTAAGAGTGGGAAAAACAAGCAGGGCTTAACATAGCCAATCAACGCGTTTCACACTTAGAGCTTAGTCATGATCAAAGGCCTTGAAGGTATGTTTTTTTAATTGTAATACAATAAATGGAGACGTTTTTACAAACTTCTGGAGCCATTGACAGAATTAAGGAATTACATGCAGCAGTCCTGAAAATCATTGTTTTTACTTGGTCATTGGAAATGTGAGAGATACTTCGATCTGCACGCTGCTTCAGTTCCAATTATTTACAGACACAGGTTTTTCATAATGTTGTATCTCTGAGTCTTTAAATATGGTCGTTTTTTTCATGGAGCCGCTTCAATTTTGTTTCCCATCTATCAAACAAATAAACATTCCCATTGCTTTAAATTGGGGTTTTAACCCATAGAAAGCATTGTGTTGGAGACCTCTCGTGGATTCAAAGGGTGAAAAACCCCATTGAAATTGATGGGGATTTTGTTAATTGTATTTTTTTGCCTATGGTGCAGATGGTTTCCACCAATATTTAATTAGTACATCAGCCTTCCAGTGTAGAGCAATGCAGTATAGGTTGTCTGTTTCTGAGCAACAGATAATTCCATTCTCTATCTTTTTTTCAGGAGTTTGCAATGTGGACATGTAGGTAATACATATGATGGAGATCAATAAAAATTGTCATTACTTTGCGGTACTAAATTATCCTTATCTGTTATTTTCAATCTGTATTGAGATTTTTATTGGTATTCAAGATAACGTGAGGTTAAATCTCCCAGTGACAGAAAATGACATTTATTGATATATTCAATATTTTTATTTCTAATCTGCCATTCAAAAAATGAACTTATTTTTATAAGTAATATGGCACGCGAAAGATTAAACTCTTTTTCAAAACATCAATATGTTTAAAGTGAATTAATTTTGATATATATACACATATCGGCTTCAGTATGTCCACTCACATTAAAGCAAATTGGGTTCAATATAATAATTAACACTAAGGTCAACAAATTGAAATATACATTTTCACATTAAAGTAAATTAATTGCAATATATAAACTCATATTAAGTGAATTATGCCCAACAAATTCTAGTAAAATAAATTGACTTATGAATATCTCATGCCTTGCCATTAAAAAAAAATATATGGCTAGGATTTAAGGAAGCTAAAGATGTTTAATTCTGGGGTTTTGCAATGCGTTTTAGGCATTTCAAACATCCAACGCATTACAAGGTATTATCCCTGGTGAATTTTACCATGAAGGATAGATTGTGATTGTCTCTCAAGTTCAAGTATGTCCTGAGTTCTCATTTTATCTACCTCAGAAGGCTGAGTTGACCTAGTAGGACTAGATCCCACAACCGTGATGTTTCAGAGAGTCTGCAGTTGGTGTATTAACCAACTGAGCTATCTCACCAGCGTTTATACCTTTTTAAAACTTCTTGAATACAATTCCTAGATCCATATTCAATAGATGAGACAAGTAATTGGGAGCAAAACCAACTATACCATAGTGGAGAGATGAGGATTCTATAAATTCTGATTGATTTAAATGGTAGGGATTTTAACCCCCTGAATGCTCTAATACATTGCAAATTAATGCATTGGAGACCACACTAGCATTTGAGAGGTTAAAAAAAACAATTTAGGTCAATGGGAATTTTCATCATCCCCTTCCCCCATTGAGTAGTCTGTTTGTTCTTGTATTGTACCTCTTCAGTTACAAGACAACAAGTCTTAGTTCAATGATCTCTGGATAGTCTGTCAGGGAAAGGCTTCTGCAGTTCCCGAGTGGACAAAAGTATAACCACATTCATCATAAGTGAGATACAGTGTCTTATAGAATATCTACAAATTTTTTTATACCAGCCTTACTTATTATAGAGAACTAAATCCCATGTATGACTGCTTATTAACAGAAAAACTTAACTGGCTAGGCGTCCTTCATACAGCATTCATGTATGTGTATATGTGAATGCATAAAATATCTCTCTTTATATATATATATATATATATATATATATATATATATATATATATATGTATGTAAAACACAACAGACAATGTCTACAATCAGTGGTCTTACTTTGTTTTTGTTTGTTTAATGCCCCAACAATCAATCTGGAATTTTCAGGGCTCTACTAACATTTTACAGGACATTTCATGATATATAGCAATGCATATGTTTCACCATAACATGTTATGTTTCACCATAATAATGGCAATAGTAAAATATTGTACTGTGAGCTGGTGCCACAACACCCTGGTTGAGAACCACTGGCCTACAAGAGTGTTTCTTAACATTAGTGCTCAAGGGATACCAAAAGTGCAGCTCGTCATGTTATCCCTGCATAATTACAGGTGAGTAATTAGTGTCTTTATAATTGTGATTGATTCTGTGCTTAATTAGAGTTAGAAAATTAACAAAATGGAGCTCTCAGCAGAGATGCCAAAACCAGTCAGAAAACTGTGGTAAAAACTCCATCATTGTTCTCAGGATTAAAAGCAACAAAAGATGAAAAACATGGAACAGTAGAAGATTCCATAAGCGCAACCTGCAGAGCTCAGTAAATCGAGTCAAGGGCAGATACAACAAGAATTAAAAAATTAAATATCCCATACTGTTGTATGAACGACAACTTCCTAAGTTAGTCATTCCATTAACTGAATTTAGATGAAGTAGGACACTTTTCCCTTAACATATATAATAGTGGACAGATGAACTACAGTATCTCAACCAATATCTACTATTGACACAACCTTTAATAAAGTAGAACGTACCATACTTTATCTAACTTCTATACAGCCATGACATCAGATAAGAATTGCATGCCCTTATTTAGTCATAGGTTCCAGAAAGAGTAGGCCATGAGGACCACTTACCCTATACTTTTGTTGTCTGCTTACAGTTAATGATCCTCTAAGCAAAGGATAGCCAATTGGCAGTGCACCAGCTATTGTAGAACTACAATTTCCATAAGCTGCAACCTACCAATGGCTGGTTGTAAATGATGGTAACTGTAGTCCTGCAGCAAATGGAGGACAGCAATTTGTCTACCCCTCCGTAAGTTGTTGTATGGTTGTTAATTATATATTTAGATTTAAACTTTTAGTTATGAGTCACAAGAATATAACAAGTAATTAACAATGGCATTAATTGAAAATATAACCCCTTGAGGACCGGTGGGGTATGTAATGCACCGCTCTGGTACTCAAGGCGTTAAATATATCAAATGCTGTTGGAAGCAGGCACCTGTTTGGTGTATTTGGCCCCCAACAAAAAATCACTTGTCTTGGCCACTGTCCGAAGGAGCTGAACAGTCCAGATTAGCAGAAGTATTGCAAAAGAGAGAAAGAAAAATCCTTAGCAATTGTAGAAGTATGCACGTCGGCACTTAAGGACCACAGACCATACATCTGAAGGTACTTAAAGAACTTAGTTCAGTAATAGCAAGGCCATTATACTTAATATTTTTTCACGGTCACCAGTTCATTAGGTATACTGCCCAGTGATTGGTGGAAAGCGGATGTACTACCATTATTCAAAATAGGGGCAAGATCTAGAAAAGGAAATTATAGACATGTGAGATGAAGAATATATCATGTCAAATTAATTTACTTGCATTTCAGTAAAGGGTAAATAATAATTTGGACAAGCTGATATTTGCTGATATTCTTTCCTTGAATTTTGCAAAAGTCTTTGATATTGTGCCTCATACTGCAACATTAAAAGAATTGGATTTGAGAGGTGAAATCGGTGCATGGATAGAGAACTGGTTAATTGGCAGATGGCAGAGAGTTGTTGTATATAGAATCTTTTCAAATTCATCTAAAGCTGTAAGTGTGGAGCCACAGAGTTAAGTGCTAGGCCCAATCCTGTTTATTAGAAGTGGGTATTGAAAGTAGAGTCTCAATCTTTGCTGATGACACTAAGTTATGTAAGGAAATACATACAGACCATTATGTCTTCTGTGCAGAAAATTTTGGATAAACTGAGTGCATTTGCAGAAAAGTAGCAGATTACGTGTAATATAGATAAATGAATGGTTATGCGTTTAGGCTGCTGATAAAACACTATACTTATACAATAAATGGGAAACTACTTGGGAAATCCTCATGCAAGAACAGCAGTGTGCAGGGTCACTTAGCTGCTGCAAGAGCTAACAGAGTACTACTATCTTGTATAAAAATATACAAATATAATTCTACCTCTATATAAACCTTGGTTAGGCCACATTTCGAATACATTATTGAACTGGAAAAAGTGCAGAGAAGTGTAACAAAATTGATAAAGGGACTAGAGGATGTGAGTTATGAAGAGAGATTGCCAAACTGTGTTTGTTTACTTTACAGAAGAGAAGGGTGGTATAATTCAATACAAGTAACAAATAATTCTCTAAGGAACTATTTACTCAAGAAGCTGAGAAAAAAACAAGAGGTCATCCATTAAAACTAAAGGAAAGGTGTTTTCAACTAAAACAAAAGCAGGGATTTCTTACAGTAAGGGCAGTAACATAATGGAATTCTTTGCCTCGGGATGCTGTGCTTTCATATACTGTAGGTGCTTTAAAAAAGTAATGCATACTTTTATAGTTCATAACAATATTATTCATTATGATGGTTTGTTTCAAAGCAGATAGGATGTTGATTCAGGGAAATATCAGACTTCACATTTGGAGTTAGGAAGGAATTTTTTTTACCCTCTTGGGGCTTAATTTTAAATTGCTTCAATATTTTTTTTTTTTTTTTTTTTTGCCTTCCTCTGGATTAACAGGAGTGATATGGTATGGACTGAACTTGATGGTAATATGTCTTTCTTCAGCCTCATTAGCTATGTTACAATCTTACTATCCCCTAAAATCTATAGACCTTTTACTGCATTTATGAACACTAGTATTTACAGTATCTAGCATCCATAAAACCTGGTCAGAGGTCAAACTTTAACAGTATTCTTTTATTTTTATTAGGTTTTATTTTCCATTTTAATTTTTTATTTAAAAAAAAATATTTTTTGTTTTATTTATTATTGATGTATTATTGTAATATTTCAACATAAGCAAAGGGTATCTATGCTGGGAGAAGGAGCACTTTAGTGCTGTAGCTAGGACACCATTACAGCGAAAGTGCAAGGGCTTTCTTTTTCTCCAAGGATAGGTACACTAATCTCTATTGTACATGTTGTTGAAATATAGACAGCTTTTATTTCTTGTTTTTAAAAATAAATACTTCTTTTGATACATAAAAAATTGTCTAGTTCATCCTATATAATAATTCGCTAGGATGTTTGTCAGAAGCAGTCATGCGCTGTAGAGACTGCCCAAACGCACAGAATTCTGGGAGTTCTGTGCTGGGAGCATTCTGTGCTTTCGGGCAGTCTCTACAGTGCATGACTGAGTAGGCGGCAGGACGCAGAGCAGGACCGGCCTCTTAACCCTTTGAGTGCCAGGGGGTACGCAACGCATTGCTTTTGGCACTCAAAGGGTTAACATCACCCGGACCTTGGCCCGTGTACACAGGCTTTTACACTAGTTATATATAATTACAATTTTAGAGGTATATCATTTAGTGAAGGATATGATATAGTGAGCAGACTTAAAATAAGCAAATGAAGGGGAGCTTGAGTGGATTTATATTTATATGAATTAAAACTATAACAGTACGCCAAAATTTACAGAGTTTTATAAGTCAGCAATAAAATCTATTAAACACAGGAAAGCAATCATGAACTATAGGCAGTACCTTAATTACATTGACAGACTCTTACATAGCAGTCATGAACTCCAGTACCTTACCGAGCTGTACCTTGGACAGCAGCTGTGAACAAGTACATTTTTCACATTCAGAAAACCAAACCATATGTCCTTAAAGGAGCACTAACACCTCTTAATAATAATCTCCTTCCACCAATTATTGTGAACCCTTAACAAGAAGCTAGCATAATGTATTGTGCAGCAATATATAGCACACCCTTTTGGTGCTGCAGGGGTTAATCTGGGCAGAAAATCTGAATGGCCACAGTCAATTTCATGTGGATTAGTTCTCTAAAATCAATTTTTAATTAGTAGTGAATATCATGTCCATGAAGGCAGACATGACATTTCTTCATAAAAAGTGGTCATTGGTATTTTCTGCTCAAATTAAGATAACAGAGGGTATTTCACTAGGAGATGCTAGTGTTCACTTAACTATTGTCTGCAGAACTTTGGAGAGCAATCATGAACTGCAGGATTTTACCTTACAGCTACAGGACCTTGGACAGATACACTAGCTGTTTATATCTGCAGTACCTTGGACAGATACACTAGCTGTTTATATCTCCAGTACCTTGGACAGATAAACTAGCTGTTTATATCTGCAGTACCTTGGACAGCAGTGTCAACTCTAGTCTCCCAGCCTTCCTATTATACTACAGAGCAGAAAGCTGCATTTTGTGAGCAGTGTTGGTTTACCTACGTTTAAATGTGGTGTTGGTCTGTGTGTGCCACGTGTGCACGTGTGTGTAACACATATGTGTTACACCATACAGTGAACATATTTAATTTATGGTAGGATCAAACAAGAAAGTCAACGTTAAATCTGCAGCATGCCATGCACCTCTCAAACCAGCCTCTTCTCCTGTCACTGTTAAACCCTTTGAGTGCCAGTGTGTGTTGAAAACCCTGTTGGCCCTTGAAGGGCTACGTGATAGCAGGGAGGTGAAGAGAAAATCTACTGAGTCAGGAATGTGTAGGCACATCTCCCTTCTGTTTAGTTGTTGGGGAGAGGGGAGAGAGAGGTAGATGGCAAGAGGAAGAAAGAGAAACGGAGACGAAGATGGATGGACAGTGTGAGGGAGAGAGAGAGATGAATATATATATATATATAAATTGAAAGGATCATACAGGAAGAGTTAGAGGGACACATCTTGTGTTTCTTTGTGGGTGCATTTGTGTACGCACATGTGTGTTTGTGTAGTATGTGTATATAGTATGTATATGCATGTGAGTGTGTAAGCATGTGTGTGTGTGTGTAATGCATACTACTGTGGCCCTCAACAACATTTTAAAGGTCCTCAATCCAAAAGTTTTACCTACGTCTGCCCTAGCATTGACAGGAAATGAGACATCGATCATAAACCATGGAACCTTAGCTAAACACTCACAGAACATAACACAACAATCATAAACAGCAGAAGCTTACCTAGTAGCTACAGAATTGTGGTAAAGAAAAGTACATTACAGAAGTTCCATATATATATATATATATATGTATATATATATATATATATATATATATATATATATATATACAAGAAGACAGTCCTGCACTATTCTATATAAAAAACTGATGTGTGCCCTGTAATGGGCATATATAATAATTCTTAGTAAATTAGTGATTAGAGATATGGGCACTCCGTTACAGAAGCCTGGTCTTGAGAAAGGCTCTTGTATGAGCCAAAACGCAGAATGATATTAAAACCTTTAAATGCTTCTTCAATACTCAAGACCTTCGTCCCTGCTGGTATACCGTACCACATCCTCTATCTATCTATCTATCTATCTATCTATCTATTCCAATGCACCCAAGTGCAAGCTATTTATCAACTGGGTACTGAGGAAATATGCTCATAATTCTGCCTTTTCCTTACTCCTATAGAGGTGGAGTGAAAAGGGATTTTCTACTTTTTAACAAGTGGTTGATTTTGGAAGAGCTTTCAAAATCACCTCTGTGTTATGTTAGCTATGCATTAATTAAACTTAAAATTTATGAGATATTTAGCTTTATTTATTTTCCCAGTTTATGCACATTAGGAAGTACAGGCTGTCACTCCTGCCAAATCCTAACATTCCAAACTGCTCCCCATTCCGATTGTCGCTCCCTGCATAACAAATTGTAGGTGATTTTTGACCCTTTAAGTGCCAGAGGGGTACACAACGCATTGCTTTGCAATGCGTCACGTACCCATCTGGCACTGAAAGGGTTAAAACTTTTTTAAAAAATCACATAATTGTTATAAACCGGCAATCCCACTTAAAAGGTGTAACAAACCTATATGTTATGGAAACCTATATGTTGCAGGGATTTTCCTGCTGATTAAAGCAAGAGTACTCCTTCTGCTGTGTTGTTATATTGAAAAGTTATAACTGTTCAATCAGACAGGAAATGAGTAACAGCTTCATCACTTCCTGAGAGTTTGAACACTAAAAGTTTTGCATATTCGACAGAGAACTGTGTCATTGACTCCATTCTGCCACAGAATGGAACAGAATAACTGTTTGAACACCAGCTGAGCTATAAGTGAACTTTCTGGGCCACTAGAGGACACTGTTGATGTGAAAAAATTACAGTTTAAACTATAATAATTCTACAAACATTTATCTCCTAGCAGTAGGTGTTCTCATTTTACCCAGCACTGAAATCCCTACACTATATATGTTTTCATGAAAAAGATTTACTGCTCTTTAAGTGCTTGTTGTTCATTTAGATCAGTGGAGGATAAATTGAGGCCTCCAGCTGTTCAGAACTACAATTCATCCACCATGCTGTGCTTTCCTACGTTTCCCTCACTTCTATATGCATAATTTCCTGTTAACATGAACTCAAGTTTAGAAAACAGTTGAGAGTTACAGTAGTTTACTTAGCACTTATACCACCTTGGGCAATGGCCAGGCACCTCTAGTAACTCACATTAATATAAGTGTCCACAATTGTTGAACCTCCAACTCCCATATCCCCAACAAGCATACTGCTTCAAGTGGGAATGATAGAGAGAGTCATCCAACACACTGTGACGCACTATAAAAAAATACATACCTCACTCTTACTCTCCCCTTCCCCTTAAATGATTAAAATGTGCAATACAGTATATCTAGCACATTGGATAGCTACCTGCTGCTTCACCAACCTTGTGGGAGATGTATAAAAGTGACGAAAACAGATATGTTGCTACTTACATTAACAATTTAGATAAACTTATCTATAAAAGTTTTTGTGAATAAAAAAAATCCCTTCTTTGATATATGTGACAAAACGGTTTACAGTAAAATTTATGGGCATGGCAAAATGTATTTGTTGTGATCAATGCATAAAAACAGTAGCATTTTGCTACAGTTTTCAGATTACTTTTGCCAGTAATATTTACCACCATCTCAGTATTGTTAGTCTGTGAAAGACATAGAAAATGCAATAATGTTGGAAAAAAACAGTCACAGACATGTCACAGAACAGCCACACTTTAGACTTTTTTATTGAGCTTAGTAGGCATGTATAAGAGACAGGCAAATATATTTATACATATAATTTAGCACAAACAGCACACCGAGCCTATTACTTTATTTGCCTTGGATCATTTCTGATACATCTCTCCCAAGGTTCGGCACAAATGAAAATCGGAGCAGTTCTGGGTCAGTCCAACTGTGCAGCAGAGATAAATAAAAATCCATTGTGTAAATGGGGATTTTAACCCTTTGAGTTCCAGAGGGGTACGCAATGCATTGTTTTGCAATGAATTGCTTATCCCTCCGGCACTCAAAGGGCTAAAACCTAAAATACTACAGAGACCTCCAGTGTATTGCTTTTCAATACACAAGGGACGCCTAACACATTCGAGGGGTTAAAAGCCCATTTAAATAAGTTTAAAGGGATAGTAATACTTTGTTTTATCTTTATTTTATTTTGTAGGCATTAAAAAAACATGAAGAATAAGTCTTATCTCTCAAACCTTTATGGTTTAAGAGATATTCACAAGCAAAGTATCCCCCCCCTGTTCAGCCAGATCAGAAGGGAGGTGCCCAGGTAGACTGCAGAGAGGGACAATCTTCAATTAAGATAAGGGAAAAAGCTGAAAAACTTGTCAAGGGGAGCAGGGTTTTCATTGTTTTCATACAAAGAAGATTGTCCCCTGCTGTTATCTGTCTGGTCTTACAACCAGATTCACATCTGAGAAGAGATGGCTTACACTAGGTAAAAGGGGCGGGAGGGGGAAACTTTGCTTGTGAATATCTCTTAAACCATAAAGGTTTGAGACATAAGACTTATATCATTCTTCATGTTTATTTAATGCCTACAAAATAAAATAAAGTTAAAACGAAGTATTACTATCCCTTTAAGTTTGTGGAATTAGTATTTAATATGAGATGCAGTTGGTTTGTCCCAGAACTGATCCCTATTTTCTTTGCGCGGAAGGCCCACACAGAGAATTTGTAGCCAATAATGCAGTAGAACTGGGTCATTGTAAACTTGCTCTGTAAATCCTTTAGTAACATTTATAGAAATACAAATAACATTTGACCTGACTTTTTTTGCAACACGCGCATTCTTCCTTCTCATAAGAGAGAGAAAAGCTTAATCTCAAGGTTAGAGAGAGTTCATGATCTGATATTAAAACAGGATTTATTCCTGTCCCTTTTTCCAAAAAAAACATCACATAAATACAGCCTTTCTTCAGATCTCATTGCATAAGACTGAGGGAAATAGTCATGCTCCTTTGAGCTATGAGATTTGTGTATTGGATGGAAAAGTTTTGAAGGTCATTTGTATGTGATCCCATTTATTACAGCTGTTCCAATATTCTTTCTGATAGGGACCAGTAACCTCTCTACTTAAGATGGCAGCGGATTGCATTTCTAAAACCACCAATGTATCCCCTGAACACATACATTCAATCTTTCAAATACACAGGAATACATAATACATCTTGTGCTTTAAAAATCTACAATAAAAGTAGAGATGTCTACTGGATGTCTACTGTCTGACTGGAGACTGAGATCAGTATGATGAATCTCTTGGAGATATCTGCTGGTGAACTTCCTATGATTAACCCCTTGGATGCTAGTGATGTCTGCCACACATTGCTTTGCAATACATTGGGCATGTCTCCAGCACCACAGGGTTTAAATGGGAATTTAACTCTTTAACTCTTTGAGTGACAGAGAGGTACCCAACATATTGCTCTGTGATGCTTATTGAAGAGGAAAGGCCGAGCTCCAGCAACCGTGCCAATCTGGACGTGACATCTAAGCTGTTTAGAGGGATGATCTCTGAAGCGTCCTTGTGGGACACTGTGGTTTCCATGGGGCCCAACACTGCAAATTATACTTGGAGCTACCCCAATGTCTCACAGCTTTCGTGGAATGACTTTTGTGTTCATATCCCAAGCAGTAGCACAAGCAGCACTCATAGGTTTAAAAGAGTGCTAATTCCTCCTAATAACCATCACCACCCATTTCATTACTATGACCAGAAAATCATAAGGAAAATATTTATTTTGTCCTTGTACCTGTGTTCGAGATAATATCTTCAGTCAGTCCTGAATGTCATGTCCATAGAAGCGGACATGACAGTTGCTGAAGAAGGCAAAGTGCATAAGCCTAACCAGAGGGGTGCACATCATATAGCAATGCACCACACAACCTTCTGTTTGTGGAGGGGTTATGGCTGAGTACAGAGCACAGTCTGAGATCCTGCAGTCCTGCCAGTAACAGTCATGTTCTTCTAAATGAACATGATATCTAGGCCTAACTGAAGATGTTTATGCAGTGGCGTAACTATAGTGGTCGCAGGGGTCGTACCCGCGACCAGGCCCATCCCTCCAGGGGCCCGGCCGCCCCTGCGATCCCTCCACCTGGCACCCGCAATCTCCCTCTGGCGCTCTAGTAATGCAGAGCACTGGGAGATGACATCATCTCCCAGCGCTCTGCATTACAGAAGAGAACTGTGCGGGAGCTCAGCGCGCCAACCCGTCTCTCCTGCCACTCCACTGGACCACCAGGGATTGGGAGGTAGGAGATGGGGGCATTGTGGAGATTGGGGGTCATTGTGGAGGTCCCGGGGCCAATGTGGGAGGGGGGCCCAATGTGGTCAGAGGGTGGGGGCCCATGAAAATTCTTGCACCAGGGCCCAGAGGGTTCTAGTTACACCTCTGTGTTTATGTCTTGAATCAAGGAACAAGGATAATTTACAGGTGTTATTATCAGGTGGCTCTAGCTCGCCTTTAAATGCTAGAGAGGTTTTCAGTGGATTTCCTTGTGAAACAATGGCTTAGTCATATGATTAATTACTCTTTTTCTACTGGTAACTTTTCCTGTCTTGAAATTTATCCTGTACACAGTGGGAGGAATGTACAAATTTGCCAGAACAGCTCATTTTCTGCAATAAGACGTTATCCTCTAAATGATGTGACTAGTTCTGGGTATGCACTCGAGCATACAATTGCTTTCTTGCATACCAGCACAGACACTTTACAGTTGTTAATATTTTAATAGGAGCAAATCAGAACATACCTCTCTTATAGTACACAAACAGGAAAATGGAATATAGCAGCGACACCAGTTTCCCCTGATCCTTGTTTAGTATGTGGCATTAAACAAAGGGCCCTGGAAAACCCATAGATGCCCACATTACCCTTCCCTTAGTGAAGGGAGCTTAAGAAGAGTAGAGGGCCTAAGGGATAGGAAGGTATAGTACATTAAAATAGAGTAGAGGGCCTAAGGGATAGGAAGGTATAGTACATGAAAATAGAGTAAAGGGCCTAAGGGATAGGAAGGTATAGTACATGAAAATAGAGTAGAGGGCCTATTCTAGCATAGAATCATATTAGGCTATTATTCCTAATGCACCCAACTGGCACTCAAAGCGTTCAATGGTATACCTATTCTAAAGTATCTAGATATGCCCATGTATAATGTACATTAAAAAATAATGATAAAAAATGTTATTGCTTCCTTTTAATTGCTTTAGTTTTTAATTTCAAAACAAAACAAAACAAAATGCACAAATACAATCCCTTACTAAACAAGGGTATTTTTTCATGTTGCTGCTTTTTAATGCCTATGTACTAATTTATTTATTCTGAAAATGATTATCTTTGTACTAGTTGTGCCAAATGGTTGTCAATGTGAGTATGTATGGGGGTTTCTGGGCATTCTCTTCCTATGCACCATCTTACTTACCATATACTTGCAAGGCACAGAGGAAATTGGCAACAAATTTTTATGTACATTTCAGAGAGGAGGCATTTGGGCCTTGCTCACATTAAAAATGTGCTTGCTGGATGCACTAAAGCAAACACTCACTTGTTCATCCTGTAGTGGGGGAGGAGATGCACTAAAAGTCAATGTCGTAGCATAATGTGCCTGGCGATGTGAACTGATCACTTTGCTATGGACAATACAATACAACACAATTCACCATATGCACTAAGAATTTTCACTGCAAGGGGAGAAGGGAGACACTGTTACCATTAGCATATAAGGTTGGTATAATGTTGTTGGGATATGGAGAGGATGCGCTCAGACTTCAACATTAAAGGGATAGTAATGTTTCATAATAAAAGCAGCTCTAATTAATCATCATAGTATTTGGACTTTGGAGAGTGTTATTTCAATTCTGTCAGAGTTGTAGTTCAAGAGTAATTCAATGACAAAGTGTTCCCCTCCCGCCCCTTTTACTGATGTAACACTGCTCAGCCAGAGCAGGAGGGAGGTGCCCAGGTAGACTGCAGAGAGGGACAATCTTCAATTAAGATAAGGGAAAAACCTGAAAAACTTGTCAAGGGGGGCAGGGCTTTCATTGTTTTCATAGAAAGAAGATTGCCCCCTGCTGTTATCTGTCTGGTCTATGGACTGCATTCCACATCTGAGAAGAGGTGGCTTACACTAGGTAAAAGGGGCGGGAGGGGAAACTTTGCTTGTGAATATCTCTCAAACCATAAAGGTTTGAGAGATAAGACTTATATTGTTCTTCATGTTTTTTTAATGCCTACAAAAGAAAATAAAGATAAAATGAAGTATTAGTATCCCTTTAACCTTTTGAGTGCCAGAGGGGTGCGCAATGCATTGCTAGTACCCCTCTGGCACTCAAAGGGTTAAGAACACCATCTTCTAACTGAAAGAATCCCCTGCTCAGCTTCACAAATCATGTATAGACACTGAGAACTGGAAACGCAGTTTGGAGAAGTTGAGACTGTGAACTCTGACATCATAGCCATCTATTGGAGCTTAGTGCATGTGAGGAACAGATACATTAACATAAAACACATCCATAGGAATACAATAAGGTGTCATTAAGTTGCATGTCAACATGGAAATGAGCCTTTGTCAAAGTAGACACTGCAACATTGTAAATCTGGTGAAGGTATTTTAACCTTGGTGAAAGTATCATGATGTTGGCATATCTGTACTGTAGTCACAGGGATATGAGAGAACAGACATCTTTGTGTATATAACAATATGGAAATGGTGCATAATTTTTATGCCAAATTATAAGCTCAGAAAATGAGGAGCAGTGGCAGACTTGTACATTCACTCACTGAGGCTGAGGTACTAAGCAGTAGTGGTGTAGTCATAGGGATATGATGAAGCAGACCTTTTAGTGTATATAATAAGATGGAATTGGAGCAAATATGCAACAATCTCACCAACCTGGAATCCAGAATTGGTCCAGTCCTTCTTTGTACATATACCTCACTCTGTGAGATTGTCAGATCAATAGAGAGACAAACATACAGATATAGTTTATTGCTATACTCTATTTCTGCTTTTCCAGAAACAACAGTTTTTAAAAATATATTCCATTGATAATGCACATAAATATTTGTACAGATATGTTTGAATAAAACCACCATAATATCATTTATTTGCCGTATAGTCATTTATTGTGAGTCACTAATTGAAATCATTCTTTTTTTGTCCTTCTTTCAGATGAGAAGAAGCCATTGATGATAAACAATACGGTACCCCGGTACCCCAGGGCATCCTTAGCGTGTGATCAAAGATCGCCGGGACAGAGCGTCTGGTGGATTACTGAGTTTTAATTTGCTAAACTCTCTGGATACTTCATGGTCTGCTACATTAGGCGACAAGCCAAGAACTGCTGAAAAAATATATAGTGAGAGAAAACAAACTGAAGGCAATTGCTGCAAAGGACTATGGGCCATATGCACTATGAAAGTAGAGCAATGTTGGAGCTAACAAGCTACCCCACATAACTTATGGCACTCAAAGTTTTTAACACATTGAGTGCCATAACCGGTATGCAACGCATTGAGTTGCATACCGATTCTGGCACTCAAAGAGATAAAATCCCCATTTAAGTCAATATGGATGTTTATTTCTCTCCTTGGTGCAGCTTGTTTGAGCTACAATTATTCAATTTCTTCTTCATTGTGTATGATTTATTTTATTTTTAAACCTTAAAACTTGTGTCAATGCATTGACGACTTCACTAGTATTCCTGGAGTTAAAGGGATACTAATACTTCGTTTTATCTTTATTTTATTTTGTAGGCATTAAAAAAACATGAAGAACGATATAAATCTTATCTCTCAAACCTTTATGGTTTGAGAGATATTCAAAAGCAAAGTTTCCCCTCCCGCCCCTTTTACCTAGTGTAAGCCATCTTGTCTCAGATGTGGAATCCAGTCCATACACCAGACAGATAACAGAAGGGGACAATCTTCTTCCTATGAGAACAATGAAGGCCCTGCCCCCCATGACAAGTTTTTCAGGTTTTTCCCTTATCTTAACTGAAGATTGTCCCTTTATGCAGTCTACCTGGGCACCTCCCTTCTGCTCTGGCTGAGAAGTGTTACATCAGTTAAAGGGGTGGGAGGGGGATTCTTTATCATTCAATTACTCTTTTACTACAACTCTGACAGAAGTGATATAACACTCTCCAAAGTCCAAATACTATGATGATTAATTAGAGCTGCTTTTATTATGAAACATTACTATCACTTTAAAAGGTCATAACTCAAAGGTACTTTTTGGAATTTTCTTTTGCCCCCTGTGGTGCTGTTGGTTTACCCCAGAATGTCTTATTTTTAAATATGGTTCATTTTACTAGCAATGCTGGTTCTCCTAATCTCCTCCATATTACAACTGATCAATCTATTGATCATCTTTTATATTTAACATATACAACTTGAGAGCATCAAACAGAGAAGTGTGTGTGTGTGTGTGTGTGGGGGGGGGGAGGTACACAGTGCTCTCACTTCCAAAGGCAAAGAAAATCCAGAGCAAAATAGTCAATTTCCCTCAGGTCCCATTGCTTCAACATTCTTTTAGATCTGATATTGTAAAGGAGGAGAAGTTATCTTGTGCCATGAATAATTGAAATCTTAATAAACTTGCTGTCACAGTGAATCCATACATGCACTAAGGCAGCAAGTCCATTTCTCTGAGATTATCAAGCGATCTGCGTTGGGCTATTGGCTCCTGTAGTTTGACACTATCACCTCTCAGTAGTGAGAGCTATTGCTCTTGTTTGTGTGCACACACTGAGAATGATGAACCAATATGGGCTGGAGTAATTTTGGAGCATTTGTTCTCCTTGCGCCTAGAGAGATACGGCTATACCTTACTGAAGTGGGTCCGCTGAAGCTGAAAATATACATTTGTGGTTGCTGTTTCTCTTGTGCATAGGTCAGGGGTGGTCTATGTTTTAACACCGGGCCCCCATTTTTATTATAAAAAATGTACGGGGCCCCCTCTTGTAGTTAAACATCCATGCAGCATACAAAGAGGTTGATGAACAATTCTGGAGCAAACCAACGATACCATAGGATACATGTAAATATTCCCTTAATCCCCATTGATATAAATAGATTTCAACCCCTTGAATGTTAGAGAGGTCTCAAGTGCATAATGTTCATTTGCTTTATTTTTTCAAAGAATATCAACCTCAGCAGTTTGCAGGACCTAACAGACTGTGAGCCCCAGCTCGTTCCTTGGGCTCTCCCATGGCAGGGCCGGCCCCACAGTTTGCCCTTCCTAGCAACGTTGGTGCTGGACAACACGTGGGCAGTACCAAACCAGTGTTCCCTATAAAGGAAGCATTGGTGAGTGACCCAGCGCCGAAAGAGTTAAGAGAGTATTTAAAACAAGGCAGAAGCGTGCATCTGTTATTCCAATGCAGTTCTGCATAAAAACTTATCTTAAAGTGGAACTTCCCAGGACTGACAGCCAGGAAACAGCGCAAACATCTTTGCATAGTGATGTCTGCACCCCTGCGCTGTTAGTCCCTTCCTGTGCCGTGTGGCTCCTAGCAACGCCTCCTAGAGCAGACTGGGACTGACAGCGCAGGCACACAGACATCACGATGCAAAGATGTCTGCACTGTTTCCTGGCTGTCAGTCCTGGGAGCAGTAGGAATTCTCTAAAAGGACGTAATAATTCTGGTGACTAGCACTACTGAGCAGCTAGTCGCCATATGGGTAATTCTTTAGGGGTAAGTTTAGGCAGGGTAGTATTTCCGCTTTAAACTCTTTCATTGCTGGGTCGCTCACATGTGCTCAAATTAGAAAGAACACTGGACCACAAGTAAATGAATAAGGACATTTTGCCTCTGTAATAGCACGAGGTAGAGAAAAATGTGACTAAGCAGCACCTGAGATGGCAAAATCCCCAAGTATAAACTGCCAAGTGTCATTCTTTCTCATTGTGCTCTTACTACACCCTATTCCGGAGCAAACCAAGTGTTCCAGAATGGGACATAAAAATTCCCTTTGAGTGCCAGCTTTCAAATGCGGCTTTTAAACCCTTGTAACAATGAACTGAAGAGCTCTCAAGAGCTCAAAGTGTTAAAGCAAAATAGAAACTAATAGTATAGTATACATTTCTATTTGTTCCCTAAGGTGCAAATAGTTTACTCTGGAATTGCCTCAGTTCATCTTATTACATCGACCTCACTGATTAATCGAATTTACAGCTGAACGAGATGGATATCACATTCTTGGTGTTCTCAATTTTTCTTTTGTTTGCATCTTTGAGCTTGCAAACAAAAACAACAAAAAAAAGGTGTTTCTCTCCTCATTGCTTTCTAGCTGAGTTGGCAAATGCTAATAGATTCTATTGCTTTCAAGTCTTAAAATCAATTAGCGGTATATT
This sequence comes from Rhinophrynus dorsalis, assembly GCA_037306005.1. Lineage (NCBI taxonomy): Eukaryota > Metazoa > Chordata > Amphibia > Anura > Rhinophrynidae > Rhinophrynus > Rhinophrynus dorsalis. The sequence continues at coordinate 300,104,334 of CM074719.1, read as the reverse complement.
AAGCTAGACTTGCTGGAAGCCAATTTAAGTAATAAAAATCTTTTTTTTGTGTGTGTGGTTAAGAACAAGAGGCTAGTATCCAAGTCACAATGACTCATGGGATTGTGATAATCTGTAGTCATTGTAATGCTCGGACATCGGTCTGGACAGTATAGAAACAAGACATGGCTAGTTATATGCCCCTGGCACCCTGCACCTCACTGGCACATTGATGCATAATAAACTGCAGTTATTTGTGTTCCATGAACACGCTTTCTCTCAATCATACAATAAAATAATGTGAGACATTAAGTGAAGGAATCATAGTGTGCAACAGTGTTGTTTAAAACTGCTCTGTTCAGTCAATAGCACAAGTATCATTAAATAGCTGAAATAACTTTTATTTCACTAGGTTATAATAGGAAGGACATGGGGGCTAAATTCAGGAGCTCTGCGGATTCCAAGAAAAACATTTTATATAAGGACTCTGGATTCAGATCTGAATATAGAAGTCTGTAATCTCCACTTGTGCTAAGTAGGAATTGTTTGTTCAAAGCTAAAACCTCCCTTCCTTCTCTTGTTAGAATCATTATTTTTAGATGCAAGGCAGCAAGCTGAGGTCCTCAGCTATTGCTGAAGTACATCCATCATCCACAATAAGTATTTGGCTTGCTGAAGATGATGTGAACTGTAGTCCAGAAGCAGCTACAGGGCCTCAGCTTGCCCTGAGTTAGTCCAAAGAAATATTAGAGGAATTAGCAGCTGAAATGCAGATCAGTAGGGGCAGATTAGACTTTAGGCAAAGTCCTAAGCCACATGCATGACCACGCCTCCAATCATCAGTGCAAGTATCATTAAAGGGATAGTAATACTTCATTTTAACTTTATTTTATTTTGTAGGCATTAAAAAAAACATGAAGAACGATATATGTCTTATCTCTCAAACCTTTATGGTTTAAGAGATATTCGCAAGCAAAGTTTCCCCTCCCGCCCCTTTTACCTAGTGTAAGCCATCTCTTCTCAGATGTGAGTCTGGTTGTATGACCAGACAGATAACAGAAGGGGACAATCTTCTTTGTATGAAAACAATGAAAGCCCTTCCCCCCTTGACAAGCTTTTCAGGTTTTTCCCTTATCTTAATTGAAGATTGTCCCTCTCTGCAGTCTACCTGGGCACCTCCCTTCTGCTCTGGCTGAGCAGTGTTACATCAGTAAAAGGGGAGAGGAGGAGGATATTTTGTCATTGAATTACTCCTGAACTACAATTCTGACAGAACTGAAATAACACTCTCCAAAGTCGAAATACTATGATGATTAATTAGAGCTGTTTTTATTATGAAACATTACTATCCCTTTAAACAGCATCAACATCTTTATATTTAAGTAGGTTATAATAGAAATACCATGGGACTAAATAGAGCAGCACTGCCAATTCCAAGAAAACACTTTATATACGACTCTGGATTCATGACTGATATACTGTATATAATGCCAACTTGTGCTTTAGAGCAACTGTTTGTACTTAGGGAAACCGTCTTCCTTTCCCTTCCTTCTTTAGGAACATGAGAACCGTCAGGCAGATGTACCAAAAAGAAATGAAGCAATTCTAGAGCAAATCAACAGCATCATAGGCGGACAAATAAAAAATCCCATATACCCACAGATAATCAATCCGGTGATTAATTTGCATTAGGTGGTGTTTAGCAGAATTGTATGGTACACCACTTGTGCGATTGTGCATTGAGCCTCGATATACACTGAGGAAGACACAAAGGTGTTGACACATTTTTTATACATATTGTGTTATCTTTTAGTTAGGGAACACAGAAATTTCACTTTTCCTATATAATAATTCGCTAGGATGTTTGTCACGATGCAGTCATGCTCAGTAGAGACTGACCGCGTTCGGTCAGTCTCTACTGCCTATGAGTGCATCATGTGAGTGAGTGTCGCAACACTGCATAGCGTGGAGAAGTAAGGTAGTGGCCTCTTAACACTTTGAGTGCCAGAGGGGTACACAACGCATTGCAAAGCAATGCTTTGCGTACCCCTCTGGCACTCAAAGGGTTAACATTATCTGGACTCTGGGCCGTACACAGTCTTTTATACTAGTATATATATATATATATATATATATATATATATATATATATATATATACATACACCAAATAGTAGTATTTAGAGTAACCAATTACTGAATTAATTACCCATGATTATATGGTAGTATGCTGTTTTAGATTATCCATTTTATATTTTAATATAATTTTTGCCTATTTGCGAATTAGGGTGGTCATTGCCATTGGATGGATTATATTCCATGTATATTATGATTATGGCGCTTCACACTGTATATAACTTTGTATAATTGTTCTTTTTTCCCCTTACAAGTGAGGGTCTTGTGTGATTTACCGGCATATATACGAATTGTGGGGCGCAGCTCAAGGTATATACTTACATTAAATAAAAAATCCCATTGATTTAAAGTGGAACTTTCAGTTACTAATTAGTCACCCTTGAATTATTAAACAAATGGCAACTAGCATCCTAATACATGTATTACCTCTGTAAATTGCCATATTCTGAAGAAATCTTTCATCTAAGGAGACCGGAAGCCAGGCATAAGTGCAGACATCTTATCTGCACGCCTGCGCTGTCAGTCCCGGTCTCCTGTAAGAAGCATTGCAGCGTAACACATGGTAATTGGAAGGGCTGACGTCGCAGGCGCGCAGACTGCTCTAACCTTCCCGTTAGTCTCCTAAGATGAAAGATTTCTTTAGAATGCAGCATTTTACAGAGGTGATACATGTTAGGATGCTAGTCGCCGTATGTTTAATAATTCCAGGGCGACTTATTAGTAACTGAAAGTTCCGCTTTAAATTTTAGAGAGGTTTCCATTGCAGTGAGAATCAATGCACTGATGAACTCTCTAGCATATAAGTGGTTAATAGCCTCATTTAATTAAATTGGAGAAGTTTTTATTGGTCCCATTGGTGCACTTGTGTTTTCCAAAATTACCCCAGTTCCTCTTAGTACATCAGACTCATTATTTCAGGTTTGTTGGGAGTCCAATTTATTTAGCCAGGGGTAGAAAAACTGAGGCCCAAATCTGTTTCTGGTTCCCATAATTTTTAGTAAGGAGGATGAGTTGTATTCCAACAGCAGCACGGCCTCAGCTTGCCCACTCTTGAATTAATCCAAGAATATATATTACTCTGAAAACACCCAGATGTGGGAATGTTCAGCACAGTTTAGGTACCCTTCTGAATTACCTATTCTGCATAATGGGGAACCTTCTGTCTCTCTAAGGCAGATGTACACAGATAACAAAGATACACTGCAAAGAATTCTCCAGCGGTGGTGAGTTTCCTGTGAAACTCTGCCCACTTCTTCTTCATCTCACCCTTTTCCTTCCACTTCCTGCCCATATCTTCTCCTTCTCATCCTGCTCCACCTACCTCCTACCCATCCTGTTCCACCTACTTCCTACCTACTTCCCCAGCACTATGAGCATAAGTCGGGCCCACTCAATTAAGTTCCACCCCTTTATGGTGTGAATTGTGTCATTAAAATACGCCTGGTCTCCTCCACAGGATGAAGTTCCCAGGTAGGCATAGGGTGTGTCCAATGTGGTAGAGTGAAACTATCTCCTCAGTGAACCAGAAAACAAACGAGGGGCCAGGGAAAACTCACAATAATGTACCCGGAGGACAGCCCTGCCAGCGCCAACCGGGGAGTGAAATGATGCGATTCGCATCATAAAAGGGGCGGGGCTTAGTCACGAGGGGAGGCGGGGCAAAAACAATTTTTTAAAAAAGGGAAAAATATATGCGGAATGAGGGTAAGAAGGCAGGGAGTGGGAGGAACCTGGGCGGGATGGAGAACAAATGGGCAGAGTTTTGCCCACCTGGAGATTGAGAGACTGCCCCGGAGACATGGTAATTCACTGTGAAATCCGGAGTCTCCGGGGCAAAACCGGAGAGTTCCCAGGTATGATGTTTACACTTAAGTATATGTGTTTGTAAATGAGTCTGTGTAAATAAAATATTTTGGTCTAGGTCTAAATAATTTATTCAGTTGCTTAAAGAGCTGTCAATAATCATGGAAAGCATAAACATTCTCAGTAATGCCCCACCCACCAGTCACACCCCCAGCAACAACATGTAAAACAAATTTATTTCTCTCTATGATTTAAGGCCATGCAAAGCCCCAGATCTGAATGTTGTTCACCATTCTGAATCTAAAACAAGACAAAGATAAAAAAGACTACTGTTGTGTAGCAGAGAGCGGGATTTCCCATCAGCCAGCGTTGATAACTGCCTAGAACACTACATTTCGAGGGGAACTTAAGCTGTGCTGGCCAGTCCCACATTTTGAATTGTGGGTATGGCCATTACAGCCTCAGTGCCCCTGCACTACTTTATATACCCTTTACTTGCTATTATTGATCCTTTTGCATGCTAGAGAAGTGTGTGACCATGGGTAGCGCAAATGATGCCTTGTCTAGGGGTACATGAAATCTAAATTTGGCCCTGGTAGAAGATCAAAAGAGGATAGATTGACCAGGACACACATGTCTTCACTGTTACATCATTATATTCCTTTACACTCTATATCTCACATTTTGTTCCCATATATCAGAGAGGCTCACAGTGAAAAGATTCATGTAGCCATTACTGTGATCCAGACCTGAGCACCTGAATCCTGCCGTTACGCTTCCTAATATTTAGAAAGCTGTAACAAGCTGTAAAGAGCTGTATAAGGTGTACACACACGCTCTAAAGTGCTTTTGATCAGTTGGATAATTAAAGCTATTCATTGGAGTCTTTGCTTCTTGGCAAATGTTAGAGAACCATCCGACAGGACTTGTTATCTGGGCTTTAATGCTTATTTGTCAGAGCAAGAAAGACATATGTGTTAGAGGAATGGGAACTATTTCTGCTTTCTACTTAAGAGATTTATTCATTTTATTGCATGAGAAGCCCATCAGCATATTGAACAGTAGCTATGGTGACAATAAGGAGAGAAAGAGGGTCCCTTCATTCTCTGCCTTCTTCCTGATAAACATAAAGTTAATAGAATGCAATTGGCAGACAAGTGGGCAGGGGCATTACTAGGTGCTGGTTAAGGGGGGCTAAAGTTGCAAGTTTCATTATTAAAGAAGTAACACCTAGTAATCATAAACCCCACTTACCTTACCATGGTTTGAAAATCCTAATGACCCCAGTAAATGTTGTCCTGCACTTTTATTTAAGAGA